>CM070503.1:35974250-36344108 GCA_036346375.1 Guadua angustifolia
ATATCTTAAAACAAGAAAGAGGTAAGTAATCGTCATTTACTATTTATTTATATTTTAATATTTATATAACTTCTAAATAGTGATGTATAGGAGCACCTTTCCATTATTGCCGACTCAGAAGTCTAATTTTTGTTTCAATAATGCGCATTTTTTTTAAAGTTAGCAAGCTTTGATCATAACTAAGGGACACGTACGTGAAATGAATCTGAAAGAGGAAGTATACAGGGAGAAAAGATTGATGTGCTAGCTACTTAAATATCACTGGGATACAATAAATGGACATAAACTTCACTGCTGCAAGGAGTACTATGTAGTATATATCAAGATACATGCCGTCCCAATAATGTCTTCTATCCAAACTATTGTAAGGCTGATAAATTTCCAAATATATGCATGTATGAAATATTGCATCCATTCAAATTTATAAGACGTAATATTGTATCCATCCAAATTTATAAGGTGTATTTCTTTTGGGTACATAGACCAAGAATATATTGAAAATGACTAGATTACCTTAATTATTATCACTAAACACTATATTCAATACATACATGTAGAATCGATATTTATTAGGGGTATAGAGGGAATAACACTAATTTTTCATCATAATACGAAATACGTCATATATTTGTGGACAAAACTATTAAAAATATACTTTACAAATTTGGATGGAGGGAGTGCTATATATGTTTACTTCTAAGTTGACATATGTCTTCAAAGTTTTCATTTTGATTTGATTATAGTGACAGTGTCCTTGTGATCTCATGTGATTAACATTCCTTTTGCCCTACCACAAAAGGCTGCTAAGAATCACGTCCTTAGAATATAAATACCTAAACTTATTATCACTTGTAGTGCATGCATGTACGTGTTTGCTGTAACATTCGTTTTGCCCGCAGATAAAAGCTGCCACCGATAAACTGCTATGACTAACAAGATAGGACCAAGAAAAGCGCTCCCAAAAAAGGAAGAGTAAATAGACAAAGTGCGCATCTATCTCCTTTTACATGTCTCTTTGTGCACGTCTTATACAAATCAGTAGTTATAAAGTGCTTATCTAGCTTCACTCATATGTCTGTTTCTGTATGTCTCTTATAATCAAGTCATAAACCGCGTATCTTGCTAGATTCTTGCGTGTCTCTGTGTATGTCCCATATGATAGTTCCTTTGGACCACTAATAAAAGCTGCTAATCAATGCAATATAAACAGTAGCAATATCGTGCCTCTTTGTGTAATGTTAAGGAATCCGGCCAAAGGAGAATTGAATTGGCACTTATGTATGAATAGCGAAAGATGCCTAGATTTTCACCTGAACAGGTCACCATGTAACCTTAATGCCGTGCACCTGGTTGAACGCGTACTTTATAAAGCGCTGTTCAACGCAATAAACTTCAAACTTGACAAGGGGAAGAGACAAGAACCGCATCTTAAGATGGCATAAATAGGTAATTGGAGGTGAGAATCTCTTAATTTGTTTGTGTCTCATAGCGCGTACTATCGTACTCTTCCCGTGTTAATTAAAGCTGTAATATATTTACAAGAGCTGATGAGAACAGATAAACATAAAAAATGAGTGATTACTTCGGTTTCATAACCTTTTAGAAAAACAGTCAAATGCCAAAAAAATGTGGAATTTTTAAGCAATTTGGGAAAAAAAATTTAAAACTAGCTGACATCGAAATGTAGAAGAATGCATGACGATATATGTTGAATGCCTGTGAACATTGACAATTAATGCATCCCGACAAGACGTATGACAAAGAAATGCCTGTGCAAATGCACGCACGTACAGATCATGAGGCAAAACTAAGTATGGGTGGAAAAAAGCCGGAAGCTCTCAAAAGCCAGCTTAGCTCGTCAAGAACTTGGTCCAATCCGGTTCGAACTTGTGTCATAAGTGAGCCGAGCCAAGCAGGCATTTATGCTGTTAAGCTAACGAGCCGATCTAAGCCAGCTCGTGAGGTGATTCAGCCAGCTCAGCAACAAATTCAGCCTAATAGGCCTACCCAGCAACACTCTCAGGTCCCAATCACCCCATAAATCCTAAGTCTCTAACTCAACGTGTTCGTGCATGCACAGCTACAGTAATCACTGCAGATAGAGATGACAGTTTTACTTATGGGTTTAGGTACCCACGGTTACTACTGGACCCAATAAAAGTGGGCATGGATAGCACTTTTAGACTCATGGATTTTCGGGTTCGGGTATCCAATAAAGGCACATGATGGGCGTGTATGTCAATTTATACCCATGGGCACCCGATGAGTATCCTATAACATGTGGGCCATACTTTTTATAAGATATATATTAAAAAATTGAAACAATAACTACCTAAATGAGAGGCTGAGACACACAGTAACTACCTAAATGAGTTAAATACAGATCAATTGAGTTCCTATCTTATCTTAGTCATTGAATGAGCTTACATATCACTGTCCCAAATATTTACTCTAATGCGTATCATCTTGTTCGTTGAAACCAAATACAATATCTATGAAAATACATTTGTTTCTATGAAACACTATGGAATGGTGTAGTATTTGCTATCAAATATCTTATATGTACTCACTTGAACATGTAGTATCATTGGTCACCTATAGACCATTATATGCTGATTAAATGAAATAAATTAGAGTATCATTGGTCACCTATAGCCCATATTAACTCTTTGTTTTCAGCAGAACCTGTTACCCGGCCCATAGATACCCATTTGGTATCGGGTACCCATCGGGTTCAAGTATAGACACAGATCTGTATCTGATAAATTTAGTGGGTTTAAGTGGACGACATAGTTTTGGGTGGCGACAATTGTACCCAAAGATCTAATTGCCATCCCTAGCCGCAGAGCGCCACATGCCTAAGTCGCGTGCGGCCATTGAGGAAGCCGATACTACCTTCCTTCTCTACCCGCCCTTCACAGCCTTGGCTGGCATCCTCCCAAAAGCGAGTTTGGACACAAATTACGAATTCTTTTTCATGCTGTACATTAGTACATATTAATATACATGCAACTATTAGTATTTGCTTTTAAACGAGCCTAACAAATTTAACAAGCCACTTTGAGTACGTTTTTAAAGTCAGCCACGATGAGCTGACATTTTTCTGATCACTTGGTTAACAAGTTGAGCTGTGTTTGCTAACGAGTTTGACCGAGTCGACCCATGCATGTTTGCTAATTTGCTTGACCGATTGTCCACCCCTATTAACAGAAGGCATGCACGTATAATTGGTGAACTCTGCCGTTGCATAGGTTGCACCTGAATGTACCAACGCTGATCCCACGCATATGAGCACGATAAAATAGATCGATCAGTGGTACGTACTTGTTCACGAACAACCCAGCGCATCAAGAAAAAAAAGGAAACGTTAAACTATATTTTGCATGATAATTAATGGCCACTAATTAATTGAAGTAGCTACAGTGTATATGTGGCACATTACACTTCTACGTGATTGAAGATCAAACGATGATTTAGATTGTAGGTACTTTAACATGAACCGCGGTGCATGACTGTAGTGCTTTGGAAATAATTAAAGGGCATTGGCAGCGGCAAGAGTTTTATACCTTCCTATTATTTTCTTGTCTATATATATATGGTATATGTTGTTTTTCTGTGAACTCATGAAATAAATCTAGAGCTAATATTGCTTTGTGGCCGATATGCATGAAATCAAACAATGACATTTTTTTATTATTCGAACTTTAGTCAATAGTAAGCCTTTAATTTGTCTTTTAAATAAAATGTGTGAGTTCTGTTCTTTTTTCTCATTGTACAGCCCTAACTTGATGTACTCACTGTATAAATTTATTTCATGAGGTCACACAAAACAACATACAGGCTACGGCGTGCCCATGAGGGAAAAGCTTTTCTAACGGTTTTTGCTATTTTCTGACGGTTTTTAACAGTAAGGGAATGTCTGTGGTAGTGATGGGGGAATGTTCTCCAATCTCTACTCGATGAGAAATTTTCAAACTTAAACTCAATGTAAAAAACATGAGGTGACTTCTTTTATTTTATTGCACTGGTTGTCCTTGTGTGTCGCATCTTCTTCTAAAAATCCAGTTTAAGTTTAAAGTTTTTTTTGCTACTATAGATAGAACAGCCTCACCTTTACTTAACCCAAATTTTAGTTAAGATCCTTTTGAAGGCTATAAGACCAAGAGTATGCCTGGGACCAAAACCGAACTGGTAACCCGCAGGAGTGCATTAGATACGCCCATGCATGGTGTGTAGTATGTGCAAGGCTGGGCTCAAGTTGTCTGGCACTAGCCTCACCTTTACCCTCTGTTTTGCTTGATGCCAGCGAATATTTTGTCATAAAGGAAGGGAAATATATTTCTCATGAAGTAGGGGACTATATTATCAGTACTTTCTCTAGTTTCTCCATCCGATAGGACGAGGAGTAGGAGTACCTCTCTTCCTCTTTATTAATGAGCTAGAAGCGATTGAATGATACAAGACACGGAGATGTCATGGTATAGTTAAGTAACACATAAATATGATGCTGCAGGCCCCTATTAAGTGATCATGAGCCATGCAATGCAATGCAACCCTGCCTTTCTTTTTATCCTGCTTGGAGTACATTTACTTCCCCATTTAAGCCCCTTCAACTACTCCGATGCCCTAACTCGATCTGCCCTCTATATTTCTCTCTCTAGATAGCTTGCCTGCTGCCTTCTTGTAGTTGTAGTCTTGTAGATGCAGTAGTAGTATGTAAGTACAATATGTGCATGCATATATATATGTATATATGCATATGATTTCCCGCGTACATGCATGCATGAATGCGTATATATATATCCCTGTGCAGGCTATAGCTCCAGTAGTAGTTGTACGAAGGCACGCAGCATTCAGACCACTCGCGTGCACTGTCAATATTATGTACGCACACATGCCGGAGACAGGCAGCGCGGCAGATCGAGACAGAGGCAGACTGTTCGGCGCCAGACGTTTCGCGATCGAGGGAAGATCCGTCAGGGGAAGAAGCGAACAAAGATTAGACGACAAGGAGCCTCCTGTGCCTGCGCCGGTGACCATAAAACAGAATTGCAGGCAAACAATTATAACATGACGCATCATCTCTGGGCCACCTTAGACGCGCGCCCTGCAGCTCGATCGCCTGTCAGAACGTCTCTATAATTTAATTCGATGCTGTTTTCCTTTTCATTTTGTGTTGGCAGAGGCGCTGTGCCGGCCGGTCGCATGCGTCCTTCAGGCCGGCCGCCTTGATCTTCTTGATCTACTGCCAGACTGTTAGTCATATCTCAACTTGGTCTTAATTAATTTCATGTACGCAATGATCGATACACATTTATTTTAAACGGCAGTTCTTGCTAGCCAGCTTCAATGAACATATTTTTGAACATTACAAAGTTTATACATTGTTATTGCATTTTTTTTGATATTTTTTCGATAAAGGAAGCTTTTATTAATCTTAGTAAATTACATCAAGGTGATACAATTGTTATCGCATTTTTTTGATATTAAATACTGTATGACTATTCACACTCGAGTTGCCTCTTAACTTCCACCAATACCTAATATATTCTCTGTTGAATCATATTGGTATCCTAAAAAAACAAAAACTTTGATTGAAGGGCTACAAGTTAATCTGCACCTTAGGCATCACTAAAGACACACATATAAAGCAAATAAAACTGGGTCATATGCATATGTTAATGATAAAAAAAATGCCAAAAAATCTACTATCCAATAACAGTTCACTAGTAGGGACTAGGGAGTACTGTAGCATAGAACTGGTTATTACGCAGAGACATCGCACTCTATATGTAAAAGTAACCCACTAATGGAAGTTAAGAGTAATTAGGTGGTTTAGGTGGTGATTTCTTTCTTGACCAATTAGCTCTAATGTTTTCTTCATGGGAACATAATATTAGGCTGAATATAGTAATACTGTTAAGTAGACATCTTGGTGTGATGCGTGCGCTCGTGTGTGTTGTGCAAGCACATGTTTAATATAACATAATTTAGGTGTGGATCTAGGGGGTGCTGGGTATGCCCTAATACTCTCAACAATTTAAGAAACACTACAAGATTACCTTTTTAATGGACCAAATTTGTAGATTGAATTGGTTTCAATTTTAGTGTTTTGTGATTTTTAAGATCACAGAACTATCTGTATTGTATTTTTAGCAAATTTCAAATATATGTGTTGGATTTTTGATGATGTTATGTAATCATCGTACAAGATTATAGAGTTCTACATGTGAAGTGTGCATCCCATTGAAATTTTTCTGATTCCACCACTAACATAAGTAATGTAGATATTTTTTTATACGAGGGATCGATAACTAATGTAGATACGAGGGTGCATGAATTTATAGATGTTCTCGTAAGCCTGAATTATGCTAAATGGAGTAGCTAGCGTCACACAAGATGATATATACCAACCCAAGCAATGTTACCTATAAAATCGATTTGTTTGAACGCGAGAAGACGGTTCCATTTCACTCCCTAATCGATGATTCATGCCCACTGCACCCTGTTGAAAATCTCTGTGAATATATATAACCACAACCACACCATTTCGAAATTGACTTTTCTTAGAGTGCTACTGAACCGGCCGACTGGCAGGCCATGAAATGCATCTGTTAGGCATACATCAATGCTGTTGCTGATTGATTAAAGGTGGTTAAATGGAAGGGGAGGGTCCAATTCAGTTCAATTCAAGCTATATGCTGTAGTATAATTAAGATAATAAATGGCTGGATGGATGGATACCACGGAGTAATTTAATGCCATTGTGGAACATTCCCCTCTTCCCCCCCTACCTTTCATCCATCCATCCAATTCTATGTGAATATAAACATATGTGACGGCGTATATATATTTGTATATGCATATAAGAGGCGTATATATACACATATACGCGCACATATGTAAGTACAGGTACAGATTTTTCACGCACATATGTACGGGTACAGAATTTCTCATGCTACGAGTTATTCAACCACTGAAAAGTGGGGCCAAGTGGACGTGGGACCCAATTGTCGGTGAGGTGGAGGTAGGCGGGCGGTCAGCACTGCTATGGGGAGACCGGGGCTGGCGCGCGTGGGGCCTGAGCGAAGCACTTCCATGCATGCGTACAGTGGCATTCATCGCTCCCTAGTAATTCCTCTCTCTCTCACTAACGATACTAGCTCCTATGATCTACTAATACCAGGCTTACCAGCTCGAGCTGCTACTAACACTACTACAGAACCGACCTTTCCTACCGCTCATCAAGTGCCGATTAGATGTAACCAGGACCGATATTTAGATCAGTCCGGTTCAACGGCTCTGAGCCTACGAGGCGATTAGTACGGTTGAAGACACGAACCGATCGATGAGATAACATCGATGCGGTTGGTGTCACGAACCGTACTATTTAGCACCCACTAAATAGTACGGTTCGTGACACCAACCGCATCGATGTTATCTCATCAAGAACGGTTCGTGTCTTCAACAATCTTCGAGTCCCAATTAAACTTCTTTCTCCTCCCGCCTCTGCGGACCGGATCATTCCAAAGGCGCGAAAAGAACGGTGGAGCTTCGCCAAGAGCTTGAAGGAGGAGGTGCTGCCAAAATTTCAAAATTTTGGTCATTTTACTCACAACCAAGGTAGCTAAGGTTAGTAATATCATTCCTCACTTCATTTGGTGTTAAATGGAGCCTCTTTTTGCTTGAATTATGAAGAAAATTTGATCTTTTCCCATGATTGATCAAAGATTATGAATGTAGAGGAGGTGCTGCCCAAATTTCAAAATTTTGGTCATTTTACTCGCAACCAAGGTAACTAAGGTTAGTAACATCATTCCTCACATCATTTGGTGTTAAATGGAGCCTCTTTTTTGCTTGAATTATGAAAAAATTTGATCTTTTCCCATGATTGATGAAAGATTAATATGAATGTAGAGATCTAGCTTGATCTTTTCAAATAGGATACAAAAACTTGTTGTGTAAGCTTAGAATTTGCTTGGATTATAATGTAGCTCGCCTTTAATGTGTAGATCTAGCTTAAATTTAGGTTTTAATTCCATCGGTCGATGAAGGATGAGGTTTGGTTGCACGTAGTCGTGGGGAGAATGGTGCATGGAAATCATGGAGTTTGGGATCTTCAAATGGCAATGGTTATGTGGAAAAGAAGAAATTTAAATTCATTTGCTAATTAAAATAATATCGAAATATGAATGGCTTTATAGAAAATATAAAATGAGTTCAATATTTGAGAAAAGTTTTCAAAAATACTTTGGAATATTTTAAACTTAGAAAATTACTTCTAGTATAATTTTGGTTTTAATTTCCATCAACAAATTATTTTTGAAAACATCATTAATTAAGTGCTAGAGATTTAGAAAAAATAAAAATAAATGATTGAATAATAATTTAGAAATTTTTAGGGTGTTACAATTTCAATGAATTTGCAAACAAAGTATGTCGTGAATTTTGTTCGTAATTTTGAATCCAGATTCGATCGACCAATTCTTTTTGTAGGTTGCAAAAACTTGTTGTGTGGGTTTATATTTTGCTTGGATTATTATTTAGCTCGGATTGAAGGTGTGGATCTAGCTAATATTTAGGTTTTGGTTCAACAATTCATTATCGGAAATGAGGTAATGATTATCTTGATGTAACATAATGTAGATGGACCGGCGATGGATGTACATGGATCGACGCTCCCAAGAGTTCTTGCAGGGTTTGCAAGATTTTCTTCGTGCGGCTGATGCACACACGACGTCGGGCTACATATGTTGTCCATGCATAGACTGCAAGAATGAGAAGGAGTGGCCAAAATCCAGCCACCTTCACTTTCATTTGCTCACAAGAGGTTTCATGTCAAACTATACCTGTTGGACCAAGCACGGTGAAGAAGAGATTATACAGGAAGACGGTGAAGAAGAAGAGGCGGACAACAATATCTCGGACGCTGGTCAACACGGTTCTTTCGAAGATACATTGGGGGAGTGTGGTGATGATGACCTAGACCAGATCTTTGCGTGATGGAGAGGAGAATACATCGATGAAAGACATTACGAAAAGTTCCGGCGCCTATGGGAGGACCACGGAACACTTGTTGTACCCAAACCGTCGACAGGCCATAAAAAGTTGCGTACCACACTAGAACCGATGCAATGGAAGGCGACCAATGGATTGTCCGATAAGGATTCAACGAGTTGTTATGCCTCATAAAGAAGTTACTTCAGAGGGGAACACACCGCCGAAACTTCGATGATGCCAAACAAGTTGTCCGCCCTTTGGGGTTGGAGGTATGAAGATACATGCATGCCGTAATGATTGTATCCTTTATCGCAATGAGTATGAGGATTCGGAAGCTTGTCCGGTGTGCAAAACTTGCGGTATAAGACCAGCGTGATGACCCAAGTGAGGTAGAGGGGCGCAGAAGAAGAAGAGACCTCTGCTAAGGTGGTGTGGTATTTCCTGTAATCCCCGGTTGAAGCGTTTATTTGCGAACAAAGCGCATGCCCGATGATGCGTTGGCACAAGGAAGACCGTAAGGACGATTTAAAGGCTAAGGCACGTTCTCGATGGCTCAGTGGAGGAAAGTCGATAGAACATACCCGGACTTTCTTTGAGGATGCAAGGAACATAAGGTTTGGGTTGAGTACGGATGGGATGAACCCGTTCGGTGATATGAGCGCGATCCACAAAGACTTGGCCCGTGACTCTATGTATCTACAACCTTCCTCCTTGGTCGTGTATGAAGCGGAAGTACATTATGATGCCATTGCTTATCCAAGGCCGAAGCAACTCGAAACGACATTGATGTGTACCTCAAACCGTTGGTTGAAGATCTGTTAACACTGTGGAGCGATGGTGTACGTGTATGGGATGAGTACAAAAGAGAGCACTTCACTCTCGTGCATTGCTATTCGTAACCATCAACGATCGCCTGCACTTGGTAATCTATCGGGCCTATCTATCAAAGGATATATAGCCCGCATTCATCGCTAGAGGATACGGACAGCAAGTACTTAAAAACTCTCGAAAGGTTGTGTACATGGGCCACCGTAGGTTCCTCCATATGAAGGACCCGTTCACGGAGGAAGGGTGAGAAGTTTGATGGGACGAGAAGAGAAACGAAGAAGCCCATGCATCGCGATGGGGACGCTTGTATTTTCTTTGGTAAAGGATCCGAAAGTAGTATTTGGAAAAGGTCACGTAGCAAACTGTCCGGTGAACAAGGTCACACGAAGGCCATTTGGAAGAAGAAGTCAATATTTTGGGACTTACCTTCTTCGAAAGACTTAGAGGTCCGCCACTCATTGGACTTCATGCATATCACGAAGAATGTCTGCGTGAACCTGCTAGGTTTCCTAGATATATACCAGAAGTCAAAAGATACACTTCAAGCACGAAAGGACCTCTGACTATTGGGACTCGAGGAACGACCTACATCCGAAAAGAGAGAGAAAGGACAACATTACCTCCACCCCATGAGCTACACTCGAGCAAGGAAGAGAAAAAAACATGATTAAGTTCTTGAACAAGTGTGAAGGTCCTTGTGGATACTCCTCGAACATAAGGAGACTCATAAACATGAAAGAGAATAAAATCGTACACATAAAATCCCATGATTGTCATGTGTTGATGACCAGATTGCTTCCGATGGCGGTGCGAGGTATTACGCAGATTGGGTACGAGGGACAATCATAAAGTCGTGTTCGTTCTTCAACGCGGTGTCGCAGAAGGTCATCGAGCGAATAAGTTATCTAGTGCGCATGATGACATGGTTAATAGTCCGTTAGCCTTGAGATGATCTTCCCTCCATCCTTCTTTGATATTATGGTCCATCTCATGGTCCACATTGTTAAAGAGATAGAAATTCTCGGACTGTGTTCCTCCACAATATGTTCCTTCGAGAGGTACATGGGTATCCTAAAGAAGTATGTTCAGTAACGGTCTCGCCTGAAAGGTTTGCATTCTTGCAGGTGTCAAGACCTGAGAGGAGGTGATCGAGTTTTGTGTTAGTTACATGGATGATCTGAATCCGATTGGCGTCCAGTATCACGCCATGAGGGAGGCTACGAGGGAAAAGGGACTTTAGGGAGAAAAGAATCCTATAGCGACGATCTACTTGCATTTAAACAAGCACATTTCACGGTATTGAAACAAGCAATCTGTAGTGGCTCCGTATATCTATGATCACGAGATGAGTCTACGCTACCAATACCCAGAGAAGTCGATAAGTGGATCGCGATGGAGCAAATGGATCATTTCGAGCTTGGTTACAAAAGCAATTGTTGGGCAAGCAGCAGACGATGAACAATTGAAACTCTTGGCTCGAGGACCGTCCACAACAATCATATCATTTCAAGGGTATGAGATAAATGGGTACACATTTTACACGACAACCCGGGATAACAAGAGCACCAACCAAAACAAATGGCGTCCGTATAGATGCCTTAGACAAAATGGAAAGATGGACACCTACTATGGTTTCATAGAGGAGATCGGGAGCCGGAGTACGGGCCATTAAAAGTCCCTCTGCTTTGGTGCCAATGGGTCAAACCGACGGTACCGTGGATATCGATAAGTGCGGTATGACAACTGTGGACCTCAAGCAAGTGGCCTATAGGGACGAACCGTTCGTGTTTCGCTAATGATGTGACACGGTATTCTATGTGATGGACATGGACAACAAACCGAAAAAGCGAAGGAGAAGACTAGCAAGAGCGATCACCAAGGCGCCACGTGGTTCTTCGGGTAAAAGAAGGATTGTTTGAGTTGAGGCGCCACGACGAAGAAGAGTATAATCAGTTCGACGAGTGCCTCCTTTCACAAAGGGCGAGACATTAGTGTCTTGAATAATACAGAGGAATCTCCCACGACGCCGCGATCATAATGAAGGATCACTTGTAAAAGCAAAGTATGTTAGCAAATAAGGATTGCTTTTGGTGTAATAGACTACTAACATACTAGTTTCTCATTCCTCTAGTGGTTTTCCAGTATTTTCTGCTCAAATTGTACTAATATTTGACTAACAATATTGTTCAAAGTCCTCTGTACTAATATAACAAGGTGACGGTTTGCAATGGAATTATAAGAGTGCAAAAATTACTTTATTTCTTACAATTTTCTATAATGTTAATTTATATTACATGGTTGGAAAAAATATTGTAAAGAATAACTTTAAACGAAGAGATTTAAAAATATTGTGAAGTGGTAAAAGCATTTTTAAAAATTATTTAATGAAACAATAGTTAAACAGTAGATTCAAGAAAAGAAATCTTAAAAAAAGGCTAAATGAATCTAAAGTGGTAAAAGTATTTTTAAAATTATTTAATGAAACAATAGTTAAACAAGAGATTCAAAAAAGAAATCTTAAAAAAAAGGCTAAATGAATCTAAAGTGGTAAAAGCATATTTAAAAATTATTTAATGAAACAATAGTTAAACAAGAGATTTAAAAAAGAAATCTTAAAAAAGGCTAAATGAATCTAAAGTGGTAAAAGCATTTTTAAAATTATTTAATGAAACAAGACTTAAACAAGAGATTTAAAAAAGAAATCTTAAAAAAAAGGCTAAATGAATCTAAAATTGTAAAAGCATTTTTAAAAATTATTTAATGAAATAATAGTTAAACAGTACATTTAAAAAGAAATCTTACAAAAAGGCTAAATGAATCTAAAGTGGTAAAAGCATTTTTAAAAATTATTTAATGAAACAATAGTTAAGCAAGAGATTCAAAAAAGAAATCTTAAAAAAAGACTAAATGAATCTAAAGTGGTAAAAGCATTTTTAAAAATTATTTCATGAAACAAAGAGTTAAACAACAAATAAAAAAAAAAAGAAATAAAAAAAGAAAAAAAGAAGGGCTAGGGGCACGAAAGCGGGCTCGAACCCGAGACCTCACTATCGAGAGCTCATGAACTCAAGCGCCTCGCGCTAGCCAAGGAGGAAGATTTCTTGTCGATTAGTATGGGCGCTAAATTGTTTTGAGTCTTTTAACATCAGTCCGGTTGGTGTTTTCAACCGGGACCGATAGTGCCTAGGCTCTCCCTCGCTGAGAAGTGACCCATCAGTCCCGGTTGGTGTTTTCAACAGGGATGATAGTGTTTAGGCTCCTCCCTCAAGGCTGGTGACCCATCGATCCCGGTTGGTGTATATCCAACCGAGACGATGTGAGACATCGATCCGGTTGAACACACCAACCGGGATGATGGGTCACCTCGGCGCGAGGAGGGACCGAGAAACCCTAGACACTATCATCCGATTGAAAACACCAACCGGACCGATGTTAAAAGACTCAAAACAATTTAGCGCACATATAAGCCCCGAAAGAAGCCCGTCTCCTCCCAAGAAGGCGCCGACTCCTACATCACCTCCCGCGCACATAAGCGCCACAAGAACCCCGTCTCCTCCCAAGAAGGCGCCGACCAAGGGAATGAAGCCAGCTCGGCCAGTAGCTCCCAAGAAGACGGGGTCCTCCACCCAATCCAAGAAGCTGGCTGAACTTCCAAAGCGGCCGTATGATATGAACGATGAGGAGACCAAGAAGGTGGTAAAAGGAGAGGTAACTAAATTTCTTAGACCCAAGTCACCAGTGAAGAAGGTTCAACCTGGCACAGAAGAATTTTATAAAGGTTTAATGACTATTAAAAATTTGAAGGATAAAAAAGAAATGCCTCGCCAATCAAACTACGAGCGCACATTGAGTAAGGAATGCCCCAAGAAGATGTCAGCTGAGGGGAAGAGTAAGGAGATGCAATAATTCTTCGATGAAACTGGCCTTACCACAAATCAAATATTAGGCACGGAAAAGATTGAGGTTGCCCAAGTAAGATGGTCATTTAAAATGGGCAGATCATTGGTCAGGAGTGAGGAGCTGCCCCAGCTAACGACAAAGATGCGGCAATTTCATGAATGGTACTTGGACGCGACCAAGCATGGTCTACAGATGTTCGCTGTCAAGTTTAAGGAACAAGATTTTTTTCGCGGTGAAGGTGAATTTGTTGTCGACTGGGACTACATATATGATCTATACCAGACAGACGCCCTCAGCGTGAGCTTGATGGGTTGCTGGACTCTGTAAGTGTCTTAATTATTTGCAAAAAACTATCGTGCACTTCCTTGTACTATACTAACTTGCAAGCCTAACTAATTTCTTATGTAGCATGGAGATACAAAGATGCCGAAGGGATCGTATTTTCGACATAGGCTTCATGGACCCAGTAGTTATCAACAAGACAACCGTTAGAGACCACCCAAGCGAAACAGAGACTAACATATTCAATGCGCTAATGGGTCAAAGATATAAGTCAAAGATATATCTAGCCTACTCATTTGAGTACGTGTTTTCGTACCACCTCATTCTACTCCTTTTTCATAACACGATGTTAGAACTAATTAGTTATCTACGTTGACACATCTATGTATAGTTTTCACTGGATTCTTCTTATGATCGAGCTAGATCGTAGCTCGATCACAATTATGGACTCGCAAAGGAGACCAGTTGAAAAGTATCAAAACTTTATCGACATGCTCTAAACCGGTATTAATTCTTGTTCCTTTCATTATCGTACTAGCTCTATTTCCTTCAATTTGAAACAAATTCTAATCATGTACATACAATTCGTAATCACATGTGTAGTGCATTCACACGGTTCCGTGCTAAAAACGTGGGCGTATTCAAGGAGAAATTTGACATTGCAATTGCCTCTCATGTACGTATATCATAATGCTAGCTTTTTAGTTAGTTAACTTAATTTCTTTGCATCCATTTCACGCTTTCAACTTTTTCCACCGCAGATCTTGACTCAGCCACCGGGTAACAATTTATGCGGCTACTATGTATGCGTGAGTTTATGCACACCCAAACCGGAGCCGTGATCGCATGCTAAAAGGCAACAAGGGGGTGAGTAAATATAATTACTAGCTTTAATTGTGTATAGGTACTCCTTATATCTTGTACAAATTCAAGTATTGATTAGTTAATGACTTAACGATAGGTGCCTCAATATTTGGCGGAACAAGGTTCGAACTCTCGCAAGACGAGTGAGAGCAATCCAAGAACAACTCGTCGGCTTTATTTACGATGAGGTTGTAAATCCAAAAGGCGAGTTTCACAAACCAAACTTTAACGGTGGGGCCCTTCGATAAGGACCAAGTGAATCGTCGTGGTTTACATCTACACTAGCAAGAGCGATGCGCGTAAAAGATCCCGATGAATAGAAGGAAAAGAAATACTAAAGTTGTAATTAAAATTGTGTACATATATAAAGTTGTGTACATATATATTGTAATACATTAGAAGAACAAATATGTGTACATATTTTAATACATTAGATGTAATTAAATTTATTAATGAATGTTCAATGATTTAATTATCGGGCAAAGTGCATGATTGATTATCGTGCTTTTAATTAGTTGTGATTTAACACACACATATATATAATAGCTACGGAGAAATAGACCTATATATATATTAAACATTAGTACCGGTTGGAGAAACTAACAGGCATCGATGAGGGTTTCATCAAGACGGTTGGAGACACCAACCGCATCGATGAGGGGCCTCGGGGTTCCCAATGCGCCGCCACGTGTGGATTGAACCGCATCGATACTCCATCAAGATCGGGTGAGGAACGGGGATCGATGCCATTGAGCATCGGCCCCGGATGGCTGCTCTGGGTTCAAAACCGGTACTAAAGGCAGTTTTGGACCGGGACTAAATGCCCTTTCCGTAGTAGTGTAAGACCATCTCCAACCGATTCCCAGGGTTTCATTCCCTTCCCAGCTCCTGAAGAGAATCCCTTCCCAGATTCTCTTCCCTTCCCAGCAATGCACTCCAACAGATTCCCTTATTCCCCTTTCCCTTCCCTTCCCAGAAGTACCTAACTTCTGATCCCCTCTCATCCAACCCAGCAATTCTATATATTGAGGGGTTGCATTCATCAGGTTAGTCACCCACAACCCATTGCCAACTTCAAAATGAGTGAGTCCAATTCTTCCTCAAGTGATGAACTATACTTTACTGATGATGAGGACACCCTTCTTTTCGCAATCGCAGAGGAGGAGGAGATGGAAGCGCGAGGTACGAACCGTCGACGGGGATCGGTTCCAGGACATGCGGTGATCAACCAAGGTCACGTTGAAGGGGCGGCTCGGCTTTATGGTGATTACTTCGCTTCTTCCCCCGTGTACGGCCACACATTTTTCAGGCGGAGGTAACAAACCAGTAGTTGCAGCATAGATGAATGATGTACTTGTAAGGTTTCATTGTGTCTAAGTCGTTCCGCATACGCAGGTTTCGGATGAGCCGGTCCCTATTTTTGCGCATAACGAATGATGTCGAAGGACACGACGTTTGGTTCCAGCAAAGAAGGGATCGGGCCGGGAAGCTTGGTTTGCATCCTCTTGAGTAAGCAGACTCTCCGTCGGCTAAGCGACGGTGTTCCTCGCCGACGTGTGGATGAGTACCTCCGATTGGGGAAAGCACGCCCTTGTAGCTCTCAAGAAGTTCGTGAAGGCGGTGGTCGAGGTTTTCGGGAGGAGTACCTCCGATCTCCTAACGCGAAGACATTGCTAGACTCCTTGCTTTGTTGGTGAGCATGGGGGTTTCCACAGGATGCTTGGTAGCATCGATCGCATGCATTGGACCCGAAGAACTGTCCAAAAGCATGGCAAGGGCATTCACCGCATACAAGAAGCCTTCCATAGTCCTCGAGGCGGTTGCTTTATGACTTGTGGATTTGGTATGCTTTTTTCGGTATGCCAGGAAGCATGAACGATATTAATGTGTTACACCGTTCTAACATATTTTCTAGGGAAAATGATGGTACAGCCCGTGATAAACTACATAAATCAACGGCACACCGTACGACATGGGGTACTACCTCGCAGATGGCATTTACCCTGAGTGGGGTACCTTTGTTAAGGCGATTTCAGCGCCGATGGGAAACAAGAGGATCCACTTCTCAAAGATGCAGTCCGTCGCAAGGAAGGATGTCGAGAGAGCATTTGGAGTGCTCCAGGGTAGGTTTGCCAATGTCAGGGGCCCCGGGCGATGTTGGCACTAGAGTACGTTAAGGCATATAATGACTGCATGCATCATTTTGCATAACATGATCGTGGAAGATGAGAGGAATGGGCCACCACAGGAAATGAACTTCGACTATATGGGAACTCCGTCGTTCTACGGGACGCCACCCAACGGGTCGGTCTTGCATCGCATACAAGCAACTCAAAGCGGAGGGATCGCCAACTTCACCATCGGTTGCGGCGGATCTGGTCGAACACCTTTGGTCACACGCACGGGGATAATGCAAGTGTAAGCTATGTTTCCTTGTGAGAGTGTTATGTATCAATGTAAGATTCAATAAATAAGTGAACTTGGTCAGACGTGAAATGAAATGGAAAGCTCAAAACAGGATAACCGACAATGTAGACATTACAAATCCGGTAAGTCTGCAATAAAACTAGATAGTTCAAACATTAACACAACAATACACAATAGTAGAGGCCCTCCCTCAAACTACATAGTTCACACATGAACACAACGAACCAACACAACAAACCAACAAACTAGATAGTTCACACAATAAAACTAGGTAGTTCACACAATAAAACTAGGTAGTTCAAACATTAACACAACATTACACAATAGTAGAGGGACGACAACTCGAACTAGATAGTTCAAACAGGGATGACAGAAGGCAACAATTACTTGTTCATTCCACGACGACTGGTCATAATCTCAATCTGTCGACTCGTAGTACTCGCTGGCAATCCAAAGATTACGAGTTCAAGTCAATATTCATAATCCTTTCATTCTCCGCTTCCTCTGACATGGCCAATTTTTTCTTCTGTATTTGTAGCATAGTAGCCACCTTTTCCTTCTGTATTTCTACCAGAGCAGCTCTGGACTCATTCATCTTGTTGAATTGCTCGGAGTACGCACCCACAGATGACATGCTAGACGTATCAAAGACGCTTCCTCGCATGCCTTTCAGCGTTCGGCCGTGTGGCCTTTCCAGCTCATCAGAGGATGCTTGCGAGGACTGCTCGATAGGAATTTCATTGGACCCTTCATGCGTCCCACCATGTCGTCCCGTCTTTTGCTTCTTGTGGGACAAGTGCGAAGACCACTTTGGATGATCCGCAAGTAGTACCCAACAATGGTGGAACGCGAATGGCTTGCCCTCAATGTCCTGGTACATCGTACCAGCATGGGCCATCTGCAAAATGAGAAGACAATTACAAAATGACTACAAGTGCTTACTACAGACGGGGACAATTACTTACCCTATCACGCTCGGTGCTCCCACTCTGATGTAGACTGTCGGTCTGATTGAGATACCCAGCATATTTGCTAACACACTCATTTATCAATGACCAGCGGTTAACCAATGCTTTCTTCGATCTTTCCTTCATGTGTTCCTTGCTATAGGTTGTGTAATAATCAGCAATTCTGGTCCAATACGTGTCCGATGATTGGTCCTTCCCAACAATGGGGTCTAGGCTCACATTCAACCAAGCTGAGACTAGAACTTCATCCTCCTGCGCAGTCCATTTGGTCCTCTCGGTTTTGGAGCTGTTTTTGGTCCCCTTCTTCACGTGCGTGGACCGACTCAGGGCAGCATGAGTCGTGCCCATGGTCGGAGGTGCTGCCGGAGGAGATAACCCGTGCACCACAGCATCCAAGTCCTCCTGAAGGAAGTTCGAGTAGAAAGGGTCCATGTCGTCCTCCCTGATCATTGAAAGCACACACACAATTTGTTATTACGAAATCATGGCAAAGCAATGTGGGAACAATATGATTCAGCATGGAATAGACATCACATTGATTAAAATTACGGTAAGGATTACAAGTTCATAGCTAGATGGTCCAAAATACAATAAAGCTCACTTAGCACTTGAAAGCCACATGGTCGAAATTAAAGCATACAACACACATGAAGATCTAAACAAGGTGGCCCGAACGATCGAACTAGAATCCACAATCGCTAAGTAGAGAATCCGTGGAGTAGTCATTTGGCATTTGGAGTCGCTCAGTGGTGTAGTCCATTGGCGATCGTCGTCCGGATCAACTCCCTCGGCAGATGTAAGGTGAGCGAGCACAGTCGGAGAAGGTGGAGTGGTAAAGTCAATCGTGTCCAACGACATCTTCTCCAAGCTGTCGGCTATGAACTCGACCTGAAGAAGTGCGCTGTTAATGTCATTGGCCCAAGGCTCATCACTTGGAAGGAAGTTGTCCCGAGCGAGCGTCCTGAGCTGTTCGGCCCTCTCCTCCAGCAGATCTCGCATCCTGGAGAGGACGCCTCGAAGGGTCTCCGAGTCCATCTAAAACAGCACGTAACCACAAACAGCAATATAAAGGTAGCATATCACTCAGTACAGCAAACGAAAATGTGTAAGCTTTGCTGAAAATGCTGACAGAAGACATAGCAGCAGCCAATCGCTCAGTACTCCTGGTCAAGTTCGAATTGGCTCCTTCATTTCACCGGTCCATCGACAGAAACAACATACAAGTGGCACCCGCCCATTCATTGAAACCGAGTAAACTTCGATTAAATACTTACATCTATTTTAGCCTCCAAATGAACACGAACCGAAAGCAAGCAAGAAAAACTATAGAAAGCAAAAAGACCCAAATACCAACATCCGACAAAGAACTAGAAACATATACGCAAATTTTACGGGCAAACCTTCAACCAAAAAAAATAGCATACACCACCAGACTCCACCCAAACACATTACTTGAACACCAGGGATAGCCTAACACCAGGACATAGCGCTCCAGGAAGCCAGCACTTGAACGACAAAATAGAGATATCATCACCACCACAAGATACCCAGAAACACAACCTACTTCCTGCCAGCCAACAGACTACTAATGAAATCTGCACGTATGTCATATAGCATATTTCTCTGATATAGCACATTTCTGTGAAATAAGGTGAGTACCAACGCTACCCTATGAAAGAAACCATAAATTCAATCATTATCCCTAACTGTGTAATGATCAGTTCGCACAAACCATAAGTAATTAAACGATATAGAGCATTATGGCTTCCAAGTCATTTAAAATATCAATAATAATAATTACTGAATCATCAACATTCTCACGAAGACCCACACATGAACATGCCCTTATCTGTGCCTGCCGAACTAGACTCTACTAAAACATAATCTATGCCCATTTCTTGGCCGTCCTGCTCATAATTTCTTCAACCGGGATTTACTTCTTCAGTGTGGCATACTAGTTGCAGCCAGATATCAAACATCGACATCACAGTAATAACTGATTTTGAAATATGACATGATATCAAACATCAAACAGGAGGAAATATGACACAGAAGAAGTGTAATTGTTTCTGCTGAAGTTCAACTGAAGAAGTGTAATTGTTTCTACTGTTTATCACAGGAGCATTACCCTGCTTGAGGATATCTAACTATTCTCAGGAGCATTATGAAAATGATAATTGTGCCAATCTGGTACTTATGAAAATCATAATTGTGCCAATTCTCTAACTATTCTCAGGAGCATTATGAAAATCATAGTTGAGGATCTCTAACTATTCTCAGGAGCATTATGAAAAATGCTGACAATTTGGTACTTATGAAAATGGACAATGTTTTGTGCCAAAAATGAAAATCACAGGAGCATTACCCTGCTCCTGTGAGCCAAAAATGAAAATCGCAGGACCGACAAAAACCGAATGTTTTGGACATTAGTAGGACTTCGTATCAGTAATTGCAACCTATTTGACATGCTAGTTGAACTGCAGAAGTACTGAATAGCAAGGCATTCAGTTTTTGTCGAAAACAGGCAAGCATGCTGTCTTCTGTTCATGCCCTGATTACGCAAAATTTTTCACTAGTACCCATATAATCCAATCACTACACCAAGTACACAATAGCCTAATGGACACATTGAAATCAACAAATCTCCTTCCACTGGTAAGAATCGCTCTGAATTTGGCCGAAACAATTGCACTAATTCAAAATAGAGCTCATTCAATCAATCCTCTACACAATCCGGACAGCATCACCGAATGCAACTATCACTAATTTTCCCGATCTATGTTGCGATTTCCGGTCAAGTTTTCCCCCATCCAGGTTTTCCCCCCAATTTCACCACATCCACGTTTTCCCCCGAATTTCAGATCGACGAGGATCGGTTCAATCGAACATCCCACAACCAAATCCATTTCAAATCGGCAAATATGGTGGTCCTCGATGCGCACCTCAAGGTGTCGATTGCCGTCGCTCTTCCTCCTCTCCCCGGTGTCACCTCGTCCTGCCCGCGCGCTTCTTCCTCCTCTCGGCGATTGATGTCCCAAAGTGAAGCGTGGGAATGGGGCGCGAACCTCGGAGAGGATCTCTCACCTCAAGGGTAATAGGGCGGGGTCCCAACCCTCCACCTCGTGTCTGGTGTCCATAGAATTAATTACGCCGCCAACTAAGCAAAAATCTGATGTGGCATAGGAATTAAGGAAGGAGAGAAGGAAAAGGCGAAGAAACCGTGTCTTATTTACAAGAAATCTGATGTGGATCGGAATTAAGGAAGGTACCAAGACGCAAGAAACGA
Organism: Guadua angustifolia; assembly: GCA_036346375.1. Taxonomy (NCBI): domain Eukaryota; kingdom Viridiplantae; phylum Streptophyta; class Magnoliopsida; order Poales; family Poaceae; genus Guadua; species Guadua angustifolia. The sequence goes on from CM070503.1 coordinate 35,995,806, forward strand.
GCAAAATCGGGGTTGGACGCTTCGGTTGACGTCAGGCGCTACCAAGTCAGGTTTATGGTGCATGCATTGATTTATTGCTCTCTCTCCTCTAGACACTACTTATGGAAACCATGGGTTGGGAAACTATGCATTGGTTTATTGTTTTCTCTCTTCTCTAGACACTACTCATAGAAACCATAGGTTAGGACTGCCCTAACAATCAACTAACTGGTTTGGGTATACTTGTATATAATGGATGATCAAAGTTGATAAAAATGATCTGGTAAGCATGCATTCACCGTCGTCAAGTAGCTTGCACGCACATGTACATTTATAGCTCAATAACAAATCTTTGAATCATAGAGTGAACTAGGATAGTTTTCGCGGCGTGACACGTCGACGTTGCGTGCGTCGTTTTTTTTCACATAAACAATTTCGTTTTTTTGGCTTTTTTTTAAATCATCGAGAAAACGTGTGAAACGGTTGAAAGGATACGAATGCAATCACGTTTTTTTTTGTATTTATCTGGGGTCCTCTCACAAAAGATCCGTGATTGCGCGAAATCGAAAAGTTCTTTTCATGAAAAATAGCTGGAATGATCCAAACGGAACTACGTTTTTTTTGTATTTATTTAGGGTCTTTTCACGAAAGATTCGCTATTTCTCTGAATCAGAAGGTCCTTTTCGTAAAAAACCGTGGGAATGACTTACATGGAGGATCCGTGATTGCGCTAAACTGAAAAGTCTTTTTTGAAAAAAAATAGCTGGAATGATCCAAACGTAATTACGCTTTTTGTGTATTTATTTAGGGTCTCTCGCGGAAGATTCGTGTTTTTTTAACCAGAAGGTCCTTTTCGTAAAAAACCGTGAAAAGAACCTATACGTAATTATATATTTTTGAGAGATCTAAATGTGGAATAAAAAGGAGTCGGCTCGGCTCGAGCCTCGCGATGGGAAGGCATGAATCCTTCTATCTTTAGTATATAGACTAGGATAGTTTGCGTGGCGTACACGCCGCATGCGTTGTTTTTTTCACGAGAAAATTTTCGGTTTTTTTTCCGTCGCGTTTTTTTAAAAAACCATCGAGGAAACACGCGAAACGGTTGAAAAAACAAAAATGCATCTGCGTTTGCGCTAAATCTAAAGGTCCTTTTCGTGTAAAACAGTCGGAATGATCCAACGTCAATACGTTTTTTTTCGGTATCTATTTAGGGTTCTCACACGAAAGATCCAAACGTCAATACGTTTTTTTTCCGGTATCTATCTAGAGGGAAAAGGGCAAAAAATTATTAGAGATGAAAACCTTCTTTTGTCGAGTCTAACACTCTACGCGTTCACCAAGTAATAATACATGTTTTAAAAAATATCAGAGATCGAGATGGGAAATCGAGTTGGAAAAAAAGTCTAGAGATAGAGTTGCACACATATTTCTGGTGACGAAAACATTTTTTCTCGGAAAAAACGGAGAAAGGACCTAGACGTAAGGAGCAAGGACCTGGTTGTTACGTTTTTGGACCTGTCCGCTATCCTAAAAAAATTAGAAAAGGGCTTGTTCGCGATTTGATTTTAACGGGAGTTTTTTTCCCGTAAAATGACGCACGAGGGACGTAAATGCGAAAAATCTTCCCCTCACAAAAAATCACGAATGACCTATTTGTAATTTATGTAAGGGTCAAAATGCAAAAAAAAAATTGAGCTGCCGGCTCAAATCGTGGAGAGGCCGGCAATTTTTCCCACGTTAGGAAAGGGATGATTATTATTAGATAGCCATGGGCATGCTGGAAAACGTCGGAAGTGAATTGGACTAGTCAGAACTGCTCGATCACAGAACATGTCGGCGACGAGGTAATCGTGACTTGCGTATGTAGCCTGGTGAGGGTTTCTCTCACTGTGAAAAACATCAAGATGGGAGGAGCACTTGATTATCCTAAAGAACACATGCATATATGCATCTTTGCTGGTTCTTCTGTCAAGAATTAAAAGCCACTACTACAAAAGAAGTTATATTATACACCTTATTACTGACGGTTTTTTTAGAAAAACAGCCAGTGACGAGGTTCGGACACATCACAGGCGGTTTTAGCCAAAATCATCTGTAATAGAGTGGGGGTGCATCACAGACAGTTTTAGCAAAAAACCATATGTGATAACTATTTCTGGGAAATAAAAACAAAGAGAGCTCTGACCTCCTCTGTATTTTGAGGGTTTCCTAAGCTATTTTTCAGGTAGTTGCTGTTGTGAGGTGATCTGGTGGAAAGAAACACTGGATTTGGAGGTTTGATCGTAGATCCTTCTGTTCTAAGTCATCTAATGTTAGTAATTGGTTCTCATTATATTTAAGATCTAGCTTGGTAAGAGAGAAATTAAGATGTTTTTAGATCTAGTTTAGTGTAGATCCATTTGTTCTCTGTGATGTAAAATGGTAATTGGTTCTAATTGTGTTATACTCAATATGTAGATAATTACTTAATTAAAGGAAGGTTATCTAGGCTAATAATTGGCTGTAATTGCATTATATTGAAGGTATATACATATAGCTTGGTAAGGAGAGAATTGAAGATGGTTTTGATATAGCTTGGTGTAGATCTATTTGTTCTTGTTGTTCTAAAGTAGTAATTGGTTCTAATTGCATTATACTCAATATGTACATAATTACTTAATTAAAGGAAGGTGATCTAGGCTAATAATTAGCTGTAATTGCATTATATTCAAGGTATATACATCTAGCTTGGTAAAGAGAGAATTGAAGATGGTTTTGATATAACTTGGTGTAGATCTATTTGTTCTTTTTGTTCTAAAGTAGTAATTGGTTCTAATTGCATTATACTCAACATATAGCTAGCTATGTAAAGAGAGAATTGAAGACGCTGAGTTTAAATGTAGCTTACTGTAACGTCTTGAAAATTTTTAATAAGAATTTAAAATTTAAAAATGAAATTGAATAAAATTTTCAATTAAAATTCAGAGAATGAATTAAAATTTTATCTTTCATCTCTATACTTTGAAATCCAACCTTATTCAAAGGATGAGCTATAAAATGAGGTTTCAAATCAATCAAAATATGAAAATGAGTTAAAAATAAAATTCACTTTGAAATTTCATTTAATCATAAATTTTCTTGAATTTTGGTTCTTAAGCAATCCTTTTAGTATAAAACTCTAATAATGGATAAAGAGAGGAGCAAAAGATTACAACAATAAAATAAATAAAAATTTTATTTAAAACCAGAAAAACTCTAGTAACTCATTTATAAATTTTAAAATGTCATATCAAGCATTTATGCATGACATGAAAGCCTATTAATGTATCTTGACTAGCAATAGTAAAGATGTCAGAATTAAATGAAAATATTCCATCATCATTTCGACCAGAAATTTTTATATTATCTTCAATATGAATCATGCCATCAAAATTAAAAATATCATGGAATAATGATGATAGCATCTAGGCCCCCTAATCATTTACTTCATGTTATTAATATGGTTTTGGTATTGATGACTAAGTCAATAATCTCTAAGCAATGAAGAACATTGGTTGAATCTTCTAAAAAGCCTACTGAAAAGACAAGGATAAGGTTTCTGGCTTTTAGTTTTTGGCTTGGGAGATGATTCAAGCCAAGCAGCTAGGTTTATTTCTTTTTTAGCCGTTCTATAAAGGGGGACTGTACACAAGCTAGGTGTGTTGGTTCGCAATGCTGAGACAAATTAGAATAGCTTGGAGTTAAAATTGCTAAAATTATCTATCCTTGAACAAACAACCCCTACTTCAATCTAATTATTTCCCTGGACCAAATATTGCATATGTTGTTCTTTAAAAGTCCGGAGCAAGCTTAGCCAAAACCTTCACCTTAACCGTGTGTTTCACATTCACGCCAGACCGATTTCCGTTTACTCAAAGTTTAGTCCGGCGCAGTTGCATTTCTCGTGGTCAATCTTTCCTTGTCTTATAAAGTCCGCAGAATAATTTCCTTGAAATCCCATCTACGGCGGACAAAATAATTCAGTCCGGGATGCTTGATAAAATACCATAAATTCTCACCGGACCCTCTCTATATTCAGTCTGTGGTGAAAATTTCTTGAAGAATTCTTTAACCGAGCGCCCACCATTTACGCCAGACAAAATTTCACCTTCACAGAGTTCTATCTGGCACTAAAGTAATTCTCTTGGTTGAACTCTTTTCTTTGTCAAAAAGTCCATAGCTACTGATTCCTAGAAAACCCATCTACGACGGACCAAATAATTTGGTTCGGCGCACATATTGAATTCAAAGGATGAGCTATGAAATGAGGTTTTAAATTAATCAAAATATGAAAATGAGTTGAAAATAAAATTCACTTTGAAATTTCATTAAATCATAAATTTTTTTGAATTTTGGTTCTTAAGAAATCCTTTTAGTATAAAACTCTAATAATGGATAAATAGATGAGCAAAAGATTTCAACAATAAAATAAATAAAATTTTTATCTAAAACCAGAAAAACTCCAATAACTCATTTATAATTTTAAAATATCATATCAAGCATTTATGCATGACATGAAAGCCTATTAATGTATCTTGACTAGCAATAGTAAAGATGTCGAATTAAATGAAAATATTCCATCATCATTTGAACCAAAAATTTTTATATTATCTTAAATATGAATCATGCCATCAAAATTAAAAATATCAAGGAATAATGATTAAAATTTTTAATTATAAAAATTCAAAAATAGAAAAGTTGAAAATCTAAAAATACCAATGTCAGAATTTTTATAAATAAAATAAAAATAATTTGAAGGTAAAACTTTTAATTAATACTTAAATGATTAAGATTAACTTATATAAAAAGTTTCAAAAAGTTTTGATAAGATTTAATCTCTCTGATAAATCCAAAATAGAAAATGTAAATATGTGCACAAGACGTTGTCGAATTGTTATAAATTCTGTGGGAAATATTTTCCTCTGAAATTTATACAGTAAATTCCTCAATAAATTGGCAACATGATTTCTAACTGATCCAATGAACTCATCATAGTTCTGCTCGCTGAAATTGCTTGAGGACTCCAGTTCACTCGCTGCCATGTGGGTCACGAACCACTGTGTGACCCTACCTGCCAGTCTCAGCTCTGACCTCCTTCTTCCTCTCGCTACTAAAGCCCTCGAGAAAAGCTCTCTGGTGATCTACTGTGGTAACCGCCATCCCTGTATCATTGCGCCACCTATTGTGTCCTCGAGTGATCATTCCTGCCACGCAGAGCTCGCCGCCGCATTCCACGCTGAGCAGCCTCTACCGTGCCCATGCTCCTTCCTGTGCTGCGCTAAATTCATCTGGGTGAGTTTGCACCCGAGCCTGGCTTCATCTCCTCCCTTGCCGCCTATAAAAGCCAGCCTAGTTCGCAAAGAAACGCACATCACCTCCCCTCTGCTAGTTCCGACTTAGAAGTCTTTGAGCACTGCTGTTGGTGTTTCGTACAACCGGCAAGTAAATTTGTAAGTATAGGGGCCGCGCGTTCCCTCTCCTTGAATGGTTAGACACAGGGAGCCCAAGATGTATACTGGTTCGGGCCGAATATCCCTACGTCCAGTTCGTGGTGGTGGTTTTGTATTGCTCGAGGTGCAGTGGATACACGGCGTTACAAGTGAGAGCTCAGGACAGGCCTTGAGCGCTCGTCCGAGTGGGGGAGTAAGAGCTCGGGAGCTCGGGGGAGCGAAGGCCTCAGAGCTCTAGAAGCGTCCGAGCCGGGGGCGTTAAGGGTGTTCGTCTGTATGTTTGACTTGTTCGAGAGCGGATTGCTCGATATCAGATTGCTTGATCGAGTCGGATGCCCCCCCCTCCCTGAGGGTCCTGCCCCCTTTATATAGCCGGAGGGAGCAGGTTACACGGGAGTTTGGAAAGGAAAAGTAGGGGTGCCACGCCGGAGTCCGGTCCTTCGTCCCCGTGTCTGCACAGCTCTGCTCGTCCCCACGCCTAGGTTGGTAGACCTGGCTGGGGTGTACCGTCGGGAAGGGGCGCAACTGCTCTCTACGCTGTCAGTGCCGACGTCGCTTATCAAGGCGCTAGTACCGCCGGACGGAGCGCCTCTCACCGTGCTCGACGGGTGAAGGGACCAAGATTGACTTTGGCGGCCTCTTGGCCACCTTAGGAAGGAGCCACCTGTCCCAGTATGGCCGTCGAGTCCACGGGGCAGGTGTCCTGTTTGAGGTCGACTGGTGACGTGGCGGAGGTCGCTGAGTCGGAGCTCGTTGGGGCCCCGACCCAGGGTCAAGTCGGAGCCTGTGGGGCGCCCGACCTGAGGCCAGGTCGGAGCCTGCGGGCACGTCCGACCTGAGGCCAGGTCGGACCGCCCCTAGAGGGCCTGAATGAGGTCATGGATCCTTCGTGGACCCACGAGGCCTAGAGCTGGGCCCAAGACGGATCATTTGGTGTTCCAGCCAATATTCAGTGATAATCCCATTTGTGTGGGACGGAGACTTTGGCAATACCCCTTCCAACACTCTGCATCGCTGCCAATCTTGCCGCCATGTCTGTACGACTGAGAGAAAGACGATCTTGAAATAGATGTATACTTTGCTATAGGGTACCCCTGGTATGAGTATTCGTCAACTGCCAATTTCACTGTTTCCACCTCAAAGCCGAAGAACCCTAGAGCTTGCGCCGAGATTAAATTCTGCCAAAACACTGAAGCATTTCCAAATTCCTTTAAGCCGTAGCTTCTGCACTCACTCACGAATCAAAGCCGTCACCAAAAGCCAAGGATCTTCAACCAGAAGCTCGCCGCCGTCAACTGTTCTTCTTCCCCAAGCATGGTGCATGATGGCAGCCTCAACCGAACCTCCTCCGATGCTCAAAGAAGGTAAAACGGAATGCTATGATCTAGTAGATGCTCAATCCGGAACCCATTCCATTTAATCGACCTCCAATCGCCGGCGCGGCTCGTCACCATTGCCACCGGTACGGGCACTCGATGGGCGACCACCTCTGGCCACCACTAATAGCCACAAAACCCACTCCTAGGTGCTCAATGAAGTGCTCTAGCTAACCCTGCTACCGATTCAGTGCCTCCGGCTGCGGATCACCGTCGGTGAGCTCCAAAGCCGAGCGCTTTGTTTTCTTCCACTAACCCGTGGGCCCCCTTGTCAGCCTCCTCGCCTCACAGCCGTGTGTGCTTCACTGACCGGACAGCCCCGCGTGTCAGTCGGCTGAGTTTAAAATAAACCGTGAAAAGGAAAGATGCTTTCAAAATACTGAAAGCGTATTTTCCATTTTTCTCTGGAATTTCCTAAACCGAAATACTTCAATTGTGAATATCTTTCTCATTTTTAATCCAAATGAAATGGAGAAAAATTCTAAATTCATATAAAATCAAATACTTCTATAATATGCAAAAATATTTTGAAAAAGTGAACTGGAAGAATTTGAAATTCAAATTTAATTAAAGAGCCCAAATATATGCTTCACATAAAAATTTTGCAAACAAACTCAGAATCAAATGAAACTAATTTTATTGCAATCCTCATGCTACTAGAAACTTAAATATATAAAAATATTTGAATTTCACTTATGTTTGTATCATTTTCTAAAAAGGATAATTTTCAATGCCTCAAATATTCAAAAGGGGAATAAATGGTACAAAAGCAATCTGAAATAAATGAAATTGATCTCTAAATGACTAGTATATTAGTAGGATCCTAAATATTTCATAACATTTAAATAACAATTTTGTTGTGAATTGTCTCATGAATGGGATGTGATTCTAAAGTAGGAGATATGTACACACACATACACCTAGTAACTAGCTGTAGCACACATGAATAAATAAATATGTCTCAGGAGGGATCATGACACAGAGTTGCTATACAATAATAGAATGTTTAAGAAATGAACTTGAATTGGAATAAGACCTAGTGTTAAGGATAAATATATGTATACACATGTGCATATAAAACACCTCGGCTAAAATCAAAATAACACAAAATTAGTATCAAAACACTTCTAGGGTCATCCCCTGCTAATGACAGAAAAATGAGTAAGTAATCATGTTTAGTGTAGCCACAATATTAAAGTGAAATCCGAGTCCCGATAAAGTCAATTTTGTGACCATTTAAGCCTTTTTGGTAACCTGTAAAACTTCTCGTCTAAATACCATTATTAAGGAAATTAGTTCTGAAACACTCTCCATCATATGTACTACCATAATCTTGAAAAATATTCTATTTAGGACTTGCTCTGTATATAAATATCGCTTCTACAAATACCCTTCATAAAATAGTCGTGTAGAAAATTAAGCCAACTAAGCAATTTCAATGGCCTGTAGAATAACTCGTCTAAATGTAAATTTTGGAAAGATCAGCATAGAAATATTATTTGATATATGAACTAATGTATTCTAGAAAAACATATTAGTTACAACTTGCTTATCAATGAGATCCAGCTAATTCAAAACCCTTAAGTGTTAATAATTCGCTTCACCATTCTCGCCGATTCCGTATAACGTAAACTTTATAATATCATTCTCGTTTATTCCAAGAGTATGAAGGAACATGAGGGTCATCTGACGTTAGTTTTAGAGAAGCTAAGAGAGCATCAGCTATATGCCAAATTCAGTAAGACAATAAGTGTGAATTCTGGTTAAAAGAAGTTGCTTTCTTGGGTCATGTCATTTCGGCTGGAGGAGTAGCAGGATCGTGCTAGATTGGGAGCAACCCAAGTCCGTTTCGGACATCAGAAGTTTTCTTGTCTATCAGGCTATTATCGACGATTTATTGAAGGTTTTTCCAAGATAGCCAGACCACTCACCCAACTTTTGAAGAAGGAGAAGAAGTTTGAATGGACTAAATCTTATGAACAGAGTTTTCAAGAATTAAAGAAGAGGCTAACTTCAGCACCAGTGCTTATCCTTCTGGATATTCGAAAGGATTTTGAAGTCTTCTGTGATGCGTCGAAGCAAGGACTTGGCTGTGTTCTGATGCAAGAAGAAAAGGTTATAGCCTATGCCTCAAGATTGCTACGACCTCATGAGGAAAACTACCCAAGTCATGACTTGGAGTTAGCTGCAGTTGTGCATGCTCTCAAGTTATGGAGGCATTATCTTATCGGTAATCGATATGAGATCTATACGGATCATAAGAGTTTGAAATACATTCTCACTCAGTTAGATCTCAATTTAAGGCAAAGAACATGGTTGGAATTAATTAAAGATTATGATATCAGCATCCATTATCTCCCAAGCAAGGCCAATGTTGTTGCAGATGCCTTGAGTAGAAAGAGCTATTGTAATAATATTATGGTTCAAGAAAATCAGTCAGCACTTTATAAAGAATTCCAACGTTTCAATTTGGAATTAGTAAAGGAAGGTTGTGTGTATAGTTTAGAGATGCACTCAACTTTGGAGGATCAAATCAGAGAAGCTCAAAAAGATGACAGTGGTATTGCAGTAATTAAGAAAGGTCTCAAGGAAGGAAAATCTTCTAGATTTTCTGAGGACGAGAAAGGAACCATTTGGTTTAGAAAAAGAATTGTAGTTCCTAATCAAAAAGAAATCAAGGATCTGATTTTAAAAGAGGCTCATGATTCTGTTTATTCTATTCATCCGGGAAGTACGAAAATGTACTTGGAATTGAAAGAAAAATATTGGTGGTCAAATATGAAAAGAGAAGTTACTGAATTTGTGGTTCTTTGTGATATTTATTAGTTAGTTAAAGCAGAGCATCAAAAACTAGCAGGATTGTTACAACCTTTACTAATTTCTATTTGGAAATGGGAAGAAATTGGAATGGACTTCATTACTGGACTTCCAAAACCAAGTCTGGTTATGATTCTATTTGGGTCAATGTGGATTGGTTGACAAAAGTAGCACATTTTATTCCTGTGAAGACAACTTATTCTGGCGATACACTTGCAGAGATATACATGGCTAAAATTGTGTGTTTGCATGGAGTGCCAAATGACGATCGTGTCAGATCGAGGTTCCCAATTTACCTCGAGGTTTTGGCAGAAATTGCATGAGAATTTGGGTACAAATTTGAACTTCAGTACTGCCTACCATCCTCAGATAGATGGTCAAACAGAAAGGGTAAATCAAATACTTGAGGATATGTTGAGGGCTTGCGCTTTGACTTACAATGCATCTTGGGATCAAAATTTGTCGTATGCAGAATTCTCCTACAACAACAGTTATCAATCAAGTTTGAAAATGGCACCATTCGAAGCTCTTTATGGAAGAAAGTGTCAAACACCCCTATACTGGAAAGAAGCAGATGGTGGTCAAATAATTTGACTTGATATCCTAAAAGAAGCAGAAGAGAAAGTCCGGACAATTCGTGAGAATCTTAAAACATCTCAGTCAAGGCAGAAAAGCTATGCTGATAATCGTCGTAGGGATTTGAGTTTTGCATTAGGTGATAATATGTATTTGAAGGTTTCACCTCTCAAAGGAATGCGTCGTTTCAGATTCAGTGGGAAGCCTGCACCTCGCTACATCGGTCCATTTCCAGTGATTGCCAGAAGAGGAGAAGTTGCTTATAAATTGGAACTTCCTCCACAGTTGTCAGATGTGTATGATGTCTTCCATGTGTCTCAGTTGAAGAAATGCCTCAGAGTTCCCGAAACTCAAATGCCATTTGAAGAAATGGAATTAAAGGAGGATCTCACCTATCCAGAGTTTCCGTCAGGATTTTGGATGAAGCAGAGCATCGAACAAGGAGCCGTGTAATCAAGTTTTGCAAGGTTCAGTAGAGCAACCATTCTGAGAAGGAAGTAACCTGGGAGCAAGAAGAGGATCTTAGAGCCGAGTTCCCCAACCTTTTTCCTTCTTCGTCTGAATCTCGGGGTCGAGATTCTCTCTAAGGGGGTAGGTTTGTAACATCCCATTTTCAGTTCATTTGTCAAATTTTAATTTAAATTAATTAATTCAAAGATTTGGATTTTCATCGGTGTTTTAGTTATCCTGGCATCTCTATCCGCCTAAAAATAGAATTTATTCCAAATTCATTAAAAAAATTATCGGAAAGTCCCAAAACCCGAAAATCTTCCTTGGATCAAGTTCTCTCTGTCCAACTCAACCCATTTTTCCTCACCCAGACCTTTTTCTTTTTCTTCTTCTCTTTTTCTCTTTTCTTCCTTTTTCTCTCTCCTCGTGGTTACTGTTCATCTTCCAGAAATAGCATCTCTCTCCTCCCCTCCATGGCCTCTTCTTTCTATCCATGGTGTGATCAATCGAGACACTTTCTAACCGATCCAATTGCATCACAATGTGTCTCTAGGTTAGACCAATCCATTACTCAGCCATTTCCATTTGTTCCTCTTTTGAAATCATATTTATTTCACCAAAAACCGACGCCATCAATTCCTTGAATTCGGCCGTTTTCATGTGTTTTCTTGCTTGGCCGAGGCACCAAACATCTTCCATTGACCTTCCTTATCCCCGTGCTCACCTTTCCAAAGCTCCCCACCTTTCCTTTCTCCAAAAATTTTGAGCGAACGTCGCTCTCGACGTCGACCAAAGACATCATCGTGTCAACTTTTGCTCTGGTGAGTGAAATCAAATTCTATGTGATATCCCATGGCGTCGTTCTTCCTACCGGAGCGTGAGAGCATCGCCAACCTGGATCAAACAAGGGAAAGGAAGAGTTCTTGGGAAGGAAGAAACTGGTGTTTTCTATTTCATATTCATCATGCCCTGTATCTCTCTCCATACATGCTTATATACTACGCCTTACAGCCAGGATACAACCGAACCTTTTTACTTTACCGCTTGGACATTGACAAACTCGGATGACAAAATCTTACCGCTAGAGTAAACTACTCTAAGTAACAAACACCGCCCGATCACCTTAAAGACTCAACTAAGTAATCTCAGCCCTTCCTCTGAAACGCCCACTTCAAGCTACTTCTTCGGAGTGATCATCCTTCTTCTGCTCCTCTAGCTTCAGTGTTGTCCATGACATTCGCCCTCCCTTTAGAACTTGCTTGCCCCCAAGCAAGTGCCATGGGAAATCGGTGACGCAACACATGTAAGTTCTCCCAAGTTGCCGTTTCCACTGGAATGCCTGTCCATTTGATCAAGCCCAGCACAATGGCCGTATTACCTTGTTTGACCAATCTCCTTTCCAGAATTTGCTCCGGCTCTGTAGATGCTGTGTCCAATTCGGCAATTTTTGGCAAATCCGCAAACATAGGGGAATAATCTGCACTAAATGGCTTATGTTGGGACACATGAAATACAGGATGCAGTTGACTGTTCGGTGGAAGATCCAAGCGATACGCCACCTGCCCACCCTTCTCTGTCACCCGATATGGTCCAAAATACTTGTATGACAATTTGGGATAAGGTCTGTTCACCAAAGAGTTCTGAGCATACGGCTGGAGCTTTAGCAATACCTGCTCCCCCACTTCAAACCTTCTCTCCTTACGTATGGAGATGTCGTTTAATCAATTCGAGATGTTGTGCGTGCTCCTGCAACATGCTGTCAACCTGGACCGATTGTTCATCAAAGCCTTGGGGTAATATTCCATAATTGGGTTCAACCCCATATAAGACTCTAAAAGGAGATGCTCCCAAAGCCGTGTGGTAACTGGTATTGTACCAGAACTCAGTTAATGCCAACCATGCCTTCCACTTCTTTGGAGAGTCCTGTACCGCACACCGTAGATACATTTCCAAGCATCTTTGCCCGTCAGTTTGGGGTGGTATGCGGTACTCATCTGCAATTGGGTGCCAAGAGCTTTGAACAATTCCTTCCAAAAATGACTGGTGAACACCTTGTCCCGATCGGATGTAATGGTTCTGGGCACACTATGCAACTTCACCACATTGTCGAGGAACAATTGGGCCACTTTCCGAGCGGTATATGGATGACGAAGGGCGATGAAATGTGCGTACTTCGAGAACCTGTCCACCACTACCAGAATAACATCACACCCTTCTGACACAGGCAATCCTTCCACAAAGTCCATCGTAATGTCTTGCCACGCTTGTTCAGGAATGGGTAGGGGTTGAAGTAAGTCGGTTGGTCGAGTTTTCTCCTCTTTTGCTTGTTGGCAGACTTGGCATTGTTTGACAAAATCTCCCACCCATTGTTTCATACCAACCCATCTAAATAATTTCTTCAGGTGCTAATAAGTGGCCTGGATGCCTGAATGTCCACCAAAGGAGCTAGTGTGAAAAACCGAAATAAGCTTGGTTTGCAAGACTGCATTCTCACCAATCCAAATTTTCCCTTTGTACCAAATTAACCCCTAATGAAGCTCAAAACCGTCCGCATCCAGACTGGAGATTGCTAGCTGAGCCAACTTTTGCTGAGCTGTGGCATCTATAATGTATGAATTGGTCACCTCCTGCACCCACAGTGGTTTCGCTTCGGTCACAGCTTGCAAGGCCATATATTGTCTAGCACGAGATAGTGCATCAGCCACAACGTTTTCTTTACCTTTTTTGTATACAATTCTAAATTGCAACCCCATCAAACGTGTCATTGCTTTCCGCTACATTTCAGATTGTAAATGTTGCTCTTCCTGGTAGCACAGGCTCTTATGATCTGTCCGGATAATGAACTCTGTGCGCTGCAAATATGGACGCCACTTTTCCACAGCTAGTACGAGAGCTAAAAATTCCTTCTCATAAATTGACAATCCCTGATGTTGCATACTCAAAGCCTTACTGAAATATGCAATTGGATGTCCTTGCTGCAAAAGAACTGCTCCCACCCCCATGTCGCAAGCATCTGTCTCCAACTCGAAAGTGCGCTCAAAGTCTGGTAACTTCAAGACCAGCATCGAAGACATCGCCTTTTTCAACGGAAGAAAAGCCTCATCTGCCTATGCACTCCAAGCAAATGACTTCTTTTTTAACAGATTCGTTAGAGGTTTGGCTATAATGACGTAATTCCAGACAAATTTCCGATAATAGCCTATCAACCCAAGAAATCCTCTAAGTTCGGTCACCGTGCTCGGTGTTGGCCATTCCATCATCACCCTAGTTTTTTGTGGATCGATGGCCACCCCTTGGTCTAAGATTATATGCCCTAAGTACTCAATCTGCTTCTGGGCAAAAGCACATTTGGTTTTCTTAACAAAGAACTTGTGAGTTCTCAGTGTGTGCAGAACTATTGTGAGATGATCCATGTGGGACTGAAAATCATGACTGTAAATAAGTATGTCATCGATAAATACCAAAACGAATTTCTGCAAATAAGGTGCTAAAATCGCATTCACCATGCATTGGAATGTTGCCGGCGTGTTGGTTAATCCGAACGGCATTACCTTAAATTGATAATGTCCATGGTGAGTTTTGAACGTAGTTTTGTATTCATCTTCCTCCTTCATGCGGATTTGGTGATATCCCGCTCGCAAATCCAACTTGGAAAAATATTCTGTTCCTGCCAATTCATCCAACAATTCATCGATCACCGGCATTGGAAATTTGTTCTTGATGGTTAGATCATTCAAGCGGCGGTAGTCTACACAAAATCTCCAAGCTCCATCTTTCTTTTGGACCAATAGCACAGGAGAAGCAAATGGACTCACACTCTGGGTGATAATTCCTGCTTCTAGCATAGTGGCCACTTGTTTCTCAATCTCATCTTTATGAAGAGGCGAATACCGATAGGGCCTAGAGTTGACAGGCAGAGCCCCTAGAATGAGATGGATCAAATGATCATACTCTCTGCGTGGTGGTAAACCGTTGGGCTCCGCAAAGACATCTGCATACTGCTGGATCACTGCTTCCACTTCTGCATTCAATGGTTGTTTAACTACTGCTTCGACTTGCTCAAGTACTGCAATTTCCCAAATACCATTTCCCTTACTCAGTTTACTATACTTCTCCAATGTGATGGCCTGGAAATCAATTCTTCCCCGTTGGATGCCCTGCAACCGTGCATTCTTTCCTTTATAAATGAATTCCACCTCCTTATCTCACCGATTGCAAATCATTGGGCTATGGGATTGTAACCAGTCCATGCCAAGAATTGCATCATATGCGCCCAGCTCTAAAACTCACAAATCAGATTGAAAAGTGTGCCCCTGCACCCACCATTCCATCTGCGGCATCCAGCTATGGCACTCCAAAGTTTCTCCATTAGCCACTTTAATCAGCATTGGCTTTGTTGCCTGAGGAACTCCACCGATTTGATGCAAAAAACCCACATTAATGAAGCTATGTGAACTTCGAGAATATAGCAGGAGCAACATCACTTGATTCTTGACCAATGCCAGGAACCGGAGCATCGCTCCCTCCTCAACTCCTGATATGGCATTAAGGGACAAGTTACATATTTCATCACTTCGTGTTTCATTCACTTCCAACAAATCGAGCACTTCATCAGACAATCTTTCTTCTTGCTCTTCCCCAGATATAGCCTGTAATTGTGATGTGATTTTCTTTTTGCATTGCAAATGATGATTAGGTTCGTACTTATCCCCACACTGGTAACGCAACCCATTGAGGCGACGATAATCTCTTAACTGACATGCTTTCCACAATTCCCCTAGCCCTGTCTTGGTCACACCTGGGCTATATTTGAGTTTACCTTGCACTCCTCCTTCCCTGATATTCCCAGTCTTACTCTTCCGCCCTTTCCCTCGCTCGATGACGTCCTGTTGCACTTGAGCTAAAAGGGCCACGCGATCAACTGTTTCTGGAATCTGTCCTTGGACCATTCCTCTCAACTCCGATTTTAACCCCCTTACAAAATGAGATACAAAAAATTCCTCATCATAATATGGGTTGTGCATGGCTATATTAAACATGAGTTGATCAAAATGTGCTTTATACTCCGCCATCGTGCCGTTTTGCTTAGTTTCCACTAGTTCTGCCAGCAACCTCCTATGATCAAATGCGCCGAACTTGCTTCCCACCGCATGGATAAATTGCTCCCAATTACTTGTTCATTCCGGTTCTTATGCACTTGCCACCACCGCGTAGCATTTCCTTCCAGATGCATCGTCGCCGCAGTGACCCAAAGTGCCTTAGGAATGTTGAAGAGTTGAAAATAGTCATTACATTTATCGCACCAAATCTGTGGGTTATCACCGTCAAACTTGGGAAAACTCATCTTGGGTAACAGATTCCGCAAACTTCCACCTGGTTCCCTTGGCGGACGATGGGTTCCCCCTTCAGTTTCTTGCGCCCCTCCTCCCGAACATCTTGTGGGCGCATGTACCGTCTGAGAAGTTAATTCTTCGTCAGCCCTTGCCCACCTCTCTGGTGTAGCCGGAGTAAATAGTGCCTTTCCCGTTCCCACCACAGGCGTTGTTCCACACCTCCTCTGGTTTTCTTCATTCACCTCCCCAGTTTCCCACCGCGCCACTGCTTGAGCCGTGGCCTCCATTTGAGCAGCGAGAAGTTGTTGGTCTTTTGCACTCTGCTCCACCGCCATTGCCGTAATCTCGGTTCGACTCATCAATTGCTGCTAAGTAACATCCAGCGTCTCCACCCGAGTGAAGAGCAGATCCAAACTCTCCTTGGTCAACGACAGCTTCTCCTCCGTTCGTCCCGCCATCTCACCCATGGCCTCCAAGACAAAGCGAGTCTATACTAAGGGTTTTTGAGGAGCCATGGCGGATCTCAAGCCAAGCCAACCAGATTCCTGAGATTTCACAGGGATCACAGTTTCGAGCGAACTCGATTCTGGTTCCCCAACCTTCCTCTAGAAATTTTTTTTACAGCTCCAAGCCTTGATCGCCTAGCTCTGATACCAGTTGTGATATCCCATGGCGCTGTTCTTCCTACCGGAGCGTGAGAGCATCGCCAACCTGGATCAAACAAGGGAAAGGAAGAATTCTTGGGAAGGAAGAAACTGGTGTTTTCTATTTCATATTCATCATGCCCTGTATCTCTCTCCATACATGCTTATATACTACGGCTTACAACTTGGATACAACCGAACCTTTTTACTTTACCGCCTGGACATTGACAAACTCGGATGACAAAATCTTACCGCTACAGTAAACTACTCCAACTAACAAACACCGCCCGATCACCTTAAAGACTCAACTAAGTAATCTTAGCCCTTCCTCTAAAACGCTCGCTTCAAGCTTCTTCTTCCGAGCGATCGTCCTTCTTCTGCTCCTCTAGCTTCAGTGTTGTCTGTGACATTCTATTTGCGTCACTTTGAGCCCCTCATCGCAAGGAGCAAAAGCCCTCAAGAAACTTCTATTTTGGTGCAGCGGTTTGCAAGAATCGAAAAAATCTTCGTCGGTGTTGTTCGTCGCTTTCGACGTCGATTGCGGGCACTCTGGTCATCTTCTGCAAACTCCGGTACCACCGTTGGATTCACATCGTCGAGATCTTTCCAGTGCTCTCTTTCCCCAACGTCTCCATCTCCTCCCTCACTAGTGCAAATCGTAGCCCTACAGCCTCCTTGAAGCAGCATGGCGAGTACTGTAGCACCGCTACAGTGCGATTTCACTTTTTTCTCGATTTTCTTTCCCGATGAAACTTCGAAAAGCTCGTTCTTTCTCATACGAACTCCGTTTGAGCTCATTCAAATTCCTAAATTCATGATCTATCTGCCAGTAGTAATTTTATAATTTTTAGATTTTATTTGTTTTTTTGTTATTTATTTGTTACTCCGTTTTGCGCGTAGTCGAAGAAGTAGCCGCCGCCGTGCCTACGGTCAAGGGCGGGCAAACAATGCTTTCATATTGGTAGACTTTGTTTTTGGTGTTAAAAACTGATGTTTTGGGATCCGGGAGTGGTTAGAACTCTCGGATGTGGTCCTGGCAGTTTGAGCCAGTCAGGTGGTTAGAACCTATTTTTTGAACCATGACGGATGGAGTCATTCGTTGGAAAATCATGATCTTTTAAAATGAGCGGTTAGAGCTTGTATACTAGTGTTGGTGGTTAGAACCTTCACTAGAATTATAAATAATTTCAATTGTAAAAATAACTATTGTCGACGATCGGGATCGCCAACCGCAGAAATAAAAAGGGGGGTTAGTGATACTAGGGACCCGAGCTGAGCTTTGCTCAACGGAGGAGCGGATTCGACGTGCTGGTGGTCGGAGCAAGGCGACAACGAGCGCGACACGGGGATTTATACTGGTTCGAGCCCCTATGAAGGTAATAGCTCTACTCCAGTTGCCTTGCGGCTGTGATCTTTGCTATTTTCGAGTATAAGGGGGTGTTGCAGCTCAAGCTCAACAATGACGATGACTAATGCTCGAACTCTGGTGCCTTGTCGCGCAGGTTGCGCCATCCTTAGCCTTATATCCTCCCTGCCTGTAACGGATGGGAGAGATTCCCGGGGTAGTGGTCTTCATGCGTGTTGATGGCTGGCAATAACCGTCCCGGACACCTCGCGCACGCCTGCCTCAGTTCCACGATCCCACGCCTTGGTAACCGCCGAGTAAACGCACGTTCCGGTTTTCCAGGGGACGTCGTCCGAACAAGAGCCAGCCCGAGCTCAAGGTCGTGGGGCCCGACCGAGGCCGCCGACGAGCTCTAGGCGCTGCTCAAAACGGTCCAGTCGTGGTCGGCGAAGCCGAGCTAGGAGCTCCGATTGACCGTCTTGCCGACCGCCAAGGGTCTCCTAGCCCTCACCGCCCGGCCGAGGCTCAAGGTCGAAGAAGACACCTGGAACGACCTCGAGCCTCACTTCGCAGATGCATGGAAAAAGCTTCCGTAGGTCTTGATCCCTTGGCTGAGGTCGGGCGAAGAGCACGAAGGGGAGCCATCGGCTTCGACACCTGGCAACCTTCGAACCTCACGGTGCTGGTACGGATGCGAACGGCCAGCGGACTCCTGCAACGCCTCGAGCCCATGGCCCAGGCCTTAATTGCGCCTGTCAAATCATGGCTAGCGCGCCTTTTGAGACGCCGTGGACTGGATTGACGACGACGCGGCTTATAAATCCGAGTCCACAGCGACTGTTGAAAAAACTCCCGGTCTTACACTCTTCATCTTCTAGCCTTCTTCCTGAGCAAGTCTCCCTCTCCCTTTCCCTCGACCAAGCCCGCAACGATCGCCATGGCCAAGTTTGGGAGGAGCACAATGTCGTCAGCGAGGATGAGGGAGCTCGAGACCCTGGGGTTGTTGGACCCGGTAACATGGCGGTTGCCAGGCGGCGAGACCGAGCCGACCTCTGTGGACGACGAGATAAATCAGACCGAGCATTATGCGCTCTTCGGCCTGCGGACCCCGGAGAGCGAGTTCGTGGCGGACATCCTCTCTAGTTGCGAGATCGAACTCATCAATCTGGTGTCGAATTCCATTCTCCTTCTCGCCATCTTCTCCCACCTGTGTGAGGGGTTCCTAGGAATCCTTCCCACCCCCTCGCTCTTCTTTCGGTACTTCAGCCTCTTCCGCTCCGGGAAACATCCTGTGGTCGGGTGCCTCTATTTTCGGCTGCAGACGGGGATCTCGTGGGCCTTCCCTAAGATCCACTCTCGGGACTCTCTTGGCCTGTGGACCGAGCGGTGGTTCTACCTGAAGAAAGGGGGACACGGCGCGCTGACGTATGAGGGAGCCCCCGTCACCGGGAAGAAGGAGACCCCAGAGGCGAATGACCTCGAGGACGACGAGGAGGCCATCGCCGTCTCATCTGCGCTACGCGCGGCCTCACCGGGCAGGCGATCGCCATCGACTTCCTACAGAACCAGGTGTCCCCTTTACGGAGGAGGATGCACCCGTTCCTCAAGATAAGGGGGCGTGACGACTCGACTCGAGAGGGCACATTTGGTAAGCCTTTTTCATCTTGAAGCCTTCCTCGAGCTCGATCTTGGGTCTTCTTTGATGGTCGTTTTCCTTGCAGCGCCGAAGGAGTCCTGGGTCGCCGCCAGGATGAACGAGATGTTCGGGAAAGGGGCACACGACTACGCCATCGACGCCCCTGTCCTGAAAAATATACTCCGCCGGAAGGCCGAGGTAGCCATCCCGACCAAGCCTCTTGATTTGAGTGCCTATAGAGCCCTCCTTAAGCCTTGCGCGCCTGCAGGACCACCAGGAGCTGTTCGAGACAGCCAGGAGGATGCTCCCGCTGCCTGGCGGGGGCAAGAGTAAGAAGGGGAAGAAGAGGCCTCCCCCGGTCGCAGCAGGAAGCCAGGAGGTGAAGAAACCCCACATCGAGTGGGGTGACCGCGCGACGATAAGGATTCCCACAGTCGAGCCCCTGCCTCATGCTCGCGTCTTCTTGTCGCCTGACACGCTCTTGCCCTCGCAGCAACAGAGCGCGGCGGCCGTCGCCAGGACCTCGGGGCCTCAGTCGGCCTAGGGGTCCCAAGGTCAGGGACCCAGGACCACCGCCGCGGGCGACGTGGAGCCAAAGACGGTTCTAAGGTCCTGTGTCGAGGAGCGCTGAGCGCAGCGCCTTCCGACCGGCAAGAAGATCTCGCCACGGCCCTGGGCGAAGGCCGACGACCTGTAAGCCCTCGGTTTCTTGTTTTGCTCTGCCCCCTTCACGTCCTTTTGGCTTAGAGTCTGTTCTTGATCGCAGACCTTGAGCGCCCGAGCTCAAAACCTGCCCGTATTGACGATGGCTGTTGTCCAGGGCGAGCTCGAGTCCGAGGAGGAGGAGGAGAATGTCTTCGTGCTGGCCCCACGCCGTCCCTCGGGCCGAGCGCGTAATCCTTCTGGACCCCCGAGCAGGGCCTCGGCCGGCAATTTCGACCAAGGGGTCGACGATCCGGACGAGGAGATGAACTAGCCCGCGACCAGTGAGGACTTCGGCACCGGTGAGGCGGACGCCGACGCTGTCGCTGACCTGCCCAGGGTCGATGCGGAAGAGGGTGCTCGGGGCGCCATGGCCGCACCCGCGGAGGTGTCCCAGGCCTGCCCGACCGCGGCCGGCTTGGGCGCTGAGGTCGACGCGGAGGGAGCTGCCCTGGGCGCCCCGGCCGCAGCCACGGAAGCACCTCAGGCCTGCCCGCCCACGGTTGCGTCGCATCAAGGCGTGGCACCCCAGCCATCGATGTTGATCAAGGCCATGGAGATCGCATGATGGATCCGGCCGCTCCCTTAGCGCCGGAGGTGGGCGGAGCCCGACCACGGAGGTCGGGAGCGATGTTCTCGAGCCCACCCCAACCGGGCGAAAGCCGAGCCCCAAGGGGCGGCGGAGAATGCTGTCGCCACTAGCGTGGCGCCCGAAGGTCCTAACCCCAGTGTCCCGGCAGTGGTCGAGGTCGACACTGGCCCGCAAACATCGGGCGGCGAGCGCGAAGAGTTCACCCGCGCGCGCATTGAGAACTGTCTTCGTGAGGTAAGGACCCCCTCGCGCATCCTGCAGTACGTTAGCCCGAGCTCTCTTTGCCGCTTCTCTCATTTGGACCACCTTTTCTGCCACGAAGGCGATCCGCTGCGTCTCCCAAGGACTACAAGGCCTTCAAGAGCACGCCGACGTGCTGAGGGGCATCCTGAACACGGTGGAGGCGCGGGAGATCGAGCGCTCCAGGTTCATCAAGACCCTGGAAGTAGAGCAAGAAGAGGCCGAGCAGAGGGCCAAAGAGCTCGATGACCTGCACCAGGCGACGAAGGCGCAGGAGGTTGCCCACGCGGCCGAGCTCGAGCAGGCCAGAGCCACCGAGCGCGACCACGCCTACATGGCCATCGAGCAAGAGCGCGCACGGTCGACCAAGACGCTCGAAACCGAGCGGGCCAAGGTCGAAGAGCTGGTGAAGGCCGCCGCGGAGCAAGCGTCTTCCTCGGCGAGGGCGTCCCCCGAGCTTGAGGCCAAGGTCCTGGAGCTTGAGAAGCTTGGGTGAGCCAGCAAAGCAGCGAAGAGCGCTCTGGCTCAACTCCAGGACGAGCGGCGCCGTGCTGCGGATGCCTCCAAGGAAGCCCTCTAGTATCAGAGCGAGCTGTCGACCCTAAGGGCCAAGGTCGCTGAGCTCGAGCAGGAGAAGCTTGCCCGCGAGGTGGCCGATCTGTAGATAGACCTCGGCCGCATAACCTATAAAAAACACTAAGACAAAATGTTTTTAATAGGGCTATACTTCTTTTGGGGGAGTCAAACGCATCTTGTTTCAAGTTTCTTTGGTCGAGGATATTTGGTGCACGCCTCTTTTGCCCTTAGATATGCGCTTTAGGTCGCTCGCCGGTGGTATGTCCTCATCCAGCCCCCGTTGGGTCCAAGGTCGTGCAACGCCGGCCTTGGGCGCAAGATGTTGACGCTAGCAAACGACTACGACCTGCAAAGTAGAGAAAAGGTCCGTAGGGGGAGTAAACGTGACAAAAACGAGCTTGTCAGTGAAGGTCACGCCCAGACTAACATGCGAATCCTGACCACGACCTTGCGCACTGCTCAACGGTTCAAACTGCGAGGCTTTTTGCTCGAGCCCGGGCACAGGAGGAGCTGGATTGCGAAGAGATTCGGCTTACGTTCAGCTCGGCCACTGGGGGTGAACATTAAGCCCGCGACATTCAGACTGAGAGCGAGCGCACGTTGTACATAGGTCGTATTCGAAGAAGTCTCGAACAAAAAGTGACAGAATGCACACCAAAAAAGAACAAGGTGTAAAGGGCAAGAATTGAAGAACAGTTATATTGAAACTTAAGGTGTAGGGATTACACATAAAATTTTCGAAGCTGATCTATGTTCCACGAGCTAGAGAGCTCTCTACCGTTGGGCATCGCTAGTGTAACATCCCAATTTTTAGCATTTTATTTATTTAATATTATTTTATTGCAATTTATGAATTTTGTGAATTTTCTGGATTTATCTGGATTTTCTGACAATTATTTGAATTATTTTGAATTTAAACATATTGCTTTTGTTAAGAAATAATTATAAAAAGAAAAGTTTAAAATAAAGTTTTATCAAAAATATTTTATTTAAGTCCAGAATGTCTCAAAGTATTTTTGAGATTTTTCTTGGAATTTTTAGGAGTATCTTATTGCCCTAAATAAATCAAATGATTTACTCAAATTATTTTAAATACAAAATCCCGGAAAAACCTTGTGAATAGTACTGGGCCGAAGCCCAGCACTGTGCGCACGCCCGCGCCAGCCATCGCGTGCCATCGGATTGAAATCCAATGGCCATTAGTAGCCCACGTCAATTATAAAAACCCTAACGCAGCGGTCCGTCGGATCAAGATCGATCGGTCCTTATTAGATCATACCGGTTCGGAGTTTATCTTTTATCCGGGCCGTCGGATCAAAATCGGACAGCCAAGGATCGTCGTGTTCGTGCGGGACTCCGAGTTCGGGTCGAATTCCGCGCCGCCGCCACCGCCGACATGGATTCCAGTTGCCATACGCGTCGCTCGAGGGAGTATTTAAGGACCTTGGAGTCTCCCGAGGATCGCCAGAGCTTGCGCCACATTTTCCCTGCTGCGTTGTTGCCGGAGGAATACCGAAGCCGTCGCGGGAGCTCGCCGGAGTACCGAAGGACGTCCCGCCGAGTTTCGCCATCGCCGGGATTCTCTTCCGCCTCGTCGAGACCGGATTCGAACTCGTCGTCTCACGTCGCGTCGGGTCCGCTATTTCTTCATCGCCGGAGAGCACCGGAACGTCGCCGCCGTGGTCTTCGTCTTCATCTCTGGCCGCCTGCACCGCCGTTGTTCCATCGTCGCTCGCGAGGAACCCTGACCGCCGGATCTTCATCGAAGCGCCAGGAGTGAGCCACGTCGCCCGGTGAATAGCGAACCGTGCGGGTAAGTTCTTTGTCGTTAGATTGGGATCGTAGGGTCACGGTTGAGCCACGTCATTTAAGTGTACAGTAAACATCTCGGGTAAGTATTGGCCGTCGGATTCAAATCGGATGGATAGGAATGCGCCACGTCAATTAGGGCTGCAGTGAAGGGTATTAGTAGTTGCTGACCGTTGGATCTAGATCGGGTGGTTAGGATTCAGCCACGTCATGGGTTAATTGATAGCTGTTAGATTGGTATTCAATGGTCAAGATTAGGCCACGTGTCGACCGTACTGAGCCGGCGCAGTGCTGACGTCATAAATTCGGATTTTTCTGTATAAAAATAATTCTATTAAATCTAGAAATTCAATTTAATTTATTTTCAAACTTCTAAATGCTATAACTTTTGCATACGAACTCCGATTTAGGTGATTCAAATTCCTAAAAATTTGTAAAATTGAGATCTATCCAATGGTGATTTTTATTTGAATTTTTGAGTTCATTTGTTCTTTGGTTTTGGTGTTTATTTGCTATTTCTCCTCGATTCGCGTAGACGTTGAATTGTGCGAGGCTTCGGAGGAAGAATTTGCAACTCAAGAATTATATTCAGACCAAGACTAGGAGCTTAAGCAAGGCAAGTTGTGCTTTGATCATGTTGCACCCATGTTTGCAAAATTGCTATTTTGATTTACTTTATTGCATGTTATTTTATGTGTATAAATGATTTCAACCTAAATTTGGGAAGTAGCTAATGTACCCTTTGAATTACACCCTACCTTGCTATTTGTATGCTATAATCCACTTGTCACCTTAGGTTGGTTCACTATAGTTGGTTAATACTGAAATCAACATGGATGGTTAGACCGGAATAGAATTGCTTAGCCACGCCACGTCATCACATGTACATGAAATGTGGAATATTAATTTTGACTAATGGAATATGGAACCACAATGATAATTTGCGTGTCATGTGCACAAAGAGATTGAGTTTTCGTGGCGAGGAGGTCACACAACAATGTTGATTTGTGAGTAGCACGTGGTGCTTGGTAACCAACCGGGGTTTAATCATTTTAAGATTGAAGCAAGTGGAAGGGGCAAGTGTGCCAGGGTGGGCTCAGTGGAGCTGAGGGTATGTGCAAGTCTTGCTTTAATCAATCCTAAGGACTTAACCTTACGAGCCTTTGACCTGAGTCAATCATGCAACCACATGTCTGTTATGGGGCAGCCTAGCTGACTAATTTGCAAACGCTTAACTTGAGTGCTATCGTAGTGGTGTGAGTCCGGGTGTACGGAGAAACTCACATGGCGCAAGAGGGGGGCCCTGTTGTGGTGGTGTAACCCTTCAGTGTTGAAACCTTAGAGGGTAGCACTGGGTTAAGAGGATGCATTGTGAAGGCTTTGTTATGATCGTTGTAACATCCCGAAAAATTCAAAAATAAGGAAAATAAAAATTTTAAATCTAAAAATAGAATTAAATACAAATTTAAATTTGAATCAAAATTTTAATTTAAAAACAATGTCTTTTCCTCATTTTCATGCATTCCAATTTTAAGAAAATAATGAATAACAATATTGAAAGCATAATCATGAGATTTTTACCCTGAAATCCTGAAAACTTTATATATCTCTATTAAAAATATCAAAATTAAAACTTACATTAGTGAATTTTAGAAATTCAAAAAGTAAAGTAAATAAATCAGAATAGCAATGTCAGAATTTTTATAATTTAATTATCGAAGATAAAAATCTAAAATTTTTACATAAGAATTATTACCTCAAATCAGTTTGAAAAACAAAATTTAAAAAATAAATAAAATCTTTTGGACACTCTAATAAATCAAAAACAGAACTGGAATTTCTGTGCAGTGTATATTGCTAGAATTTTAATAAAATATTTATAATTAGTTTTTATCTGAACTTTCACCTGGACCTTCATCTGCATCTTCCAAACCTCTGCAAAAATTATTACAAAATCTCGAGACAGTTTGATAGCTCAATCTTACGGACCAAGCCAAACCTGTCCAGAATTCTCTTGAGCTCTCTTCCTTGTTTCGCTTACATGTGGGCCCGGCGCTTTGAGCTGGCCCTGCCTTCAGCCCTGCCGACTTCTCCCATCCAGCTCACCTCCACACGTCAGCTCTTTTTCCCGTGCCTTCTTCTCCCTTCTTCCCCTCCCTGCCGAATCGCTGCCACGGCAAGCTTTCTTCAGAAAACTCCTTGCCACGGCATGATTTGGGCAGCGCCATCCTGACCAGAGCCCTGCCAGTCCCTGCCACGGCAACCATTTTCGCTAAGAATCCTTGCCACGGCAAGCATCGCCAGAAACACCTCACCGCCTCTCCATTCTCTCCACCAGGAACCGAATTATCTCGGCTTAACTACAAAACTCATCGCAAACAATCTCCAGAACCTGTCCCGCGCGCACCTCTACACTTCAAATTAACTCAAACCTTCAGACTAGTAGCAATCTTGTGAACCCAGAAGTCCATCCCCGGTGTTGATTCAACCTCCTCTTCCCCGGTGAGCCACCGCAGCGAGCTCTTCCTTCGAGAAAAATGCTAAAACACGATGTTTATTACCCATTGATATTCACACCAGAGCAAATTTGCAGCAAGAACTCAAGTTTCAGCTTCTTCGACGGTCGGCCATGGCGCCCGCCTCCTCCTCCCGGTGGTGACCCACCTCCCGGCTATCTCCGACCACCAAAGTACCACCCCTAGATGCGTATTGACTTGCTGATCACCACCGTGCAACCCATTCCGCTACTCGGTGTAAACCGCCACGGCATGAAGCCTCCAAATTGCTCCTCTCGCCGGACGCCGACAAAGCGGACTCCATTAGCGATCGCCAGACGTCAGCCTCTTCACGCCAAAGGGACCCAACAATCACCTCCGTCGTCGCTCACCTCTCTGTTGCATGCCCTTTGTCGACCTCACGAGTTTGCGCAAGTCATTGTCACTCCGGGCCCATTTGCCGTGACCCAATCAACCTCATTTCAAAACGGAAAGCATCTTTTTGGTGAGAAAGCGTATTTTCCTTCTCGGCGGTTTTCAATTTTTCAGTATTTAAATCAACCGAATTAATTCAACTGCTTATAACTTTTGAACCATTAGTCAAAATGAACTAAAATAAATTCCTAAGTTCGTTAAAAATCAGATATTTATAATATGCAAAAATATTTTGAAATTAAACTCTATTTAAAATTTTAATTCAAATTTAAATTAAAGACTCGAAATATGTTATACAGGAATATTTTGCATATGAACTTAAAATTGAATAAAATAAATTTTTTTGGAATCCTTGAGCCCTTAGGAACTGAATATGTAAAAACATTTAGGGTTCATCATAGGAAATATTTGTGTTATTATATAAAGTAAAGAAAAAAAAAAGCTAAAAATTTATCACAATAATTAATAATTTTGTAAATCTGAAATTTTGATAATAAAATACATGATCATAGAATTCTGAAAATTTATAAAATAAAAAATAATAAAACTCATAAAACAAGAAACATTAACGTGACTAACTATATAAAATTAATAAAGATTTGAATACGTAAAATCATAAGAACCTAACCTTAAATCATGCCTGCTTTCTATGATTTGTTTCTATTTGGATTTTATCTGATTTCTTTTTGTCCTTATCGAAATCCTATTATTCGTTATTTATATTATTCGTTCGCGACCTGTAGAACCCGACGTAATTACCTTCCGTCATCGACTGCGACCTCAAATTCGTTGAAGACATCAATAAGCAAGGCAAGCACCCCCTTTGACCATGTTGATCCCAGTTTTATAAATGTTTTTATTAAATGGTTTAATTGCATGCGTATATTCATTAAACTCTGCTATATTGTGGGTAATGGTAGTTATACCTGTTGATTCCTAAAACCTCCTTGATATAAATGAATTTGTGAACCTTAATACCTTAGAATCATGGTTAGACAATATATATTGTCATTCTGGGTATACACGATGTTTAATAATCTAGCTTAGCCATGCTTTAGACTTAGTATACATCAAATTGAGACACTGATCAAATGATACTTGGGTATGCTGAAGCATGATTCTTAGATATGTTGAGACATGATGATGATTTTTGGTTATTTTAATTAAAAATGAAAATAAAATTATAATATTGATGCGGGCAATTATTGGCAATAGCCGAAGGTGCATGGACTTGCACGTAGTATAGGGGGAGATTATTGCCCGTATCAGATTAAGGACCGAATTATGGGTTGTTTTCAGGCCAAGATAACCGTACAACCACAAGCACTGGTATGGGACAGTCTTAACCTATTAAGTTCCTTAAAACTACCTTTGCACATTGGTAGGCTGGAGAATGGTGTACGCCATATTATGGGGGAAAATTAAAGTGGGATACTCTAGTGTATCACTGATTGTCGTACTATGTACAAATATCTTCTGCCCTGTGGGGAGAAGTGGGACAACTTGGTACACCACTGTTTGTCGTACTAGTACAAATATCTTCTGCCCTGTAGGAGGAAGTGGGACAATTTGATGTAGTATCACTTGTCGTACTAGTACAAATATCTTTTACTGCCATAGTATGGGTTCACCAGGCTGGTGTAAAGTTAGGATTAAGTAATGTAACGGTTATGTCATGACTCTCTGCGGCACACCAAAGGAAGTGTGCTAATGATCTGCACAAAGAGTTAAGTCATGTCTTGTGGGTAAAGCCGCATAACTCGCAGAGTAAAAACTAATCGATTAGCCGCTACCATGATCATGGGCACTTGGTAAAGTCATCACATAGTTAATTTGTTTTATTTTACAAAATGTGGATTCTGATATATGCTGTCAAGCATCATGATTTGGATTGGATATCCTTGTTGAAAAGGAATTATTTTGGATTGACATGTGTTGTCAATGATTGATCCATGGAGATGATCAAAGGAACTGAGGTTCGTGAAATTTATTGTTTTATACTTATATATTAAACTGCTTTTATTTAAATTCCATTTATGTTCTACAATTCAGTAAATCTTTTACAAATTAGCTTTCTGCAAATTAACCATGAAAGCCTTTCCTTTGAATGGCCTGCATGTATTATAGGATTTGAAAAAGTCTTGCTGAGTACGCAAGTACTCACCCTTGCTTATTCGTGGTTTTTAGGTGAAGAATCAGAATAGCTCGACGCAACTTATTTGACGCAGGATTCGGGAATGTTAACGAGTTTTTCTAGGGATTATACCTTGTCAGTTGCCTGAGGGATTGTATGGGCATACTACAAGACTTTTATTCTTTCCGCTGCATTTCTCTGAATTGTAAAATCTTGTTGTATAATTTACCATTATTATTTGTAATAAAGAGTATGGATGTGATATCAATTGTTGTAAGTGTGTGTACTAGCTACTGATCCAGGGACTAGTACTGTGTGCACATGA
This sequence comes from Guadua angustifolia, assembly GCA_036346375.1. Lineage (NCBI taxonomy): Eukaryota > Viridiplantae > Streptophyta > Magnoliopsida > Poales > Poaceae > Guadua > Guadua angustifolia. Next base: position 36,024,738 of record CM070503.1, read on the forward strand.
GATTTCCATTTTTGCATTTATGTAAAAATGGGGGTCGCTACAATCGTTCACCTGTGTGGTGCATGGTTGTATCATGTGGGTAAAGTGCATAATCTCTGCAGAGTGTACAAACTATTCGGATAGCCGTGCTCACGGTATTGAGCAATGCTCGGGAATTACAGTCAAGGGTTAGTTAATTAAAATGAACAACTGTTATGGGATGGCAGGATGCCATGAGGATAATGGAACTTGATTTAGGATGGAAAACTTAGGTTTATTTGAGGATCACTGAATCTATTTACTTGTTATTATTGTTTTACTGTCTTTTCAATCTATGTAAAGTATGTGTTCTTAAATGCTGCTTTATTGCAAATGAAACCTTAGCCTTTCCATTGGAATAAGCCTGCATATAGCTATGATAGCATTGCATTTTGTGCACAACTTGTTGAGTACGTATTGGTGTACTCACCCTTGCTTAACAACCAACAACAGTGGAGGAATCATCATCGATCATTGGAGGAGGACGTTCAGGTGGACGCGAGTCACTAGGCCAATCCTTGTCAGTCGCCTGTGGTGTGCTGATGGGACATCTACGTCTTTTGCTATACTTTTCGCTGCATTTGTTCAAGTTACTTTCAGTGTAGCCCATGTGGCTGAATAATTGTAAGTGATCATAAGATCATACACTAGTTATATTCAATAAATAAAGTCTTATTATTCTTATCGTTGTGTATGATATGATGCTTACCGATGTTAAGCTATGTGCACTAGCGATTGATCCTGGGACTAGTGCGGTAAAACACAGTGGATTCGAATTGGTGAATTCGGGTCCTTACACGTAAGGGTTGATGTCAAAATTCCTACCTTTTTCCAATTTAAGGAAGAGTGCACAAAACGAATTCAAAAACAAGAACTTGTCCCTCAACTAGCTCATAGGTTCTTGATGATCAAGATGATTCTAGATGACTTCCCACATATCATAGCAAGTTAGAACATAAGACAAGAACACCAAAAACTCGACCTTCCAAGAATAATCCCCTAGAGAGTAAAAGATAAGTTTCTTGCAAGGAAGAACACAAGAGTTGTCTAGATGATTGGGATATGATCTAAAAAAGACTTACCCATCAATCATTCATCCTCGACATAAGAAGCACAATCAAGTAGAAGGACGGGAGGCAAATCCTACTTGTATGAAAGTAAAATGTAAGAATGTAAATTGCGGAATATAAAAACATAATGTAAATGTGGAAAGTAAATTCAAAGATGAGTAAATGAAGTTTTCATTCCTGGAAGGGAGGTTTACAAAACCTCAAAATAAAGTGGGCAAAACTCAAAGAAGCACAAAAACCTCAAAACCTTTAAGAGGTGGAAGGCTACCCTACCCCTCTATTTATACAACTCTTGAGTCATCCTCTACCCTCGGATGAGTTCCTTCTACCGTAAGGATCACCATCAAGTGCTAGGATTAATTTACTCACTCATAAATGGGCTAACCCGAAACCCTCTTAAAATAACGGGTTTTTGCATACTTTTCAAAGTATACTAACTAGACCCACTACTCTATCACTTAGACCGCGATCCAACGGCCCTCCTTGATCTGAGCAGTTCCTAGCTAGCATCTTATCCATTTCTTGTCATCTAGGTTTGCAGCAACTCCGTCTTCGATCATCTTCCGGCGATTCTCGATTGTTTGAACCTCCGATGCACCTCGCCTAGCCCCAGTCATCCGTTGCCTCACCATGATCTAGCACTATCATCCTGCAGCCATCAAAAATAAGGAAACATATCACATAGCATTGCCCAAAATAATATGCAATAAATGTCATACAAAATAAAAAATTCAAATCTCCAAAATCGCTCAACAGTTCGATACTACCGCCCCCCTGAGGCCAGTAGTACCGCTCGACTGGCACTACCATCCCAGCATGGCCAGTAGTGGCAATCACCTGAAATCCCAACGAAGACTCTCTCTGGAATATAACTACCGCTCCGCTAGGCCGGTACTACTATAGGGCCGGCAGTACCGCCCTCCTGAAGCGGGTAATGGCTCTCTTGGCAGACACAACTCAACTTGCTTCATTTTGAAAATCCAATTGAAATCAAACTCAAGTACCTCATGCTTAAACACAGTCAATAACTCATCACCAACAAGGTTATACCTCTACATGGTCTTTCAAAAATGAACGTAGTTAAATACAAAAAAGTGTTAGGTTAAAGGAATGTATTTACTTCTACAAAACATGTTTCATCGTGTAGACCATCGGTCTCTTCTCGATCGAGTTAAAAGTGTAGACTTTATTTTCACTCGGAACGACTAAGAATAAAACCCAATTGTTTCTTATTAAATAGTACACAGCGCAAGAAAATAAGTTCATACATGTTTTAAGTGAGTACAAGGAAATGAAGGCTAAAGTAGTACTTACACATCATGGTACGGGAATAGAATAAAGTCCTTTTCGCCTTAGCCTACAATGCCTGCTTAATGTAGTTGGCAAGGAACTCTGATTAAAGCCTAGCCATAGTCACAAACAACATCTCGGGGTCAACGAATCCAACTAGGTGTTGACTCGTCATGGCTAACTGCCTCATTATCCTTTAACTCGTGTTAATTATTTAAAAACATAATACAAAATCCTATAGCAGTTATAGGCTCATGCTGTATAGTACGATACTCACAGCGTCTAGGATTATATAGTAGAAATATCGATGGCTTTCAAGTTGTGTAACAAAACAAATCCTCAAAACTCACAGATAATGCCCCATGCTCGTCGCAGTGGAAATATCCCCCTCGATACCTCACATTGAAATTGAGATGATGCTCGGCCTCATTAACCTTGTCAATATATCATCCATGAAGCAAGTGAGTGTACATGCATAGAGCATTCAATTCGTTGTTAGGGACAAGGACATTTCCATGTATGTACCCCTTATAAACTCGAGGGAGTTTTGTGGCCTCTGTCAACATTGTTTTCTAAACAGAAGGAGTCTTCGAGGTAGGGACAAGGAGCTTTCCATATATTTAAGAGAGTGTTATGGCTTCTGTAAACTTTACCTTCTTGACAGAAAGATTTTCTAAGGTCTCCTGTGGTTTTTTTGTCATTGTGCTAGTCCTTTTGTGCACCAGATCTGCACTCTTCGCAAGAGTCAACTTCGACGAAGGAGTCGTCATGGTGGTGGCAGCAGGAGCAAGTGCAAGTATGATAGGAACCTACAAAGCGCATGCATATGTAAAGTACTGCAGTACTAGATTGATCGAGAAGATACGAATGATTTTTACATTGAGTAGTACGACACCTGTTTAGGCTACTTGATGAACGACATCTGTGCTTGTCCGAAAGTGGTGATATCTTCGTTCGAGGGGAACTCCAACACATGAGATATTAAGTCTTCGTGGACATAGTCCACCTACAACTTCATGTAGCTCTTTTCCAAAAGGTTACCATGCATCATGTCAGTCTCTTTGCATGGAATGCAACCCAGCGTCCAGCCTCAATGAGAAATCAGCCTTCCATCACGTCGAGCTGGGACTTAGCAGGCACTTGTACGAAGTGTGCAACTTGATCGAAAACATTATTTAGTATACTCCCACACCTTTAAGTTAAAAACAATTATTATCTTTAGCTGGGGACCGGCCTAATCATTTTTGGAAGCACAGCTACTAAGGCGGGGCACAAGCCTTTCTATAAGAGGCGAGGCCATCTAATTCTGACTCTAGGATATCATTGCCATCATCTCAGTCCTTAGGCGCCCCTCACATACCATCATCACCTTCCTCATCTCCTCTCTCAGCTCCTTCCTCAGCGTGTCCTTGAGGTTCTCCACGTGTGCCTCCCATGATCTTGATCTAGCACTAACATCATCCTCATCTTGGAAGAAGGACCTCTTCGTATGCCCCGCACCTACGGCAAGCACCCGGCTGTTATGGTTGGGCTTCCTGATCGCCTAAGATAGGATGCCCTTTAACCCTTGGCTCTAAAGGTCCCCTACTCTTTCTGCTTGCTTACCTCCTCCTTCATGAAACGAATATAAATTAGTGCTAAATACAATAGAAAGGGTCAACTGCAATGTACTAGGTTAGATGTCTTACGATGGTGGAGATGTTCCATGGGGCCACGGGGTTTGGAACTACAAGTCGGATGTCAGAGGTTTTCCTTGTCCTCGCTAATACAAAGTCGCGTGTCCGCTTCTCACATATGTGGGAGTAAGGCATGGCCATCCTGGAGTTCGCACACTCTTCGGCTAGTCGTGTCCACTCTACCTTCTTCCCTTCATAGCCGGTAGAATTGAGGTGGTGCATGTGTGTGCTCTGCCAATGGAAGCGATGTTCTTCTCTCTCAGCTCCTCCACCTCGGGCGTAATGTTCATCCTTGTGAACTCCTCTCAAACATCAAGAGTCACAAACGGATACCTCTCAAAGGGAGTATGGCCTTTCATTACGTACACACCATGGATGACAACCCTAAAGTGCCGCAAAAGCACATCCATTCTCTTCAAGGCGTATCGAATCTCATTGTTTTCATCTTCCTCTTGTATAATCCATTTCCCCTTAACTTTGTCCCACAACCAATTCTTCTACTCACCACTAACTTCCTTCCTCCAGTCCTTAACTGTGACCGGCACTCTCTCCCTCACCAATTGGCCGAGAAAAGATCGGTAGCACCCCTTATACTTGGGAGGACCTGTGCAAACCCCTGTAGCATCAAAGTGGAGAACCCATGGCATTTCCCTGTGTCCCCTTTATTCGGTTCTCGGGCCTTTCTCACCTTACTCGACCCCTCAACATTTGTCCCCTTATTCGGCCCCACAGCATCACCTTCTATTTTGTCTAGCAATGAGCCAGTGCTATCTCTTTGCAAGATTTCAAATATATATATCAAACCTAAACTTAATGAGTGAAAACAATTCATATATTTGACATAGTCATATATTTCACACAAGAGAAAGTAATCCATAGCTATTATCTCGACTTGACAATGAATCATGTAAATTAACAGAATAGTGGATAATTCATAGCATATAATTGTATTAGCATATTATAGTGTTCTTAATTAAACGTCTATTTGTTGACCAATTAAGTACGTACCAACGATGACTCCAAATCTCTAGCTAGGTTAGGTCTTAATCCCATTCGAGGATATGTGGCTTGGGTAAGTTTATAAGTTGTTGTATAACTTTAGAGAAAATTTTGGTAGCATTTCCTTGTTGTTCTCCAAATACATGTCTCGATAACAAGTCATAGTGGTGTGTATCCGAAGAACACTAGGGAGATGCTGCTGAAACCTTTTATGCAGTTGTACACCAGCTTAGAAATTTGCCCGAACCACATATCCTTGAACTGTTCAAAGAATTGGACAATTCGAGAGTGCTTGATTATAAATACGCTATTTCAGCATATTTATAAATAAGCACTCTCGAACAAAAGACATAGGTTACGCAATCTAAACTCTAACATTGATCATATTACATCACAATAATAACATGTAACACATTCACCAAATCAAAATCGAATTACCTAGTACAAAATTGTAGGGATTTGAAAGAATGCTAACCTTTTGAAGAAAACCAAAAATGAGGAAAAATCACCTTAAGTTATGGCTTCAACTTTACTCTCTTAACACCCATCCTTGAGAATTTCATCATTTTCCACCCAAGTATTGGTTTCAACCAGTGTATATTGTGTTTTTTTGGGCGGCGACGGTTTTTTTTTACTCTAGAACAACCATAGAGAATAATTCAGCCCGAGGGTACATATGCATATTACAATCGATTTTCATATGGGAACCGGTTGTGTTGTGCATGGCATATCACAATAGGTTTTAATGTTAGAATCGACTATTCTGAGAACTTATTGTGATGATTTTCTGCCAGTTATTAACACTTTCATCGTATCATCTATCACAATCAATTTTTTCCCAAAATGTTAGAAAGTGATTCATAAAGCAATTAATAGTGTTCTATTATAATGTTATAGTGTCCTCCTTAAGCACAAGCGAAGCACGCAAATATTTCTCGACAATCAACTGGAAGAGAGTAGTGACTTAGGGCAGTCTCAACCCATAGTGTCTATGAGTAGTGTCTAGAGGGGAGAGAGAGCAATAAACCAATGTATAGTTTCCCAACCCATGGTTTCCATGAGTAGTGTCTAGAGGAGGGAGAGAGCAATAAAGCAATGCATGAGAGCAATAAACCAATGCATGCACCACAATCTGACTTAGTAAGCGCAGCAGAAATGTCCAACCCGATTTTGCTAGTTTCTTGAGTCTTGGTACCCGCGTCGACCCAGTTTCTTGCATGAGACACGGTTTCTTCGTTTTTCCTTCTCTCCCTTCCTTAACTCCTATGCCACATCAGATTTTTGCTTAGTTGGCAGCGTAATTAATTCTATAGACACCAGTTGAGGTGGAGAGTTGGGAATGCCCTTAGTGACGCCCCAGTACACGCAGCTGCTCACAGTTAACAAAGGTGGCAGATTAAATGCGTGAGATGATACTAGTAGGTGGTAGTATATATAGTACCGCATTCCGGTTGGTGATCGTAGAGCCAGCCGTACGTGTTGGGAACTTGTGCATTCCCTGCTTAATTAACGCATGCGTTGTGCCTTCACTGGGGTCAGGGTGTCGGCTTCGTCTGCGTGTAGGACTCACACTTCAATTGGCTGGACAGCGAGGTAAAGAGGATTCTGCATGCATAGTTGGTTGCCCTCGGAATTTTCAGCTTTTTCTCACGGAGTATGGCGCCTTTCCCTCTATCCGTTATTTGTGGCTCGGCTTCCCATGCATGCAGCTGCTTCTAGGGCAGTCCTAATCCTCCACCTCAGCTAGTGTCTATAGAATTAATTACGCTGCTAAATAAGCAAAAATCTGATGTGGCATAGGAATTAAGGAAGAAAGAGAAGGAAAAACCAAGAAACCATGTCTCATGCAAGAAACTGGGTCTTCGCGGGTATCAAGACACAAGAAACCAGTAAAATAGGGTTGGACGTTTCTGCACGCTGACCAAGCTGTGTTTGTGGTGCATGCATTGGTTTATTGCTCTCTCTCTCCTCTAGACACTACTCATGGAAACCATGGGTTGGGAAACTATACATTGATTTATTGTTCTCTCCTCTAGGCACTGCTTATAGAAACCATGGGTTAGGACTGCCCTTACGAGCATGGTATGGTAGTACTGGCAGGCTATGGGTGTTTGGTTTCCTTTCCATCTCAAGCAATGTTGTTCTTCACCAATTGCTACGTGTCCGTCGCTGTAGAACTGTCACTGCTGTAAACTATCCTGTGATAATTATTACAATATATTTTCACTAGTTATTGATGAAGTGCCGAAAAATTGTCATTGTAAATCGGGTAAATAGTGGTGAAGCAAAAGGTTTCCATCGCTAAATTTTGTCACTAAAAAGTAAATTCTTGTCGTGTGTCCTCGTTTCTTTTATCCGTACATAGTCGTATACAGACTACGTAGTCAATTTCTTTTATATATATATAATATTCTATACTTCTAGGTATATGTACTCTCTTCTCTAATATACCGTTTAAATGATGTTGTTATACTTCTTTATTATTTTGAGTATATTATAATACTGATTATAAGATACTTTAAAGTGAGTTTTACGAAAAAATTCATTAAAGTCCACTCTTTATAGCATAATCTGTTTATATATTCTTTTTACATATGGAAAAGGGTATGTAACAAAAAAATTAAAGGTTCTGATGAAATTTTTCTAATCATGTTGCATTAGAGTATCTTAGAATTATTATTGGAGTATATTGAAAATGATAAAGGAGTAAGCGTTCATTTAAGTGGTATATTAGAGGTGGGAGTATATACTCCTAGAAGTACGGAAAAGGTTTCCTATATACACACACTCCGTATATTATATCCCATAGAGTTCCGGCTTACTCGCCCCATCTACGTCATTTCGGAGCGGCGTGTTCATTCCGAAGCAGGCCGCATTGCCTAGCTTGCGCCCTCGTTAGCGCGGCTTAAAAATTTTGGCTCCAACACTTCCTTGTAATTGCGCAGCAGTGCAGCAGTCTTGGCGTTCTGAGCGCGAGGTCGCGCTTTGATTCGCCCCACGCGATTCGCCCAATTTTCCCGAGTGACACATGGCGCCAGCACACGGAGCCCGCGACTGATTTTTCCGCTTTTTTCACAAAGCCCCTCAAGAATCTCGGGAATTACATAATATTTTTTCTTGCACAGAGGTCCCCTAGAAATTCAAAAATTATATCTAGGCCCCCAAAAATGCAGAGTTTGATTTTTTTTCATGCTTTTGCATTCTAAAAATGTTCTTTTCCGCAGTGGTTCTCTGGAAATCTAAAAATTACATCCAGGCCCTCCTAAAATCCAGAGATTGATTTTTTTCATGCTTTTGCATTCTAAAAAAAATTCTTTTGCGCAGAAGCCACCCGCAAATTCAAAAACTACATTCAAGCCCCCAAAAATTGATTTTTTTCGCTCCTTTTTGCAGAATGACCCTAGAATTCTGACAAATCACCCTCACGCGGAAATCCGAAAATTACATACATGCCCCCCAAAATCCAGAGATTGATTTTTTCCATGCTTTTGCATTCTAAAAATGTTCTTTTGCGGAGATGCCACCTGTAAATTCAAAAGCTAATGTTTTTTTGTGCAAATGCCACCCACAAATTTAGAAATTGCATTCAGGGCCCTGAAAATTGATTTGTTTCCACTCCTTTTTGTGAAATGACCCTAGGATTATGGCAAATCACCCTCACGCGGCGTCATGCTCCTACGCGGCATCACCCCGTGCATACTCACCTAGTATACGTAAAAACAATAAGGTCCTATTTGGAAACAATGTATTTTTATAGTTTCTAGGCAATACCATAGTTTCTGGTATTTTATACCATAAGGTGTTTGGTTACCATGCCAACAACTCTGTATTAAAAACTATGGTTTGGTAGATACCATGGTATTTTTGGAGTATTTGAAATTCCATTCTAACCCAAAGTTTTCATAGTTTTGACTAGCTTCTTGTCTATTTCCACTCAAATACCATGGTTTGTGATGTTGTATCCAAACAGTTGGTAGTTCCAAGAAATACTATGGTTTTAAAGGGGTTTAGTAAAACTATAGTATTCATGACAAAACAATTGCAAATCATGATATACAAAAATCATAGTTTTGAAAAACTATACTCCCTCCGTTTGCATTTGTAGGGCGTATAGATTTTTTCGCAAAGACCAATAAAACATCATTAATGCATTAGTCTGTCCTGTTTGTCCCTAATTAATGCCACTAATACTCATGCATGCGCGGATGGACGACGTTCTGGCGCCCATGCATGGCGTCGCTCCGTTTCTTGCAACGCCGCATGCATGCGTTAGCATTAATTAAACTCAGCCCATGCATGGCGCGTCCCATACGGATTGAAGAACTTGGCGCCCCTGAAATCCATTAGATTGAAATGAAGAACAGGGCCGATCAACTTAACTAGTCGCCATGCAAAAACAATGTGATGCATGCCATGCATGCGTGCTGCATGGATGCATACATGCAATACGATGGCGCCAACTCTCAAATGAAGAACTTGGCGCCCCCGAAATCCATTAGATTGAAATTTGATTTACGTAATCCTTGGCGCCAAAAGCGGAATACAAATAGAACCAGCCTCGCTAATGAATTTGATCGGCAACACCTCTGACTCATCTTCTCTTTGTCAATGGAGAATATAGACTTAAACATACCGATAGTTTGGGAGGAGAACGAGTATGATCATAGCGGTGAAGGTGCTGGCTTCAACCCTGGGCTCGGCCACGCCGACGCTGGTCTCAGCCACGGTCCTCACACCGGCGCAGGTGCTGGTTTCAACGTCGGCCGTGGCAGCGCCAGGCTCAGGCTCGGGCTCGCCGGTCGAGGTCGCGGTGGTACGTTCGACGTAGGCCGCAGGCGCGGCAGGCTAGGGCTCGCCGGTCATGGCGCACTGCAGTGCAGGGCTCATCGGGCATGGCTGCGATCTTGGCTTCAACCATGGCCATGGGCATGCAGGTGCTAGTTTCAACGTCGGCCGTGGTAGGCTCAGGCTTGCTGGTAGCTATCGCGCCATGCTCGGTGGAGATGATGATGCTGGGGTGTCCAATGTCATGGTCGTAGATGCAGAGGACGCCGTCGACGCTGACACCTTCGCTCTGGTATATACTCATACACACTCATATGCTTGTACGTACATAATTAAACTCAGCATATGCTTGTGTGTACATAAACTGCTCCTATGCTTGTGAGTACGTGCATGTGTTGACAAGAGCATGTGTTTGTGCACTAGACTGGGGAGGAGATCGCAGCAACGATGGCCATGGGCACTGGAGGGAACGCGCTCCATGAGGGTGATGTTATGCATGGCGAGATGATTGATGATTAAGTGCATGGCGAGGATGGAGGTGATGACGTGCATGGCGAGGAAGGTGTTTCCCATCAAGATGATGGCCATGTCACGAGTAAGTCATTATTAGTATACCGACGAAGTACTCCTATTTCTAGTTCTAATTCTACTCCTACGAGTAGTTTACAAGAGTAAGTCATTACTAGTCATTTTTTCCCAACACTATAGCACGAGCATGAGTTCTGATTCTAATTGGCATGGGTAGTTGATAATACATCTCTTGTTTTGTAAATCCAGGTGAACCAAGAAGGAAACAATATACCGACGAAGAACGACAGATGATTTATACCATGCTTCTAGAGAGAACGAGCTTTGGAATATTAAAGCATGGTGTCACTAAGGCCGTTGCTGATGAGACGGGCATGCCGTTGAGAGTTGTGCAGAGGATATGGTACCATGGAAAGCATGGTGGTGGGTTACACGGAGTGTTGAGCAAGAGGGCAAAGAATTGTGGCCGCAAGAAAATAATGGTTGATCCTGAAGCCATTAAACAAATACCGCTGCGGAATAGAACAACTCTCCAAGATCTGGCTAATCAGCTACATGTGTCAAAGACCACATTGTTTAAGCGGTTGAAAGATGGCAAGTTAAGGCGGCACACAAATGCGATTAAATTTACTTTGACCGAAGCTAACAAGAAATCAAGGGTTCGTTTTTGTCTATCAATGATTGACCCAATTAGCTTGCCGCAAGAACCAACTTTTCACGGTATGTACAACATCGTGTACATAGATGAAAAGTGATTCTATCGTACGAGGCAAAGTCAGAACTACTACTTGGCGGTAGACGAGGACGATCCAAAAAGAACGACACAAAGCAAGAACTTCATTGAGAAGGTCATGTTTCTTGCGGCTATTGCGAGACCGAGGTTTGATGGTGATGGTAATGTGACATTTTCAGGGAAGATCGGGATATTTCCATTTACTTTCGTTGAGCCGGCGAAAAGGACTAGTGTTAATAGGCCTGCCGGTACATTGGTAACCAAGGTATTGCCGTCAGTCACAAAAGATGTTAGTCGTGAGTACATTGTGAATAAGGTGTTGCCCGCCATTAAGGAAAAATGGCCTGCAGATGAACATGGTACCCCTATATTCATACAACAGGACAATGCCAAGACACATATTCTAGTTGATGATGCTGATTTTTGTAATGCAGGAAGGGCTGATGGTTTTGACATTAAGCTAATGTGTCAACCACCAAACTCCCCCGATCTAAATATTTTGGACCTAGGCTTTTTTGCAGCACTTCAAGCATCATTTCAAAAGTCATCTGCAACAAATGTTGAGGACATTGTTGCAAAGGTGAAACAAGCATATGATGAGTATCCAGTGGAGAGGAGCAACCACATTTTTATCACTCTTCAGTCTTGCATGATAGAGATTTTGAAACAAAAAGGGGGCCAGCACTACAGTATTCCACATCTGAAGAAGCAGTCACTATGGAGAAACAATGCTCTTCCAATTAGGTTGCAATGTGACAAAGAAATTGTAAACGATGCATTCGAGTACCTCGGCCAGTGAGATTGAACAATTATTCTGATCATGGCATGGATGGTGTTGTTTCCCTACTAATTTTGTACTGTGATTTTCGCCGTGTTAAGGAACAATGTTCATATGATAAAAAGTTCATATCATTAGGTGCACTTACAAGTCTTTTGAAGAACTACCAGTGCAAGCATTTAAATCTAACTATCCGCCAAACACTAATTTTAACATACGGCAAGCACTAATTATCTCACCAGTGGATGCATCACTTGCAAGCACTTAATCTAACCAGCTTCTAAACACACAAACACTTACAAGAAATTAGAAAAAGTTTGGCATACGAAGCTTATAGAAGTATTTAGCGATGCGTTGCTGCCAAATGGGCCACTCATCAAACCCAGCCGGCAGGCAAGTCTCGTTGAAGTCTTCCACAGCTTCATGCACGATCATGTATTGCTCAGCTTCAAGCTTTCCTTGGACAGCATCGTTGTTCATTGTTTCTTCTACGGTGACAGCTTCCATGGATTTTTCTACGGCGTCAGCGACGGATTCTTCTGGCTCCATTGAATCTTCATGTTTGTACCATGGTGATGGCGGCCATCGCGCAAAGGCGATGGCGGCGGGCGCGCGGCGTAAGCGGCGCGGCGCGAAACAGCGGCGAAGCGTGGCGGCGGCGACGTAAGCGGCAAGCGGCGACATTACGCGAAAGCGAGATCGATCCCACCTTGGAGTATACTGCAACGGTTGGCTTCTAATAAACCCACTTTAATTGCAAGCATGCATGCTGAATTGCTAAGTACGAAGAGCTGCATGCATGCATGCATGTGGAGTTACTCATGGCTCCATGCATGTGAAGAAAACGAAGAGACATATAGTTATACTCGTTGCATGTGAAGTAGTCAGGATATACGCCCTACAAAAGGAAACTACTCTAAAAAATCTATACGCCCTATAAATGCAAACGGAGGGAGTACTTTCAAAGAGGGCCTAATATCTTCCTGCAGTTACAACTCACAGGTGGTACGGCAGGGAAGGGATAACTCGTTCTTCTAGTGGCGACACGTTTACCAACAACACCAAACGCTAGACATCCAGCTGGCATGACCCAGCCAAGGTAAGGAACACACAGGCACACACCACCATCCACACAAGCATAAGGCCCCTAAGCACACGATTACAATTTTGGAGGCAGGAGATAAATCTTTGACCTCACAGAGTTCTTGTTCAAACGCAGCCATGTGTGTATAAAGGTGTGCAATATGATTTAAACCTGGTGGATGGATTGTCCATCTACAACACCAGCACCCTACCAAGATGTGGTTCCCATTAAAAGCATTGACATTAACCACATGGAAATTAACTAATACAGTAGATATATATTTTATAAAAAGAACTTTCATGATACCGTATATTGCAGTCTTTTGGCAACATATTATGATATATAAATCGGTCGTATACAAAGTTGGTATATTGTAAAAACAACAAAAGTGGGCAAGATTGTTTATATTTACGAATATAAGAACAACTATATTTACGAATATAATAGCAAGTTCGTGGTTGCTCGAGTGGGCTGTATGAGCTTGTTTGGGTGGTAGGCCCAAGCTGTATATACCCAGCACGTACGGCCAGTGCATTGATCCTCCCCAGAAATTAAGGCCCAGTATGCAGGCCAGCCCAATATTTTAATTTAGACAATTGAGGGTACGGTCAATAACAAAGTTTTATAGTACTAACTAGTGTGGCAACGCACTTTAAATGAGTGGTATTGCGATCTGAAAAAAATAATGAACACTAATTATGCATTAATGAATTTTGAGGTATTTTCAAGATTTTCTACATTAAATGAAATGTTTTCCCTTTCGGCTGTGGCTGTTTTTTCATTTTAAAAATTAAATATTCTCGAAAAGTGCTTGAAAATAATTTACCTAGGTCCTAAATAATCTCATAAATATCTCCAAAATATTTCATAATTTTTAGAGTTGGTTTGTTAATTTTAAATATTCAAACTTTTTCATGTTTAAATCAATTAGAAAGTGTTTTAAAAGTTATGTTTTCGCAGGTGGGCCGAATCCTTCCCTTCGGATTGGGCTAGTTCCTATTATGGCCCACGTAGTGTCCTCCCAAAAGCCACTGATCAAATTCTGTTTTCTCTGTGCGAAACCATAATTTTTCCAAACCGTTTCCTCTCTTTGCTTTTTCTTTTTACCCTAAAAAAAGGCAAACCACATTCTCCTAATCTTGAGATAAAACAACTGAGAGTAGCCATCCAACCAGTTAAACCTTGAACTTCCTTTACTGTAGAAAGTGATTTCAAAGATTCAGTGGCCTAAATCTTCTCAGGATTTACTTCAATACCTCGTGAACAAACAAGGAAATCAAGCAATTTTCCAGAAGAAACATCAAAGACACATTTTTCTACATTAAGCTTAATTTCAAGCTTATTTAAATTATTGAATGTTTTAGCCAGGTTTGACAAATGATTAGAGGTAATTTTGCTCTTTACAATGAGATCATTAATATAAGCTTCTATGTTGTGCCCTATTTGATTATAGAAAATCTTCTGCATAAGGCACTGGTATATAGCTCCAGTATTTTTTAATCTGAATGGTATCTTCTTGTAACAGTAGACACCGAACGGGTTTATGAAGGAAGTTTTCTTTTCATCTTCACTTGCCATTCTTATTTGATGATAGCCTGAGTATGCATCCAGAAAACTCATCAACTCACAACCCGTTGTTGAGTCTACGAATTGGTCAATTCGGGGTAAAGGAAAATCGTCTTTTAGACAAGCTTTGTTTAAACCAGTAAAATCGACGAACATGTGTCACTTACCCTTTGCTTTCTTGACTATAACCGAATTCGCAAGTCAATCTGGATGACCAACTTCACGAATGAAACCAGCTTCCAGGAGTTTGTCCAACTCTTGTCGAGTGGCTTCTTACTGATCAGAAGCGAACCACTATAGATTCTACTTCACTGGTCATATGTAACGCCGTATGGCTAACCTGTGCTCTATTACTTTCCTTAGGATCCCAAGCATGTTGGATGATTTCTATGCAAACACATCTGCATAGCCCGGAGTAAAGTTATGAGCGTGTCTTCCTATTTAGCATCCATTGCTGATCCTATCCAAACAGTTTTTGACTCGTCATTAGGGTCAATGGGAACTTCCTTTACTCATTCGTTGCGCCGAGAAGTTACCTTTAGCTTCTAAATTTTTCAATCTTATAAGACTTCCATGCATCATTAGTATCGCTTAATAGTAATTAATCAATAATTTTAAGCAACTTGTGATCACAATTAAGCACAGTAACTTGGTTCTCTTGTACACTAATCACACCTTTTAGACTAGGTATCTTTATGCTTTGGTAGGTGTGATTAGTGACTGCCATAAACTTTGATAGTGAAGGCCTGTCCAAAATAGTATTATATGCTGATTCAAAATCAACTAGTTCAAATGATATTAACTCCATTCTAAAATCGTCAACGTTTTCAAAGGTGACATGTAACACTATCTATACAATTGGAGTTATCGACAGACCTAGCACAGTCTCAAAAAAATGGGTTCGTTTAGTCTGGTTTAGGTAATGGGGTTGAAAGTAGGAATTGTGGGGTGCCAGGAATCAAAAGGCTTGATGGTTTTTGGGTTAAGTCAACGTGGGTTCGTTTAGTTGGCTTGGCAGCGCAGAGAGTTTGACTTGCGATAATGGCGGCACTTATCTGGAATGGAACGATGGAGCAGTTCTAGGAGTTCACCTTGGCTGGGCAAAGCGAGGGAGATGAATGAGGCTATTATAAGGAAGGTATTTGGTGGTTTAAGTAGGGGCATGAGGTGACAACAACAGGATTTGGACGTGGGAAATGAATGGCGGCCGGTCAAGTGGCTGTGAGAAAAATCTGGCCGTGGCAGCAATTCTTCACAAGAACGCCTTGACGTGGCGGCATTTAGGCAAAGGAGTCGCTGTTGCAACAGAGCATTCGGTTGAGCTTTGCTGTTGCGGCATAGTTTCAGCAGAGAGAAAACGGGCAGAGGGAGGAGAGGTGGCATCGCACTGGGGAAGAAGGGACTAGGTAGTGGGCACTGGCATGTAGGGAGGGAGGCGACGCAGCAGCAGGGTAACAGGACTGGCATCAATGGTGGTACTGACCGTAGAAAAGAAAGGAGAGGGCAGTGATGATCTGGGTTCCAGGCGACGTGATAGGAAGTAAGGTGCTGTTTGGTTCAAGTCTTAAAACTGTAAAGGTAACGTAATTAGATGACAGGGGGAACTGTTCCACCGGAAGGCATAACACCATTTGTTTGGTTTGCTCATGTAAAGGTCTTCTATTTCTTTAATGGTGTTTGGCTAGGACAGGTAACAGCTTACGGGCATAGCAATTAACGGGTAACAACCTGTCCTGGAACATTTCTGCATACATGCAAGTCATACACATAGCAAGTCATACATGCAAGTCATACACACAGGTCATACACACAGGTAGTACATACGGGCATAGCAATTAACGGGTAACAACATTCTGTAAGTCCCAGAAACATTCCAGGAACATTTCTGCATACATGCAAGTCATACACACTTCAGAAACATTCTGTAAGTGCAAGTCAGACACACTTCAGAAACTTCAGAAACATTCTGTAATAACATTCTGTAAGTCCCAGAAACATTCCAGAAACATTCCAGGAACATTTCTGTAGTACATACGGTCATAGCAATTAACGGGTAACATTCCAGGAACATTTCTGCATACATGCAAGTCATACACACAGGTAGTACATGATCACTCCACATTCTGTAAGTCCCAAATATGAGAAATGTAGTTCATGATCACAACGTCGACATACTTAACAGCGCACGCATACACCCTTCACTGGTTCAGATACTCACCATGCACATGCTCACCATGGCTGACACAATACCAGGAGCACAGATGGATCGGATTGAAATACCAGGAGCACAGAATGCATTGCCAAGAACATCATGAACAAGACACCACCATACCAAGTTTCTTCCTCCTTCCCATATAACAGGACTCACTTCTTTTGAGCATCATCTAATGAAGGAAGAAAGTACAAATATAAATACAAACATAAGCAAATAAGCAGCAGTACATCTGTGTCCACATTTTTTCCCTAGTGATCACATTATTCGAGCAGTAGCTTATCAAGTCTTCACTACAAAAGATCACGAGTGCCTTGCATATACAATGGATTCAACAGTGATCACATTATTCAAGAGTTAGCTAGTCACATTGGCAGTAAAAAGTAAGATTGCTGAAAGAAATGAAGTTATATTTACATTATCTCCTCGCATACTGATACATTAGTAAAAAGTAAGAAAGAGATAAATTGCTGATGGAGACAAAACAAAGTGTAATTTATAATTTAAGATGAAATAAGCATCTTAAGTGGACACAGAAGGCTGATTTGCTGCTCTCTCTCTCTCTCTCTCTCTCTCCCCACAAGAACACTCATCTCTCTCTCCCCACAAGACCAACTTGAGAAGAATGTGTTCTGCACTAAAGAAAGCATAAACCCATTATTCTGTCATTAGATTTATGCTTTAATAGTTCAGCACCTACACACATCTCAATGAACAAGAGCCGATTTGGCTTGAATCCTACTACTCTTAATGGAGAGCAAATAAGAATGCCTCAGGACTTGAAAGAATATGGTAAGTAAACAAATAAATAAGTTTCATGTTATGAAAACAACACTATTATTTTCAGATCATGGAAAGGCATTGATGGCGTAAAAATACACAAATATATTTCAAGTTACATGAGAGGAGAGTGATTGTTGAAGAAAGCAGGAAAGCTTAACCCAACTGCCTACTTTCCTGTGTGACCAGCATGCTACATATGCAATGACTGGTAAATAGAGTAATGCTCATAACTGAGAAACACCGATCACTTCTATATTGATAACAGATAGATACATTGGTACCTTCAATCAATTACACTTGCCTTCCAGTAATTCCTGGGAAACATTCACAAATGCTACAAAACCCCACTAATTCCCATAAACCCCACTAACACCTCATATATATTCTATTTTGAAGTGAACGCGTTGAAGTGGCTTCCAGTACTAGATTTCTTTTTTGAAGTGGTCTCCAGTTTTATTCTATGTACTAAATTCCTGTCCCATATTCAGAAGATATGGAAAGCCTAAACTGAACAGAGTAGCAAAGCCTAAACTGAATTCCTGTCCCATATTCAGAAGGCCATAAGTTTCCACAGAGTTGCAGAAGATATCATATTCAGAGTAGCAAAGCCTAAACTGAATTCCTGTCAACCAATTTTATTTCAATAAGTTGAAATGCATTATTCTGAAGGATTTCTGTCACATTATGTGTTTGAATAGGAATTACATCATGATAATGCATTTTACTCAACCAATTTTATTTCAGACAAGAACATGGTCCTAGCAAGAAATGTTTGGCAGATGAGGGCACATACACATTCATGGCAGATCAACAAATACAGGGCGTTTCATTTGACTTACAGGGGGCTAGAGGACGGTTGCCTCCTTGGAATTTCTGCTTCAAAACCGAATCAAGACTTCAAGAATACTATCCAAATCAAGAAGGCTTGCATGTGTTCTTGGGCTAGAGTAACTTCAAGAATACTATCCAAATCAAGAAGTCTTGCATGTGTTCTTGAGCATTGCTCGTCCAAGACGAAGACCCAAATCAAGACGAAGATCCAAATCGGAAATGTCTTGCATGTGTTCTTAAGTTGTGTTGCAAGGAAATTTAAACTTACTTCGCCGAAGATGCTCTTTTTCCGGTGTGGAGGAGGATGAATCGGTGGATGTTCCTAATCCCGCCATTGAAGAGCCGACTTCCAAAGACCTAGACCTTGAGAAATGGTTAGGGTTTGGAGAAATGGATAGGGGAGAAGGAGAGGAGAGGAGAGGAGAGGAGAGACGATGGGGCAGGAGATCCTCACCGGCGTATGGCGCTGGGCTTGGGGCTGCGTCAAGGTGCAACTGAAGTCGCGAGCGAGAGGGACGACGGAGCTCTGCGTCGCGAGGGAGAGGGGACGACGATCTGTGCTGCTGCAGCGTCGCAGTCGGATAAGGCTTGGCTGGGAGCGGTAACACGCTTGTGAGGGGGCGATATCTGATAACGCTGCGATGGATTACGGAGCAGGCGAACCAAACACGAAGCAACGCTGTCCGTTAGCGCCGTTCTCCGTTACGGGCTTAAAATCGCCTAACCAAACACGTTCTAAATGGCGTCGCAAGAATCAGTTTGCATTCACACGGTGAAGATGAGGTTCTTGTGCACAGGGAAGACATGGCGTTGATCCTACCGCGGCATTGAATTTGGCTGCTGCTTGTCTATTGTGGCAAAGATTGGGCTGAGCAAGAGGATGAAGACTGAAGAAACTAGTGGCTGCCATGTGGGGCCAAATACAGGGCGATTCACTGGTCTGAGGAAAAGAAATGACACCACCTCATCTCTTCCCTCGCAAGCAATGATGTCTAGTTTTAAATGAGGATCGTGTCTTGACGGGAAATTTTTGATAATATTTATTTGAGCTCCAGAAATGAGGTTCATTATCGTATAAATTTTTTCAAGTCAAAATAATATGTACAATATTTATAAAAATTCTGACATGCCACGTTATACTCAATTTCCTATTTTTGTTTTTATTTTAATTGAGGACTAATATTCTATTACAAATATTTGAAATTTTTTATAGGTTTCTCATAGCTATAGTATTCTCCTGTAAAAATTACAGATTAATATGTTTTGTTTTAAGTTATAAAAATTCTGGCATTGGTGTTTTTGAATTTTTAGATTTTCTGTTTTAAAATTTTAAATGAACTAAACTATATATATATATATATATATATATATATATATATATATATATATATATATATATATATATATATATATATATATATATATATATATATATGATTTATATTTCATTCAAAATATGAGGTAAAATTTTCAGCTCAAGATAATGCGGAATATTTTTATTTAATTCTAACATTGATAATATTGCTTTTAAAATTGATTCTATTTTAAATTTTATAAAATTTTCAAATAAACTTTATTATTTTCAAAACTTTTCCAATAATTTACCCTAGTGCTTCAGATGATGTGGTAAATTTTTAAGATAAGATAAGGTATAAAAATTAAATAATTCTGACATGAATACTATTTATAGTCATATTGCATAGTTTTAAATTTTTTCAGCTTTAACTTAGTTCACATGTCTTTGAAAATTTTTGTAATTTACCTGGAGATGATTTGGAATTTATATAATTTTTTCTAAATTTTATTTAGTATGGGATTTTGGGTTTTGCATTGTAGAGAAAAAGAAAACAATTAAGACAAAAGTTTTTCTTAAGAACCAAAATTCAAGAAAAATATAGAAAATATGGAAATTCAAAATAAAATTATATTTCAAACTCATTTTCATAGTTTATTCATTTTAAAAATAAAGTTTTAATATCACAACTTTTCCTTTTCTTAAGACTGAAATTTAAGAAAATGAGAGAAAAGATGAAAATTTAAGTTAAAATCTTGATTTCATTAAAAATTTTATTCAATTCTATTTTTATATTTTATATTTTTAAAATTTTTGAGATGTTATATAAAATATCTAATGTAAGCCTTTCTGTAGCAGTGACCGTCAGTGGTGAGAGGTCTGACATAAGCTTAGTGTGTAATCCATCTTGGAATCAACCGTATCGACTAGCATTATTAGCCTTAGCTTAAACCAGCTCCTCCCATAGCCTTAACGACCGGTCTCCAAAACCCTAGCTGGGTCCTTAGCCATAAAACTGAGCTAACCGCCGCCATTGAATGCCTCCACGGCGTCTCCGACCTTTTTGTCCTCCCTTGAATTGATAGCCGCCACTGCACAAGCCGTGACATGACGCTGCCTGCGTGCTTCGTCCTCACACGCTCACAGGCCGCAAACCCCTCGCGTTGATGCACTCACATCCATCCACCTGTAAAGCTAGCTTCATGCCGACATGCACTGGATCGCTCTGGCCTTCTCCCTAATCCTAATCTCTCTCTCTCTCTCTCTCTCTCTCTCTACACTTAAGCTTGTAGCTAAGCACAAAGCTATGCCTATAGCTGGCCTTATATATATAGAAAGATAGCCAAGTGACGCGCCAGAAGATACATAAGCTCACAAACCTACGCACTACGCAGCACCACTAGCTCGACACCTTCAAATCACTACTAGCATACTTCGTACGTACAAGCTAGCGATGTCCATGGCGCAGCTTCCGGCCGTGCCATCGCCGCTGGCAGTCGTCGGCGGGGACCGGAAGAAGCGGGCGGGGCTCCCGAAGCTGCTGCACAAGTTCTTCAAAGTTCTCCGGCTGAGGCCCGCAGCTTCGGCGTCGGAGGTGAGCGCCGCCGCGTTCGAGGCCTACTACGGCTACCGGATGGTGGACGAGTACTACTACTACAGCTACGGCGGCGCGGGGTCGTCGTGGGCCGGGGTGCTCTCCTCCATCCCGGAGGAGGAGAGCTCCGAGGAGGGCACACCGGACGCCGTCGTCGGCCCCGCTGTGCTCCGTAAGGCCCACTCGGCGCGGCTCGGCGCCGCCGAGGCCGCTGCGGTCGTGCACCTGGAGGTCGTCTTGTAGAGGCGGCAGCTGACCTAGCTAGTTAGCTAGCAAGTTAATTTTGCGGATTCATATCCTCTGCCAGCGTAAACAGCACCCATGACAGGAGGGCACCTTCGCCGTTCGATCAGAAATAAACGCTAAAGATGAGCGCAGCGGGTTTCATGGAACCTGCAGGTTCCTCGCAAAGCGCTCAGAACTCGCCTTCGCCAATCGATCTCAGCCGTTGCAGCGTTGATCGGACGGGTCCAAAGGTGCCAAATATTGTGCCGGTGCCTGATTACCAGTGGCACAACGTACGGAGGGTCCAAATCTGCAATTTGCATATTGCAAAATCAAAGTCATCAGTCTTGTTTATTAGGTACTGACAAGATTTCTGTAAGTAGATGATAGCAAGATACTCCCTCCGTGCGGCAATATAAGTCCGACACTTATTTGTAGGAAGCACTCTATTAATTTAAGTAATATTTAATGAAATTAGATCATATTTGTTTCTATTAGATAAACATATACTACTCTTTCTATTAGAGACAAATATGCTTTAATTCTATTAAATATTACTTAAATAATATACCTTATAGGTATAAGGGCCTGTTTGATAGAGCTTTAGATCTCAGTATTTTCACAGTGATCTTGCTCCTAGGCCGACGAAAATACTGGGGAGAAGACCGACGAAAGTGATCATTTTCGTCGGTTCGGACTGTGGCCGACGAAAAATATCAGCCATCGGATTTCTTCTTTCATCGGTTAAGAATGACCGACGAAAATATATTATTTTAAATGCCATCAATAAAACATCGTGTTTTTTCATTGATTTTTTCGCTCGATTTTTTTTCGTCTTGCGAAAATAGCCATTTCGTCGAAACCCCTTGTTATCGTCGGTTTCTGGCCGACGAAAACAATGTCGGATTCCTGTAGTGTCTGAAATTTGTAGGCTAAAATAAAGTGAATTAAATTTATATTTTTGGTCTAAAATGTAAACAAAATGATCCATCTAAACACTCTTAATGTACTCGCAGCTTCAGCTCTACGGATCTGGTGGAGCTTGGAATACCCAGCTCCACCAGATCCACGAGCTCTACTAAACACACCCTAATTATCAGACTTATATTGCGGGACAGATCGAATGAGTAAGCATGTAAGCGTGAAAAACTTGTCATGTCAGGCAGAAAAGCTCACATCCGAAAAGGAGGCAATTAATTAATGTATCATGCATGCATGCTTGGGGTCATGGGGTGTCATTTTTGGGCGGCAGTAGAAGTTGCTGTCTTGTTGACATCACGAGTGATGTGGGTTTAATTGCATGTATATCCCCTCATTAGTGGTCACTGTAAATTAGGCCTCTCTTGCTCACATGCTGCAACTTTTTGTTATCATGTGATCAGGGGGCGAATTGTACTAGTGATGCAGCTTTGCTTGCTTTTTACCGGCAAGCAAGGAAAAAGGAAAAAAATTATTGGCCTTTCCTTTTCAAATAATCAATGGTTAAAGTTCAATGTTTTCACAGTGATCTTGCTCAGCTAGTTCATGTAAAGTGGTAGTTAGCGTTTACTTTTCACAGTATAATCTTTAATAATCCGTGGTCATCTAGTATAAGCAGATACTAGGAAGATTTTCACGGTATGATACGTCACGTGCATTGTTTTTTTTCACAAAGACAATTTCGTTTTTTTTTGCGCGGTATTCTTAAAATCGTCGAGAAAACGCGTGAAATGATTGAAAGGATACAAACGCAATTATGTTTTTTCGCATCTATCTAGAGTACTCTCACGAAGGATCCGCGATTACGCTCTAAATCGAAATGTCCTTTTCGCGAAAGATAGCTGGAATGATCCAAACGTAACTACGCTCTTTTTTCGGTATTTATCTAGGGTCCTTTCACGAAAGATTTGTGATTTTTCAGAATCAGAAAGATCTTTTTATAAAAAACCGTGGAAGGACCTATACGTAATTACGTATTTGTTAGGAATCTACACATGAAAAAAAAAGACAGCCGGCTCCGCGCGAGGCGACGTGGCCGGCCTCCAGGCGAGGAATTTTTCAAACTTTAGGATATGTATGATTTGGGGCGGCGGAACAAAAGCTGATCAGGGCTCGTGACCTACTTCAGGATTAACTTGGTATTTGGAAAAAGAGCCCAACCAACCAAGATGAGAACACGAAAGTTTAATAATGTTTCGAAAAGGAAACCAAACGTTCGTTTAAAAAATTATGCTGTCCAAGTATTTGTTGAAATTTTCGTATGTTCATTGAATCACTAGTACCAGAGCATCTCAGCATTAAAATTTGATCAATAGGTAAAGTTCAGTGTTTTCACGGTGATCTCGCTTGATTAGTTCCTATAAATTAGTTTACTTTGCACAATAATATCGATTCACGTGACGAAAAGTTCAATATTTGGCAGTTGATCACCCAGTAAAAGCGCATACATGCCTAGTTATTTGCCAACCTTTATTGGGACCGTTTTGATTGAAGGGGGTTTCAAATTATTTTGTAGGATCTGTTTCGTTACTCGTAAAATTCATGCAAACTTTTGGATGCACATGACAGGTGATCAGGATGCACAATAAAATGGCGATTTGAGCTTATCTCGATAAATATAACTGGAAGCATTAATGGCAATAAAACCAGTATTTGACTTGAAAGGTACGATGAAATTGGCAAAATTCCAGGGCATCTTGGAGACTTGGATTTTGTAGCATGTCTGCAACATTTCGGTTTTGCCAAATTGTGGGGGCAAAATTTGCTGTAAAAGTTGGCAAACAGACAAACAGTTCATAACGTTCAAAACTTGGACAAACCAACTCCGGTTGAATTTTCTGAAGCTTGTTGGTTTAGCATTATCTGTTAAAACCATCAAATGCCACAAATCCAGGCAAACCAAACGTTCATTAGAGACAAGAAACTACTCAATCGCTAAGTAATCTCACTACCATAACGCTGCTGCATATATATATAGCTACTACTCCCATGTGGACGGCAGTTAACCACGTCGCACACAGCAACCTAATCAAGCAGAGTTGTGAGTACTCCTCCATAACCTTCTCGAACGCCGCCATGTCCTCCACTGCCTTCTCGTTCCACACCTACTTCTCGGCATCACTCAGCTCTATAACACCCTAAAATTTTTATATTATTGTTTAAATATCCATCTTGGATTTTCCAAAAAAAATTCAGAATTTTCAGCCTTTTATAAGTGCTTTGTACGATTTTCAGATTTAAAGAAATAATTTTTTCCAGGAAATTAAAACCCAAATTATGTTGTGAATAATTTTATTAAATTAAAAATGTCTTAAGGAATTTTTTAGTATTTTTACTGAATTTTTAAACTTTATTTGCTATTTTCTAAAAAGTTTTTATATTAATCTCAAGAAAAAAAGAGGAAACCCTCTCACTGACACGACCCCACCTGTCAGGAGTTGTCTTCAATCTCCTGCAAGCCTTGCTTCTCTCTCACTCCTCCATTGATGTGTTTTATAGCTTCAAAAATCCCGTGTTTTCTTCCGCGGTTTCTTTCCTCTTTACGCCAAATCCCACCGCTCCTAGCCTACCAAGCCCCTATAAAAGGGAGCACCAGGATCGTCGTCCCTCAGGCATCCTATTTTTCGCAACGCTGAGCTCCCCCTCTTCCCTGTTTGGCTAGAATACTACAGAGTCACCACCTTCCTCCCTAACACCAGCGACACGCTCCCATATTGCCCTCGCCACCCCCTCTCTCCATTCCCCTATGGCAGATTTAGTGAGCCTACTACTTCTTTCTGTTTTTTACTGCTATATTTTCAATTGGCCTACGAGTCATTAATATTATAAAACTCTGATAATTAAATGAACAAAATTTCATATGATATGTTATACTATCAGCTTTGTTTACTGTATATACTAGCTTTTCCTATACTACTATAATATACACAGATGATTCGGAGTGTCGTGGGTTCAACAAGCTCCTTCCACTTCACTGAGTTGAGCACGTTCAACATCGAGTTGTTGATGCCGAGGCAGAGCTCCTCCGGTAACTGCTTCCTCGCCTTCTAGCTGGCAGTGAGGAATTGTAAACGTTTAGATATGCCCACAATGCTGAATTCCTAAGAATAGTAAAAGGATAAAGATGCTCCAACCCGAAGAGTAGGAAGGAAGAGGCAGGCCTCTTGAGCCTGTTAGGTAATGTAGAAAGATTTCATATGAAGCTTTCAGATACCTTGATGATGTTGTCTGCCCTCTCCTTCTTGAGCAGCTGCAGAGCCTCCTATTTCATATTTTCTTCTACTGCTCCTCTTCCTTGCCCAAGCTTGCGGCTTCCTGATACACTTAAACATTAGATGTCTTTCTTTTGTTGTCACATCAGAATCGAAAAATCATGGATTGTGCACAATTGTCACACCTCGAGCTTTTTCTATTGTACACCTCCATCTGCTTGTTATACTTTTCCTTCTGCTTCCTCTCAACCTCCACGTAGGGTGCCTTCTGAGGTTCTGTCATCCTCTTCCACTTCTCCCTAATATTCTTACCAATCTGCAAGCACACAAGAATTTTAGCTTCAGATCAATGGACACAAACATCCACACTAAATGAAATGGGAGACAGCTGAACAATCCATTACCTCAGGCACGTTCTTCTTCTCGCAGACCAGGCGGCACGTCTCTCTTGGGAGTAGACAAAGTAGGCCGACATGAGCCGCTTCGGCTTGGAGGGGACCTTCTCCTTCTTGTTCTTCTTCTTGGCCTTCTTGGCACCGTCCTCGACCTCCTGCCTGAACTTGAGGTACTGCTCAAGCAGCTCCTTGGCCGTCTTATACATTTGCTCCTCCTCGAGTAGCTTCATCGTCTCAGCCTCGCGCTTCTCCTGCCTGACCACCTACAAGTAGGCCTCCTTCTCCTGCGGGTACCTCTCCTGATACGGCTACTCCTCGGTGCCCAGGGTCTTCCACTTCGTTCCAAGCACGTTCGCCATCTCGTTGAAGTCGACCTTCAGGTTCTCCTTCTTGATCTGAACTTGCCATGGACAATTCATCAAACACCTCATAAGCAAGTAAACCAAAGGAAGAACTATGCTGATTTAGGGATGTCAAAAATACCCGTGGGTCCGGGTACCCGCTGAAAGTAATCAGAGGTGCGGAAGGATTGATGGAAACAGTCGCACCTTGTCCGTGCACTGCCTTCATGTTTATATGGGACGACAAAACGCATCAATAGATTACAATGTATAACAACCTGATGAGTTCGGCTAAAGATAAACCAAGAGCTAGTAACAAACTAAGGCTAACAACTTATACAACAGAATCTATCTTAAGCCGACTCCACCAAGGATCATTGCTAGATTACATTACGTAAGATACAGAAGATTTATCTAACACTCCCCCTCAATCACAACCGTGCCAGGTTGAGATTGTGCTTGAAATTCTCTAGTTGCCTTGTAGGAAGAGCTTTGGTAAAACCATCTGCAATTTGATCTCCTGATGGAACAAAGTCAATTTCCAATAATTTTCTGGCAACCCGTTCCCGTACAAAATGATAATCAACCTCTATATGTTTAGTTCGTGCATGAAAAACAGGATTAGCAGAAACATACTTAGCTCCAATATTATCACACCAAAGTTTGGCAGCACGTGGACATTCAATCCCAAGTTCCTATAGAAGTGTTTGAATCCACATAATTTCTGTTGTTGCATTTGCTACGGCTTTATATTTAGCTTTTGTGCTGGATCTAGATACAGTAGGCTGTTTACGCGCACTCCATGACACTAGGTTGGAGCCTAGAAACACTGCAAAGCCTCCTGTGGATCTTCTATCATCAAGACACCCAGCCCAGTCTGCATCAAAGAATCCACTGACCAAGAAGGAGTTGGATTTGCCGATTTTAATTCCAATCCTGATTGATTGCTTTAGATATCTCAGGATTCTTTTCACGGCTGCCCAATGAACTATTGTAGGTGCATGTAGGAACTGACATACTTTATTAACAGGAAAAGTAATATCAGGCTGGGTAAGCATCAAATACTGTAGAGCACCAACTATACTTCTATATTGTGTTGCATCACTTGGCCCTAGAGGAGTACCTTCTGATGCCGAGAGCTTCTCATTTACTGCTAGAGGTGTGGATACGGCCATGCAATCTGTCATGCCTACCTTCTTTAGCAAATCAGATGCATATTTTTCTTGAGTTAACACTATGCCATCTTGTGTGTAATTTACTTCTATACCAAGGAAGTAGTGAAGTTTTCCCAGATCTTTAAGAGCAAATTCTTGACCGAGCTGATGTAACAATGTTTGAGTGGCATCATGTGTTGAACTTACAACTATTATATCGTCAACATAGATGAGCACAAACATAATTATGCCTCCTTTATTGAAGAAGAATAAA
This sequence comes from Guadua angustifolia, assembly GCA_036346375.1. Taxonomy (NCBI): domain Eukaryota; kingdom Viridiplantae; phylum Streptophyta; class Magnoliopsida; order Poales; family Poaceae; genus Guadua; species Guadua angustifolia. The sequence goes on from CM070503.1 coordinate 36,052,558, forward strand.
GAAGTATCTGCTTTGGAAGAATTAAACCCAAGACTTTGTAACTTGACACTCAACCGGGAATACCATGCTCTTGGCGCTTGTTTCAAACCATACAAAGCTTTATCCAACTTACAGACATAGTTAAGCTTAGTTTTATCTTCATAACCCAGGGGTTGTTTCATGTAGACCTCTTCTTCTAAGAAGCCATGCAAAAAGGCATTTTGAACATCTAGTTGACGGAGACTCCACCCCCTTGAAATAGCTATAGCAAGGATTATTCTGATGGTGGCTGACTTAACAACTGGGCTAAAAGTGTCTTCATAGTCTATCTCATATCTTTGTTTGAACCCTTTTGCAACCAACCTGGCCTTACATCTGTCTAGACTCCCATCGGCTTTACGTTTAATTTTATAGACCCATTTGCAGTCTGTTATGTTTGTTCCCTTCTGAGGTGGGACTAAATGCCAGGTTCTATTTTTCATTAATGCATCATATTCAACATCCATAGCAAGCTTCCAATTTTTATTTCCTAGGGCTTCTTCTAGGCATTGAGGTTCACCAGATAAGGTAAGGCACCCATAGCGAACAGTACCATCAGTATATACCTTGGGTTTCCTGACACCATCTTGGAGCCTTGTATGTGGTCGTTGTCGAATTGGAGCATGCCGAGTTCTTTGGTCAGAAGCTTGAGTTCTTCGCAGGTAGAACCGAATAGTCACTCGACCGTCCGTAGTGAGATCCCCTCGTGGGCATAAAGCGGACGCGGAGCCAGCCGAGCGCGCAGATGCCAGCGTAGCATGGCGTGGTTCACTGGATTGAATATCTGAGCCTGGCACGGGAAAACGTCCTGCCTCCGTATGCCCAGGAACAGATCCCGGAGCTGATGTTGAAGCGGATCGATCAGGAGGAACTTCATCATTTGCTAAAGAGTGAGCCTAGGCATCTATGACAAGGTCAAATGCACCTTCGGTAATGTCATGTAAATCATCATGTGCTGAAGGAACTTCATCAGTAGCAGGAGCATTAATCAGTGGATCAGCTACAGATTCATGCCCAGAAGGTATTGAACCGGGAGCAAACAAAGTGGGAGGAAGGGGAAGAATATTAGATCGCAAGCGTGCTCCAGCATTAGGATGCAAATTTGAAAAGGGAAAAACTCCTTCATCAAACACTACATCACGTGAAATATAAATGCGACCAGTGGGAATATCAAGGCATTTGAACCCCTTATGCAAGTTGCTATAGCCAAGAAAAACACATTCTTTGGAGCGAAATTCAAGCTTGCGTTTATTGTAGGGGCGCAAGTATGGCCAACAAGCACAGCCGAAAATGCGCAGGGATGAATATTCGGGTTTGACTTTAAATAAACGCTCAAGGGGTGTAGCATAAGATATGACCTTGCTAGGGATTCGGTTAATCAAGAAAGTGGCAGCAAGAAATGCTTCGTCCTAAAACTTGAGGGGCATAGAAGCTTGAGCGAGGAGGGACAATCCTACCTCAACAATATGTCTATGTTTCCTTTCAGCAGATCCATTTTGTTGATGTGCATGAGGACAAGAGACATGGTGAGATATGCCAATTTTGGTAAAAAAAGGAATGGAGTTTTTCATATTCTCCTCCCCAATCAGTCTGCATGGTGATAATTTTATGATCAAACAGACGTTCAACAAGTTGCTAAATTCATGGAATTTTTGAAAGACTTCAGATTTGTGCTTCAAGAGATAAATCCAAGTAAATTTACTAAAATCATCAATAAAACTGATATAGTACTTGTATCCGCCAACAGAATAGGATGCAGGACCCCAAGCATCCGAAAAAATAAGTTCTAAAGGATGATTGGAAACACTAGACGACTTTGGATATGGAAGCTGATGACTCTTGGCTTGTTGACAAGCATCACACATAGACTCTTTATTGGACTCGATATGACAAGGAAGATTAAACCTACTGATGACTTTCTGGACAATAGGAGTTGCAGGATGGCCAAGCCGACTATGCCACTTATTAAAAGAAGGCTTGCTAACTCTAAAAGCTTGCTTTGTGGATGGTGTTGTGGAAGGCAGAGGATATAGCCCTTTGTGACATCGCCTTTTAAGAAAAGTGCTCCTCGTGTCCCGATCCTTTACCAAAAAGAAATTAGGATGAAATTCTAGAAAAACATTATTATCTGTCGTGAGGCGATGAACAGAAACAAGGTTCTTTGTGGCTTGTGGAACATGCTGGACATGATTTAGATCAAGATTACGATTCTGGGTAAGAATTGTAGCTTTACCAACATGACTAATGTCCATACCTGCTCCACTTGCTGTGTGGATTTGATCACCGCCATTGTATTTGTCTCTAAAAGACAGCTTCTCTAATTCTCCTGTTATGTGATCAGTAGCTCCCGTATCCGTGTACCAATTTGTATCAACTGTGTAGGAATTTGTGGCAGTAGTAGCTTGCTTAACATCAGGAATATAACTCTCATCATACCTGTGCCAGCACTTATCAGCAGTGTGGCCAGTTTTAAAACAAACTTGGCACTGTGGACGATCTGAAGAGTTGCTGTTGCCGTTGAAATTCATGTGCACGCCACTGTTTCCTTGCCGTGGGTTGTTGTTGTTGAAGTTGAACCGACGGCAGCCGCGCTGTGGAGAAGCATTAGCAGTTCTTCCTCCACGGCCGTCACGCCCAAACCGCCCAGCGCCCCCACGCCCACGTCGACTTGCAACATTGACAGAGGACTCGGACGAATTGCTATTGCTTCACAGATCCAGCCAAGTTTCGAAAGCAAGCATCTGTAAATACAACTCGCTCACCGAGATCGGTTCAGATCGAGCGAGCACCGAGGAGACCACCGAGTCATACTCATCATCAAGCCCGGTGAGGATGTATTCAACCAATTCTTCATCTTCTAGAGGCCGCCCTGCTGCAACCATCTCGTCGCCGAGAGAGTGCATTTTCCCGACATACTCGGTCACCGTCATATTCCCTTTCTGGGTGGTGGCCAAAGCCAAGCGCAGATTCACCGCGCGGGCTCGTGTCTTCGACGCGAACATGATTTCAATCGCGCGCCAAACTTCTGTTGCAGTTTGCTTGCCTGCGACTTGAATCAGGATCTCTTTGGACACTGATGAGAGAAGGAAGCTAAGGACCTGTTGATCAAGAGCGAACCAATCTTCATAGGCAGGATTGGCGATCTTGGTGACTTTGTCGCCATCCTTGCCGTCGATCACCGTAGCAGGCATCTCGGCACTGCCGATGAGGTAGCCCTCTAGGCGAGCGCCACGAATCGCGGCGAGAACCTGGGCTCTCCAAGTTGCATGATTATGTTTGGCAAGCTTCTCCAAGACAGGATGAGCAATCATGGAGGCAAGTCCAGATGCGGATGAGAAACTGTTGGCCATGTTTGTGGATTGGATCTATTCCCTAAAGAATTGGCTCTGATACCATGAAAGTAATCAAAGGTGCGGAAGGATTGATGGAAACAGTCGCACCTTGGCCGTGCACTGCCTTCATGTTTATATGGGACAACAAAACGCGTCAATGGATTACAATGTATAACAACCTGATGAGTTCGGTTAAAGATAAACGAAGAGCTAGTAACAAACTAAGGCTAACAACTTATACAACAGAATCTATCTTAAGCCGACTCCACCAAGGATCATTGCTAGATTACATTACGTAAGATACAGAAGATTTATCTAACACCCGCGGGTATCCGACCCGATGGGTCCTGGTCCGGGTCCAAATTTAGACCCACGGGTATATTATTTCGGGTCCGGGTCTTATTTTAGACCCGTGGGTACCCAGACCCGGACCCGTGAAGAACTCACGTGAAGGACAGAAGGAGCACCGACTGGGGAAGCCCGTTGCGGCAACCGGCTGCAACCCGCGGAACGTTCGCACAAGAGCCATCGCAGTCACACACTCCACCATCACGGACGCTGGATCCACGTAAAGCCAGATCAGCTGCGCCATTGCAGGCTTCCAGTTAATCCATTCACCGAGACCAACGCAAACGTGCCACATACAGCGTCGCTAAATATTAACAGCGAACACTAGTGCTTAGAACAAGACAATGTATGATAAAGTGGGGTATATATAGATGCAGGAACACTAGTGCTAAATATTAACAGCGAACACTTTATCTACTACGCTAGTGTTTATTAACAATAACACTAGTGTCAGAATAAATGAAACAGCAGAGACTAAGCCGCGTTAAGAAATGAATCCTCATCCCGCTTAAAAACGCAAGCACAAATACTGGCTTCGCCGCTTCGTTGGTCGCCTCGTCCATCCTAGCATTGGTATCGGGTCCAGTGTCTGGTCCGAGTTTGGACCCGTGGATCGACTTGGTCCGGTCCGTCCAAACTTCGGGTCTCGGGTCCGGGTCCACGGAGACTGAACCCGGAGGTACCCGGACCTGTTGCCATCCCTATGCTGATTTGGTTCAGTTTTCTTGTTTTACACCTCATTCCATTGATCTTTTCCCCACAGGACATATGTAGGGCACAACTTCTTCCTCTCAGGGCTGGCCTTGCCCTTTCCCTTCTTCTTGTCCTTGACGTCTCCTTCCTGGTCCTTGTTCAGCAAAGACTTTATGAGGAAAGCTCTGTAGAAGAAACTAGATCAGACATATTCGAACCAAGATAACCACATGGAATGGAATCTACTAAGTGTAAGGAATCAGATCAGACTCAATATACATATCCCGAACATATCAGATACGAGGAGACCGAGAGTGTTGCGTGCATACCACGGTGGGCTTGAACTCCTTGACGCGCTGCCTCTTCTTGAGCTCAGCCTAGAGGCGCTCCTGCTCCTTGCCCCTCGTCTCGATCTCCTCCTCCTTCTAGATGACCTCATCTCACTCCTCCTGCACCATCTCCTCTGCCTTCTCCTTCTCCAGTCACATCCTCTCCAGCATCCTCTATAGCTCCGTTAGTTCGTCAGCCATGGATGGCACCTCAGCCACCACCTTACCCTTGCTGCTCTTGGACGATACCCTCTTTGCCTTCTACGATGGTGAGAGGAGCGCCACGGCGACGTCGGCCTTCCCAGCGAAGATGTTGGCATCATTGTTGAGCATGGCCATGAGCGCCTTGCGGCCCCGTCCACCCTTCTTCCTCCCCACAGCCACGGTCGCCATGGAATGGAAAGAGATAGAGAGAGAGGTGCGGAGATGGGGATGGATTTGTCGGTGATTTGACTCGTGAGGTTTTACACGCGGAGGAGGGGGAGGGGAGCGGAGGGCGAAACAGCCAATGTTTTCAAATTTTTAATGGTTGTTAATTAGGAAAGTGACATCACCGCAAGCTGGCGTCCGTGCAACAGCTACAAGGGGATTTGCTGGCGAGTGGGGCCAAACAAAAGATGCTGGTCGGATCGGACAGGGACGATTGCGGCAGAAGGAACAAGATATTGACGGCCCAGACCTCACAAGCCGCAGTACGTGACACTTAATGGGCTTGCTGCTGGAATGGGCTGGATTTTGCAGGCCTAATGGACCTTGAACCATGGGCCTCAGCGAAAGGGCCGCCCGTTGCAAAACCATCTAGGCTCAGTTTAAATTGTTAGGAGCAGCAGAATCTCCCGGGAAAAAACAAGGTACAGTATCAGATAGCAAGCTACAATATGAACAGATAGCAAGCCACAACATGAAACTTGCACTGAAAACAAAAATCAGACAAGCACCCACCAGACCAGCTCAAGGTCATCACAAGTTACATCACAGAGCTCGATTACATATTCAGATAGGCGGAACAACAGCAATCAGAAATCAGGACACACACAGCTAGCCTATAGAGAACAAGAACTGTGAAAATGATCTGGAATTTCTACATGTGGGCTGGCGGTCTAGAGGAAGAAGAGCCCCAGTTCTGGCGCTGCCAAGAATCGAGATTGTGAGGGCCAGTTTTGACCCCTCTCTCAGTGGATGATCCTTGGGGCTCGCATGCCGAACCCACGCTTCATTTTCTCCACACTGTTTGCATAAATCAATGGTCAGTACAACATCAAGTATCACACAAATGTGTGATTTCACTTCAAATAAATCGTCAGCCCAAAGGCAGATATTTTAGATACACGCCAACCAACACATGTAGCAGTGACCTAGAATTTCAAACATGGAAATAGCATTGCACGTTTAATAAGCACAAGCTAAGAAGGATCTCAACGTAGCATAGAAACTTAACCTAACAACAAAAGTTCCTTCTTATAACTTGAATAATTCATATAAGCTCACAGCATACATGTTCCCAAGCTAAAATCAGAAGTTGTCATAATAGATATATCTATGATATTTATTAGAGAATTATAATAAAGCGGGAGGGAAGCATTCAAAAGACCTAGAATCTACTAAAATCAGAAGTTGGCATAATAGATATATCTCCGTTATTTATTAGAGAATTATAATAAAGCGGGAGGTAAGCATTCAAAAGACCTAGAATCTATCTGCAGAGAGGCCTGATCTTTGACATTTTTTACAATCTTGAACATGTCCATGGACTACAGCAGGACTAAATTCAAAGAGGTGGCAATACCAAAGGATGCCTATGCTTGTTCGGTCTCAATCTTATATGATTTAAGACCTTTCGCCAACAACCATTCAAATGGGAAATGGCGTGTGCTGCCATGTCAGCCACCACTTAATTCAGAATTGTATTTACACGATGCAAGATAACTGCACTTTCTACTCTCTCTCTCTCTCTCTCTAAACAAGGACTTTCCACTATTCATGAAGCTTCTTCCTTCTATATTGCTCGATATTATAAAGCTGATGCTGAACATACTACACTATTTCAGCCTATCGAATTAACAGGATAAAGATTTTTCTAACAACAGCTCTGAGATAATTCTTATAGCAAGATTTATGTGTTTGATAGTTCTCCAGCTTGCTAAATGAGCATGAGCACAAAGAACTATAGCAGTGCAAGACATTTTAACATTGCTTGTGAGAACTTCCGATTATGAAGTGAATGGGAAGAATTTACAGTCGGTATAAGTTACTTACGTTGGTGCAAGTTTGCCAAGGCAAAAAAGCTCTTCACCAGAGACTTCATCATACACTTTACCAGAAATCTCAACTTTATATGATCTACCAGAAGAATCTGGGAGTCCTCGACCCACAAGTAAATCCAAATCCTTCTGGTGAAGTTCTCTCCCATTGACAAACACACTTGTATTTCCACCAGCACAGTTCTTGGGCATAGGATAATTAAGTTCCGGAATATATGGCTGCAACATAGAGATCCAGTTAAAAGCTTTGATCAAGATATGACAGGTAACCACAATATAACTTCACTTACAGGTATCATGCCAAGGCAGGACTGCCCCATTACACCCCAGAACCCGGCACGATAATCATACCTAAACAAGATATAAGAACGCAATGTCAAGTGCCAATGCTGATGAATGTTTTATTTTATAACACAACTACAATTACAAATATCAGTAGAGACTTAGATGCACAATGAAGGTGGAATTTACCAGTATTCACCAGGATAGATTGGTCCAGCTATCTTCTCAGCCTTTCTGACAGCACGATCAGAGATGGGATAACCATTAATGAATACCTTCCCTCTGCCATTGCCCAATCCATTGTTAGTTTTAAAACTCTTCTTTATGAGATTGGTGAAAAATGAATCACCCGTTTTCATGGCCCTAGGGTGATCCACATATTGTGCTACATCTCCAGGATGTTGGCTGTAGTCAGGATCATCATACTCATCATCCGACATGTCCATCACACTTGCTATAGGTACATCTCTTACAATGTTCTGCTTGAAACTTTCAGTTAATACAGCCTTCTCATGTTCTGACCGGGTACTTCTGCTTCCTTTTCCCGACCCATCAACCACCATCTCAGATGGCAAATATCCAAAATGATCACGAAGAGGTAAACTCGGAACACAGGTAACCACTTCAGCTTCAGGAGGAAGATCCCTAGAGCCAGGGGTGCCCCTCAGTGAATTAGATCTTGCAAGGCTATTCTCATCCTCAGAATTACTAGATGACGAAGATATACCTTGCATTTTTTCTGCTTCACTTGAATTTGAGGGTAGATCTTTTTCTTGAGAGCCATGACTGCCTGCAGAAAAACTATAAAGCGGAAGCAGTCTCTCACCGGTAGCAGTATTCACATTGCTTCCTTGGCCATCATTGGAGCTATTTTTACTTCCAGTGGATATGTGTGAAATTGGTGAAGGTGCTGAAACAAGAAGCCTGCTTCCATCAAGCTTAACCACAATTGCATGTGAACATGACCCGCATCGTAACTTGTACTCATCCTTCCCCGGCAAGGAAGACCTCTTGGGAAGTTGCAGCACCTCATAGCAGTTGTAGCATATGGTAAATGGGGCACCACATGCAAGTGGTTCACAAATTTGTGCCGGTTTCTTACTCAGGGTGACCCTCGTGTGATTGCGCTGCATCGAAGCATTGATACCTCTTGAATTGTAATTCTGTGCACCAAATGTCAGGGGACCGTCTACAGGGTACACCCCATGATTTTTCATAACATATGGCACCCTGCGATGGTTGAAACCCAGCGGAGCCCCCTGAACAGGTAAGAACTCACGGTGGTAACAATGTAAGCAAGAACAAGCAGGCTGATGGTAGAATCCATCATGGTGGTACGAGATGAGAGGGTCAGGATCATACTGTCCAAAGAAATAATTGTCAAATTTTCTCCAAGGATATGGGCCAACAGGATAGCTAGGAGCCCCCATGTGTGTGATGGGCTCTCCATATCCATGAAGATCTTGCTGTGCAGGCATTGATGCATAAGCATGCGGAATGCTAGGAGTTTGCCCATTCAAGGATGGTGAGCTCTGAGAACCGTTCCGCTGCAACTGAGGTGAGCCATGCCGCAGCTGACTCAACCGTTCACGAGGATTATATGAACCTGAGGCATCCGCCACTCTATCTGTACAAGTACTTCCACTTGGCTTGTCAGCAATCTCGCAGGATTTCTGCACCTGGTCCCTCAACTCATCAAGCATCCGTAAAAGCTCAGTATGGTCTTTCTCAAGACCACTGGCTCTGTTAGGACCATCCAAATTCCTCCTGTCGGCACGCACACTGTTGGCATGTCTGAGTCTCGACTTCATATGGTAGTCAGATGGGCCTTCTCCAGGGTAAGCATTAAGAGAAATGCTGTCAACCACAGACCTTGGAGATCTGTCTCTTACTCTCACTGGCTCCTTTGCTTCTCCTTTCTCCTCATTACGAATGCGCCTGTACTTGGCCTCACGAATTTCCCTGCTGTCATCTCTAAGTGCAGCTGCGAACTTCAAGGTGCTTGGCTCTCCAGGAATTTGGCTGCCATCACAGCTATATTCATAATCCTTGTGCACAGCCACCATTCTATTGGGTACTAATCTCTCTTCTGTATTAACTTCAACTCTTTCAGCATCTGTTTCTCGGACAGTCCCAATAGTGGCTTCAGCTGATGCTCTTTTCTTCTCTGGTAAACTCTCCAGCACTTCAAGGTACTTCACATGTTCAACATCAGATTTCTCTGAAGAAGTCTCAGATGCCGAATTCTTTTTTGCTGCAAAATTGCCCAGAGAAGGAAAAAAAAAGTTAGTTCTATACTCACATATTACAAATTTGATGTACAATTTAGCATAAACAAGACAGAAATGGAATCTTTCCAAATCGTAGTCTTATGAACGAGGATTCTTCAAACAATGTGCAAATTAAGACCACTTCTTCAGCACAATCTTGTCTAAAAACACAGCCTTTTGGGCTCTCAGATTGCGCAGGTGTGGCAACTAACTATGAAAATGTATTTGGCTCTCCCTAAACTTTTGGCAAAAGACAACACGAAATTTAAGTGGAAATACGGAACCAGCAGCACTAAATGAACATGTTAGAATAATTGGGTCCGGCTACATTTCTTCTTTTTGAAAAGCTTAGGACTGACTCAAAGCCTCAAACAAATTTTAGACCTTTCTGCAGCACTTGTGATAACTGACAGCCATTTCTCTACTGTAAGAAATATGCAACAATTAGAGAACTAAGCTTCAGAGCCCTCAAAAATCCGACGGGTTTCAACGTTTGCAATTTCGTAAAAAAAAATGAGACGACTGGCCAGAATGATAAGTAATTTCTCACGAACGAGATATGTTCAGCTGCTTCAGCCAGGAAAATGCATACTTAGGAATCCAATCTGGATGTTTAAACACTTTTTAATTAACATTTGTTTAGACTCGTCAGAATATTCTACTCGAACATTAACAACTTTTCTCAATTAGATGGAAACAAGACAACGAGAACACATTCACCATTAGTTGTAAACCTTCATGTATTGGTCATTTGATTGCAACTTTAAAGGCAAGCTTCGAAGATAAACTTAGCTAAAATCGAAGTTTTTGAAATTCCCAGCAAGTTCACCAAATCGGCATCTATCCTTAATTTCACGCGAAGTTCAAGCCAGTCAAAAAGAAAAATTATTTTGCAAAATGGAAAGAAAAAACATTACCCTATAAAACATGGAAATAAAAAGAACAAAATTGCCCGAATAATGGAAAGCTAAAGAAACCAACCGAATAACGCTTAAAATGGAACCTTTACAAAGCGGAAAGCGAACACAAAGGGGTGAAAGAAATCCGCGTCCCATAAAAAAAAGGATTGAAATGGAAAAGGTCAGGTAACCCTGATTCGGCACCAATTGAACAGATTAATCCGTGAGACTTGTAGCTTTTAATAAAAGCTGGGAGCATAAATTCATTTGTCTAGAAGTGAACGAAACAATTTGGGGACTAAAGTAAAGCAAATTAATCCTGATTCAAGAGAAACAATTCACGAACACTAATGCAGAAGAAACAAATAAATAAACGCCTAATAAGAACAGAGCAGAATACAGAACAGCTAGGTGCGAGGCAAGATAAGAGAAGTGAGGGCAAAAAATGAGACCTTGCAGAGTGGCGCCGCATCCGCCGCAGATGTAGACGGAGTAGTTGGGGAGTTCCGGTAAGAACTTCTCGCACCTGGGGCACCGCACAACCCGTATCTGCTGCTGCTGCTGCGCCGCCGCCGCCGCCGAACACGAAGAACCCAAACCCTCCTCCATTCACAATGCTAATCCTTAATCCTCACCACCACCGCCTCATCAAACGGCACAAGCAACCAAGAACACCAACCCCCAAATGCGCGGCCCCCAAGAACTCAAGGAACCAGCGAACAATGTCCGGAAGCCAAGAACGACAACAAGAAGAAGAGGGTGCAAAGAACAGCGATAAGACGGACCAGGGGAGGAATCAAGAAACAGGGAAGAGTTCAAGGAGCGTTCGCGGGGTTACAAGGCGAGGGCTGGTCCGGGCTAGGGAACAGGTGGAAGTAGTCGAGGCAATCATAAGCGTCTCTTTCTCTGAGAAAGAACGCGGTCGGTCGGACTCGCCACTCCCCGGCCTTTTGCTCTCCTCTCTCTCTCTCTCTCTCAAGGTCGCTGGGAGAAGAAATGAAGGCCAAAGAAGGGGGTACAGAATAAATTGTTAGTTTATGGAAAGGATCGGTAGCTCAACCACACGGTACTTGCTGCCCAGAAGGCCAGAACCTCCACCGCCGCTTGTCCCTTGCTAATACTGTTTTCCTTTCTTCTTTCATTTGGCCGTACAAAACCGCATCTTTGTTGTTCTGCAAAGTCAAGGGCGCCCAACCCTTGGAATTACTTTTTTTAATAATACTTTTTTTTTCAAAATTTCAAAAATATATCACGAAAAAAATTTTACATAAATATATCCCTATCGTCCGTTAGTTTAACGACATTTGAATGTCGTCCAACCAACGGGCGACAAAAGGCCACGTCGCACGATCAACAGGGGCCAAAAAGGTCAGGCCTCCTGTCGCCAAAAGGCCACGTCGCACGATTAACGAGCGCCAAAAGCGCCAGGCGATAGGCCTCCAGTCGTCAAACTAACGGGCGACAGGGGTATATTTATATAATTTTTTCCGTTGTATATTTTTGAAATTTTGAAAAAAAAATATATTATTAAAAAAAATCCCAACCCTAGTTCACCTAGATAAACACACATGTAAACGTATGCTTATCGTGTAACTTCCGAACTTGACTTTCTGTGATGGCTGAACGGTATCTTGTAAAATTTATGTATACCAAATAGGTGTTTAGAGTGCGTTTACTAACTACTATCAATAGCACCAGGTAGCATCGCGTTGTTTAGAGTGAGCCAAATAGACGAGCTGTATTCCACCATGGTCATAAGCTATTTAGTGCCCATATGCTCTCTAAAAACTACATTTAAAAGTCTTTCTTCTGGAACCACTAAATTGAAGAGGTGTTAAAACATAACATATCAACCATTGTCCACTTAACGTTTGGAAGCATCATTTTTCTAGCTTCTATGGTCTTTTTTTTTTTTTTACAAATCTAGAACATTCCAAGTGTACTTATGAATCTAACCTCCTCCTTACCGCTGCAAGCTCTCCAGCGCCGCCTGGTCACGGCACACTGGCCTGCTCCCACGCTCACGTCGTCAACCGTGCTCACTACTTGCCATGCTCCCTAGGCGTAGAAAAGCGTCACCTGCCGCACCTTCCACGATAAGAAAGGAGGTTAAATTTGCAATTGTGTTTGAGAAGGTACTAGATTTGCAAAAAAATGAGGTCATAGAGAATTAAAAAAGTAATCACTTCTCATGCTTGCTGCCTCGTAGCCTCGTAGGAGCGGGTCTAGCTAGGGTGCGGGATGTACACTGATATTCTTAAATTTTATAAAATCTACTAAAGAGTAGCTACTCCGTTATATTGAGAATGGAGGGGCCAGCTAATACCAACGGTTTTGCAGGTGCATACAGTGGTGGGTTATGTACACATCCTCACAACTCACATTCATTCCTTTCTCCCTCTATCATATTGATATATAGGATTTGACAGTGAAATACAATTGCAATACTAAATTAGCAAATGGAGCACATTCAGATATAGTATGCACGTTATTTCCGCCACGGCTGCCTCAAGCTCAACCCATGTATTATGTTGGTGAAGGAGATGAAGGTTGGTGCAAGGGTGGTTCAGCAGAATTAAGAGGTGCATTTAAGGAGGGGCTGTAGAACATGAGAAATCTTGGCTTTGCAGCATGACGGACGGATGGCAGTGGTTAGCGGTAGGAGTACTGCTGCTCACCAGTCGGTTGCGAACTGCGGCCGCACTCCAGCTGGGCTCCTCTGCTTTGGCGGGCGAATTTATGGGCATCCAAACCAGTCGAGGATAACTGCATCAAACTCCTCCAGTTTTCTCAAATTCACACGGTCCGTAGAAAACATTTTTGTAGGAATTTTGTAAAATGTTCCTTTCCCAACGAAATTGTAGGTAATTCTCGCATGCTTTAGCCGTCCAAGCAAAAGAGCCATTGTGTTACCCCTGCGTCGACAGCAGGTACCTGGGAACGAAAAATTTACCCACATGGCCATATCCGCCATCTTCAGCAGCCAATTGCCAATTCACTTCATAAAGACGTGTAGGCGTGTAGCTTAAACTGACAGGTGCTGCATTGACAAAAAAAAATTATATTGTAAATGTTCTTTTCGTCAGGAGCTTATCGTAAAACTTGGTTGCACGAGCTTAACCTACTAAACCATAGACTTAAGCTTAGTGTCTTTAACGAATAATTATTTAGAGCAATTTTATAGTAGATAATATAAGTAGTAAATAGTGGTAGTAGAAATTTGATTTCTAGTATATTTCTCAAGGGTGTTATAGAATTCTGATCTTTTGCTACGTTACTCGTGAATCGTTATCATTAATCTTCATTTTCTACCGCCGCTATCCTTAGTTGCGTTGCTTGTTATCACTGCCCTTCTTTTTCCGTTGCTGCCGTTAGTTCGGTCATGTCACATGTTGCAACCTCTGATTTCCTGTCGGTGCCCTCTTGAATTATGACCACGCCACGGCTGGCACCCTCCCGCCTGATTCGTGATGACTCCGTAACCTCACACTAACACATCAACGCTCTGTTCTACGCGGCCTACAAATCAATTCCAAATTTTACACAAAAGCACCAAAAAATATACATATGTTCAAAATTTAAAAAAAAAGACTAATTATAATACTATCACCATATGGTTTCTACTACCAATACTAATAGCGGAAATATAATTAAATTATAACTAATCTGATATGTTAGATCAAATAGAATGAATGACTAATATTCAATATTATATATCGTAAAAGCGCTCTTTTTTAAGAGCCATGTGAAACTTAGAGCATAGTTGGTAGGGCTCAATGCAATTATCCCAGAGCAATCGGTTTTTGTTCCCGGGCGGCCAAGGAAAGAAAGAACAATGAGCAACCAGTTCAATCGAATCAAATATATCCCAGGTTTTTTTCTCCTAAACTCGCCTCGCTTCCACATTTCTTTTTTAGAGTACCGGATGTTAAGCAGTAGGGAGGAGAGGACGAGAAGCGACACACACGCACACGCTACAATGGGTGAGACATAGGAAGTGGATAACCAATGGGGCAATGAGCAACCAGTATTTGTGTCACAAGGTTTATTGAGGAAGTTGTAGCTTTTTAAAAAAAGCTATTTTTTGGTTTTTAGACTGAAAAGCGGCTATAATTTTCTGTAAGAGACCGTTTGACACATAACTAATTTTACTCAGTAATAAGTGCTAAAAGTAAACCTAGCTCAACTTTTGACTTTTTCTAGTTTCTAGTTATATATGACTTCTAACTTATATAAAAAAACGTTTAAAAGCTGAGCTGGTTAGAATGACTTCTTGGTTTTTTTAGAAGTTAAAGTTGGCTTTAAACTTAAACAGGACCACAGTTCCCCCAATCAAATCAAGCAAGCAAATCTGCAGTTTTGCAAGCGCCCACTTATTGGCTTATCTGATTAGACCGCTTAATAAACGAGATATCACATCAAGTGATGCCTCGATTTGTCGATCATTCGTGCCCAATGAAAAACATGGAATTTTTTTTTTAAATAATATTATTTTAATTCGAAATTGCGACATTAATACTAATTTAAAAATTGTAGAAATAATATCCGTCGCCAAACCGTTTGGCGATATTAGGTCGTCGCTAAACGGTTTGGCGATAATAGGTAGTCGCCAGACGGTTTGGCGACTATACTGTAATCCCGCGTGTCGGCCGGTGATGACCATTGTCGCCAAGTCGGTGTGGTCGCCACACCGCTGGCGATTCTTCGAGTAGTCGCCAAGCCGTTTGGCGACTACTAGTAGTCGCCGAGCGGTGTGGCGACTACTACTACTAATTGCTCGGCGAGGCGCTGACCATTAAGGCTTCATAAAAAAATGAAGAAAGCGGCGGTCGAGGCGATGGCACATGGGAGAGAGAGAAGAGAGGGAGGAAGGAGAGAGAGAGGCAGGGAGAGGGAGAGAGAGGCGTCCGGGAGAGAGAGAGAGGAGAGGGAGAGGGGCTCGGGAGAGGAGGAGAGAGAGATCGCTGAGAGAGAGAGGGGAGGGAGAGGAGGAGGAAGAAGAAAGGAGGAAGAAAAAAGAAAAAAAGGTATTTTTGATATTTTTTATTAAATTTTGTAGTGTAAAATAATTTACATATTTTGTCATATTAGAAAATATAGAAATTTTAGAAATTAGAAAATTTTAGAAATTTTAGGAAATAGAAAATCTTAGAAATTTTGGAAATTGTAGATATTAGAAATTTTAGAAATTTGAGATATTAGAAAATTAAGAATTTAGAAATGTTAGATATTAGAGATTTTAGATATTAGAAATTTTAGAAATGATACAATATCGATGTTTATGCAATATTAGAAATTTTAGATATTAATGCAATGTCGATACTAGAGAGTTTAGATATTGATGCAACATTAGATAATTTAGATTTTGATGCAATATAGCGATTTTAGATTGTTCGTACAAAATGCCGGCATGATATTAACATAGGGGACGCCGGGAATCGGGATGACATGCCCATATGGGAGGGCAGAAATCCACATAAAGAACAACCAAAATTTAAGTCTTATACACCCGAGACGTACGGCATAGGCCACCCAATCGGCGGCAATTGGGAGAATCTACGGAACCCCATGGAGTTCTTTCATAGTAGGGATTGAGCGGTGTCCAGATGGTAGTCGCAATACTAGAACGGGTCGTAATATGCAGAAAATGTATGACATCATTCAGTTGTACCCAGATAGGCGGAACGATCATTTGTTCCACACCATTTAAGCAGTGCTTTCCTTATTAACCTCGTCCATTGTTGTAATGCCCTAGTAATATAATATAATCTAATCTATTGCTTATTTTCTCATCGAACTTTCGATGTATGTACCCTTATATATGTTCAATAAATAATTTAAGTGTTCATAACATGAGTTGTTGTAACCATAAAATCTTGAAAATTCTGTCTATGATGTTCATAACAATAAAATTAAATTTTCAAAAGTTCATAACAATCAAATTTTATTGTTTGAATTTAAAAACATTGTTCAGATCTTCAAATTATTTGAAATTTTTATGGTAATATCACTGATTTATCAGGAACCTCCATAAAATATTTCAAAATTTTCCGACGTCGTGGTTGTCCAATTTAATTTTTATACGTGCTTTCACGATTCTACCATGAAAGTGCCTTTTCCGATTTTCGCAACAAATGGTCGGGCCAACGTCTGGCTATCTCGCCCATACGTAAGTGGTAGCCCGCATTGCGTAGGCCGTCCTAGAATTTTTTCGTAATTTTTGGACCGTGTCTGGCCTGTCCCGCGGGGCAACGAAAACCCCTTAGTGCCCACGATTTCCGTGGTTTCGTAGCCGTTAGTGCCTTTTCCGACTTTCGCAACAAAATGCCGGAGGAACGTCTTCCTATCTCGCCCATATGTAAGTGGTAGCCCAAGATCGTGAGGCGGCCTTCATTTATTCAGTCTTTTTTTGACCGTGTCTTGCCAATCCCGCGGGGCTATGAAAATACGAAAGTGAGATGCGTATCACTAACGAACTAAAATAATTCTTCCCGTCTATTACATGACAAGAGTTTTTTAGTTTTTTCCTGTTTAATATAACAATTATTGCATAAACAGTTCACAAAAAAATTTACTTACAAATTAATAAATGTACAGATTATCGCTAAACAGTTGAACGACTACTAGTAGTCGCCACACTTCGGCGACTACTAGTAGTCGCCGAGCTGCGTTGGCGACTTCTTGAGTAGTCGCCGAGCGGTTTGGCGACCACTCCTCGACCTGGCGATAACCGGTGTCGCGATTTGATACGTGGATTAGGCTATTATCGCCAAACTATTCGGCGACTACTCAAGAGTCGCCAAACCGTTAGCGACGACCTATTATCGTAAACGGTTTGGCGACCGGATATTATTTCTGCAATTTTTAAAAACGTGTATTAATGTCGCAATTTCGAATTAAAATAATATTATTTAAAAAAAAATTCGAAAAACATGCTAGCTTGTTGGTAATATGGGTATTTTCAGGAGCAATGTATGATTGGGTTACTCAAGATCATAAGCATGATGGCCTAGGTTGATCCAATGCTTATTATAGCTCCCTGATTTGATAAATTAACTTTTTTTCTATAGAACAACTCTTCTGTTCAACTTTTCAGAAGATATAATAAAGGTTTACTACATTAAATTTAGACCTCAGATTCAATTCTAGTTACTAAATCAAAATCGCTGACAGCTTAATACAATATTATAAGTTGAGTTTCAAAATATTCCACTCCATATGTAAGAGATTGTATATTCACTACTAAAAAATTGCACATCAGTGACGGTTTGAACACTGATATAGTGCCACTAATAATCGAGGATTATCGGTGGTGGTTTTAAATCATCACTAGTAATATTATCGGTGGCGGTTTTTGCTAGCTGCCAGTTTAAAAACACTAAATTAGGAAGACTTTCCAGGAGGTCAACCATCCTAATACTATTCTCGTCCAAGAACGCTCAATTTTAGAATTCTGATCGGATCCGGATGTTTTTAACACCACACAAGGACTTCCCAAAAGATCACCTATCCTATTACTACTCGTGTCCAAGCACACTTAACTTCAGAGTTCTTATAAGATCCAGTACTTTAGTGATGGTATGATCACATCCGATATATAATGCGTCACTCCTCCCCTTAACCCCGTGAAGCATTCGAACACCGATTTCCAATTATTTCAAATTAGCAAACTATAGAGGTAATTAGCAAAATTTAAAACTTTCAAATTATTTTTTCATACTTTTGAATATTAATTATGCTTGGAACATATATGTCATTACTATTAATGAAACTTGTAAAAACACCATAACTTTTGACTCGTACCTTCAATTTTGGTGTTCTTATCCTTTCCGGAATCATCACACGATGAGCCCTCTAATTATATTCTTTTGGGCACGAATTCTAGTTTGCAAATATAAAATCCGAGCATGTTTGTTAAAATAGCCATAACTTTTGACTCGAAACTCCGATCGACGTGTTCTTTGGCTCGTTGAAAAGATAAAGAAAAATGTGCGAAAGTTAGATGGTCAGATCCTAATGTTTTGTGCAAGTGCATGCGCGGCGACAAAATTCCAAAAAAAAACATCGTTTAGGGCCTCAAAACGGCCTCTGAAGTTTTGAATCTGTTTCGGTCGATCTTTTCAATTATTGCAAATGGAATATTATTTCCAATTATTTCAAATGCAATATTATTTATTTTCAATTCTTTCAAATTAGAAGGCAAGAGAGGTAATTAATAATATTTAAAATTTTCTATTTTTTATTATTTATGCGGTTTCAAATTAAAACCATCACAAATAATATTATCAGTGACGGTTTTAGCCAAAAACCACTACAGATACTCACATTATCAGTGGCGGTTTTGTAGGGTCGAGGATGCGCCTAGAGGGGGGGTGAATAGGCGTTTTACAAAATTAATCGCTCACTAAAATCGATCGCCCTAATACACCCCTAAGTCAAAACATAATCAAAGAAATATGCGGAAGCGATAAATAGGTTTTGACAATTAAAGCCTAAAATCAACTAGGCTCACTAGTGCACTAACTAAATTATGTCTCTAAACTAGAATTGCTAAATTGATCAAATAATTAATACTAAGCAATTCTACAATCAAGCAATTGATTAATATGCAAAAGGTAAATACTTGAATGTAAATAGACAAGAGACAAACGATGTTTTTCCGTGGTGTTCGGAGACTTGCCGGTCTCCCCTAGTCCACGTTGAGGCAAACCCACATTAGGACCGGCTCCCGCTCGAGCACCCGCCTCTTTCCACTAGTCGTGGTTTTTCACGCTTGCGCGTAGGCTCAACCCGAACCTTCACAAACTTGCCGGGGCTTCTCACACCTTGAGAGCTCCCGCGCACGACGCCTACGCCGTCTAGGAGTCGGCAACCTCCAAGAGAAACAAGCCGCTCCTTCACTTGAACTTCACCGAGCACAACGAATGCGCTCCCGGTGATCACCAAGTGCAACACATGCACAAGGACCTCACTCAAGTGCAACATATGCACAAGAGCTTCTCAAACCACTCACTAATTGCAACACATGCAATTAGCCTCACTCTTAAGCTCAAGAATAAAATGAGAGTGTGTAACACATGCAACACCTCTCCCAAATACTCACACAATGCAAACAACCACCTTTAAGCCCCCCAAGGGGTATTTATAGCCCCACAAGAAAACTAGTCGTTTGGGGGCAAAATGGGTGAAACTTCAGCAAATGCGTACTACAGCCCTCTAAGGGCAGTAGTACCAGAGCCTGCAACGGATCGGCTAATTGACTACAATCCGTACTACCACCCTCGAGGTAGCAGTAGTCTGACTTACTTGTACTACTCGCTCCCACCGAGCGGTAGTGCCGCCTCGCAAGACGCCGGAAAAACACTTGCACACTGGAATAAAGCTACCGCAGTAAACTTCGGTAGTACCGCACTTAGTACTACCACCTACAAGCCCAGTAGTCAGGCCACAGAGAAATTCAGGAATTTCAACTCAAAATCCATTTCTCCAAAATCCAACTTTATTCTTTGAGCCATAAGGATGATCAACACATGATCATATACACGTGCAAAACACATTTGCACCAATTCAACCCATGCGTAAAGAATTTCAACCAAATTGCAAAAACACATTTCGCAATCAACTCAAGATCTATTTGCAAAACGTATTAAGCAAATCAAACTTGAGTTTATGAGATTAATCCCCCTAGCCATGTGAAGGTCAACACAAGACCCGGTCAACTTGCCAACACCCGTTGCAAGCCCCACTCACATGCTCTCGAATTTCGGACTCATAAACCTCGGTTTATTCGCAACTGAACTTGCAAATAACATAATAAACACATTTCGTGCTTGAGCACTACTCTTTGCAACACATGCAAAAGTCTAGCTCCAAGCAACATCAAATCAAGATGCATGAACTCTCTAATTGCAACACATGCAATTCTCTAGTCCCATGCAACACCAAAACCAAACTTCAACTAAACCAAATCATACGTATGAGCTCTTTACTCGCAACACATGCAAACCTCTAGCTCTATACAAACACACAAACATCAAATCGTGCTTGAGCTTTCTCCTTTTGCAACACATGCAAAACTTAGCTCCAAGCAACCACACGGTTTTAGAAAGATGTTTTGCGAAACCAAAGCATGAAGCTTCAACTAATGCAACACATGCAAAAGTGAACTTCACGCAAAAGCCAACGCATTAGCTTATCCTATTTGCAACACATGCAAATCAAAGCTTTATGCGAAAACCAAATGCAAATGCTCTTCCTCTTTGCAACACATGCAAATCGGAGCATAAACCAAACAATCAAGCATAACTTTTAACCCATTCGCAACACATGCCAAATGGTTAAACTTTATGCAAAAACCAAATCAAACTATGATTTGAGCTTGAGTGAACGCGGATTGAGATTATCAACACATGATGAAGCTCAAGCTAGGGAACGACCCCTCTTAATAGAACGGCGATAAAAACCTTAGACTCAAAGACTATAAAGTCCTTAGCCTATCTAATTATACCTTCGCCGCCGCGCGCAAGCAATCCCCTTTGGGGTCTTTATGATCTTCACTTGATTTCTCCCCCGGGATCATCACTCGACTCCTCTTCATCTTCGGGATCTTCTCTTGACGCCCATCAACTCATGATGCCGTCCTTGTCCCGTTTTCATCCATCTTTGGACCTAACTCAAACATAACTCATGAAACTTGTTAGTCCAAGATGCATGGTTGTCTCAATTTTCTCTTGCACTCCATTAACACATAATGGATGCCTCTAGATCAATTGAGCACAACCCTAAATCAATAGAAATGATTTAAGTGTGTCTTGAGTACAATAATGCAACTCATGCTTTATTATACTTAAGAACTATTCATTTGTCCTCAATTAATCACGGAACACCATCAACACATGATGAAGTGTTCGTTAATAATTAATTAAGACAAATGAACTCAATTTAAATTATCATTTAAATTGATATGAGTATATATTAACTACACAAGTTTTCATATACTCATGTTGATGGAAAGTAATGATCCATTATATGTAAATTGTATGGAAATGATCATTACTCTAGATCATCAACTATAGAATACACCCACATGTATATGTGCATAAATATGATTGACTTGGAGATAATATGCACATATTCAAATTGATCGTATTGGAGTATATCCTATATTACCATGAGTATACTTATAACTAGGCAATTGAATATATACTCAAAGATTTAGTTTCTTTGTCTTGATCCTTATATGTGTCAATAACGAATTGATCAACACAAAGAGACTTTCAAGTTAAACTACAAACTCCCCCTAAATATGTGCATCCATGTAATATATGGATTGAGAAACATAATGCACATTTTGTGGTTAATATAACGGGACATTCATATTTCAACTTGACTTCAAAGTATGCAACTAATACTAGAATGAATACGCAAACATACCTTGGGTTTTCCATTTTTCAATGCGATGAGACTAATAAACGATATTCTAAATAAACAAGTTAGTCTCTATATAAGATTTGTCATTAATAACAAAATCACATTAATGGATAATCACAATATTAGATTTGTCATTAACACCAAAACCATAACTAATGAAGGTTGAACTTACAGGTTTTTGGCTAAAACCGCTATAGATACTCACATTATCAGTGGCGGTTTTTGGCTAAAACCACCACAGATGTATTTGTGGCGGTTCCAAATAAAACTGCTACTAATAATGTATTATTTGTAACAATTTCAAATAAAAACCGTCACAAATAGTCTTCTCGCTATTTTTTTAAAAAACCACCACTGATAATGTTATTTGTGACGGTTCCAAAAAACCGCCACAAATAGAGTGTCATTTATGTGCTGTTTTGTAGTAGTGAATAAGGCTATCCCAGTTTACTCCTATGAAAGTGTCTAGACCCCATGTGTTTAAGGTTTTGGTAATTAATGACAATCAAGGCTAAAAGACTAACGTTGTTTGCATGAGTAAGTTGAAAACAGGAAAATCTATTCTTCGAGGGACGTCGGATTGTCACAAGTACAAAAAGGAAAGAGTATGCACCAAAGAAGCAAAAGAAATGAAGGTATAAAATTTTAAGGACATTTTTCTAGTCATTTTACCGATCTCGGAGATGGAAGAAAAGATCGGATTGTTAGGATAGTTGCCGTACTATTAAGAGAGACTTGATTGGGGTCTTGAACCTTAAATGTGCATCTAATATAGCTCAAAAATATAATTGTTCAATCATGCATTCGAGAGGCGCTGCATTCTGGAAATTCATGTCAAGACTGGCACTACCGCAATGGGTAGAGCGCTAGTACCGCATTTGTGGTACTACCGGCCGTATAACAGTGGTAGCTATATTACAGAGAGCAAATTCTTGGTTCTTCATAGGCCGGCACTACCGGAATGGATGGGCGGTAGCACATAAACCATGATAGCTTTTAATGAAGCATTCTTTTGTGGTCGGCAAGGTCTTGATACTCAGCACCCATATAGCGGTAGTACCGGCCACATAGAAAATGTACAATAACGTCTACGTGTCAGAGCATTAATTGCGCCAGATAGCCGTTGGGCCCATGGGGCGGTACTACCGGCCCCTAGAGGGCGGTAGTACCGGCCATGGCGATTTTTCTGGATTAAAAAGTAAATAACGGCTACTTTGTGGTTTGGGGGTTATAAATACCCCCTCACCTGTGCTAAGGGCTGGTTGGTGACTTCATTGAATACATTTAGAGCTCTAGCAACTCTCTCCACACTCTAGTGCATTCAATTCTTCATTCTTGAGTTTTGGAGAGGAAAATTGAGTGCATTTGCATTAGTTGAGCCATATTAAAGCACCCAAAAGTCTCAAGCCTTCGTCAAGTTTATTACTCTTAGAGGTTGCCGCCTCCTAGACGGCTTAGAGGCGTGAAGTTCCGATAATCTTCACAAAGAAACTTGTGTGAAGGCCGGACGGTTGTGAAGGCAAAGAGCTCGCCTACCCGGAGCGGGGAAGAGTTACCACGAATGATCGAGGAAGGCTCAAGCGAGTGGAGCCGGCTTGAAGAAGTTCAAGCCACCTCAACGTAGAGTAGGGGAGACCGGCAAGTCTCCGAGACCACAGGATAAAAATCCACGTATTCATCATTTGTGGTTTGCGTTGTTTTTACTCTTGAATTATTTCTAGCAAATTGATCATCTTGGTGCCATACTTGTTTAGCTATTGAAATATTCTAGTAGAAATATTTTTGGTAATCACTAGAATTGCTAGGTATTAAAATTGCCAAAATTGTCATTCGTGCTTAGAAATCATTAAACTTGATTTTAGTGATAGAAAATTTAAAAACCTCCTATTCACCCCCTCTAGTCGGTATCCTTGATCCTACATCCTAGCCTGTAAATATCAGTTTTGTCTTATGTCAAAGAATGCGAAATGGTATGAGAGAAGAGAGTTGACTTTTATGCAAGAGCCAGTAGAGAAGAGATAATTATTGCACGGTATCTAGAGACAACCTTTAAAGATTATTATTATATAAATTAGCTTTATTGTTTATTCTAAATAATATGAATAAGAGATAGAACAAATAGCCAGTTTTATTATTGCACTTCCCCTTACTTATGTGTTGCCATACGTCGGCATGCCAATGAGGCGTGGGAGAGATCTAAGTCCACTCCATATGTCACTAATGCATTGGTCATAGGTCCCAACTGAGGCATGAGAGAGGATCTGAAATTCAACATTGGACAGTGTCATATCTCGTAAAACTCATCACCTTTGTAAGCATACTATATTGACCTACCTTCAATCCTGGTTTATAACATGACAGGGCCTGTCTTTACTCCGTAGCGATAATTACTACTATAAAGCTCTGCCAAATGATTATGACACTCTAGAGACATGCGTAGACACCAAGCATTCAGCACCATGTGTTGATGTTGAAGAGTTAAAGAAACATAATGCTATGTATTCATAATAATTACTCTATTTAAGTTGGTTCCACGGTATATAAGCTACTGGTGTTGTCTTGAGGGAAAAACACAACCCATCTCCTTCTTTAGTGTGAGATAATTTTGGCTAGTGTAGTCAGCTTTAGAAATTTTTTAATAATATATTTTTAATGAAAAATTATAGAAATAATATACCAGAAAAAACAACAATTATACCCACTTATCACGCATTGAAATCGTGACAAAGAGTCTATCACCATTTAAAATAGCGATAGACTATCTATCGCGACAGAGAGGCTTTACCCTGCGCCGACCGGCCTTCGGCCTCATTTCCACCGAGCACCCCAAAATCACTAGTCGGATTTGAGCGATGCATATGAGAAAAAAGAGAGGAGAGGAGAGGAGGAAGAAAAGGAGGAGGGAAAAGAGGAGGAGGGGAAGGAGGAAGAAGAAGAGGGAGGACCAGAGGAGGAAGAAATGGGGAGGTTCGTCGTGTATTTAGATAAATTTTGTATTATTTATTTAAATTAAAATTTATAAATACAATTTAGTGATCACATGAAATAGATTGGTAATTAATTAGGTTCGTAGAGCAATAATTATTTAGAAAGATGATATAGGGGCGAAATTAATTAGGATTGTTTAATTAGTCCTACAGAGTTGCAATTATTATTTACATAGATAATTTAGAGACTATATTAATTACTTTTGTAACTAATTAGCTATGTAGATCATCAATAGTTTTTTTTACATTGACAAGTTAGCGATCGGATTATTTAGGTTTGTAAGTAATGAGTTGTATAGAGTAACAATAATTATGAATATAAAAATGCAAGAATTATGGGAGATACAATGTCTATAAGAATTATGCGAGATACAATATGATACAAAAAATTAAATTTTATAGAGCTACAACAGTTGTTTTAAATAGTGTAGAGTACCACCGTCGTGGTACATAGGTGTAGTAGTATAGGTAGGTTAAGATTTTAAAAGTGTTAGTGTTATTAAAAAATTCATGGAATGCTTGATAGGTATGGATGAATGAATACAATTTAAAATACACAACAGAGATATTCCAAGTGTCATGGCTGGTCTGTCACGTGACAGTGAGCGTTCATAATCATAGGGCATAGTTAACAGATGGTTGTACCACATGTTCTCATTGGACAGTAAATTGCATGACCTCAAGCTGCATGGAGTACGGTGTCGGAGATAAAATTGTATGTACTGGGAGTTAGTGGAACTAAAGGACCAAAATCTTGAAGCTCGTATGTAAGATTAGCGACTGAGAATGGTTGGTCATTAGTGTTATTGGCGCAAGTGTTCAAGAAAACCAATGCTGGCCATACGACGCAAAAGGAAATTGTTGGTGATGAATCGGAGGAAGTTAAAGAAAGTAGCCGAACCGGAGAAAGCTTAGAGAGGTAGGATGTCAGCTTGAGTTATGAGGGTGTGCGAGGCTAGTCATTAGTATTGTTGGCGCAAGCCATAGGAAGTCTGGGACCATACGAGAAGTCGCACCCATAGACAGAATTTAGAGCTCCAGACCCAGAATGATGACCTACGTCATCAAAGCCTTAGAGAGAGGAACAATGAGGAGGTCGTCCACCTTGATAGTGACTATCACACTAACTACTACTACGGTAATGCTAGTTGTAGGTATGCTTGCCACTACCGTGACCAGGAGTCCTGTTCATGCCGTCCTGACAACTAACACTCCCTGCGGGTGTCGTATGGTTACCCATTCGGGCCTTAATATCCTTCGCCCATAAAGCGTACTCCATGCCACCCCTTTTACATTCTGAAAAGGCGCACTAGTATCATACTTTTGTTCATTTTCGTGGCTACTCTGTACCACCATTTGTACCGTCCAAATTGTATACGCCATGTAATCCCCTTAAATATAATCTGCCATATTTCATCCATTCTATTATTTTCCAACTTCAAACATGCAATGATTGCACCAGTTGCAACAACAACATCAACGGATGTGACAACACATTTAATATAAGCATGCAAGTAACTATGTGCAGCACGTGAGGGCCATGGGACTATTTTCCAACTGTACAGGGGTAATTCTATAAACAAAAAACATTCTTTCAGCCTCAATTATGTGCTACACATCTATGCTTGCTAAAAAAATTTAGTGCACATTTTCAAAAAGTGTTATGATTTTTATTGGTGAAAAATGAACATTTGCAGTTCTTTGTCGCCAAACTAAATGGTGACAGAGACATTGACGACAGAGTCTTTGTCGCCATTTGGATTGGCGATAAGATATTCTCTCTTTTTAAAATCGCGACAGAGAATCTGTTACTATTTCATTGCGCGACAGATAGGTAAATCTGCTATTTTTATTTTTGACATATTATTTCTGCTATTTTTATTTTTAACATATTATTTCTGCTATTTTTTATTAAAAATATATTATTTATAAAAAAATCGACATCTTTATCGCAACTTTTACCTTAGAATACAAGGTACAAAATCCTGAAAAATAACCCACGTAATCGGCAGAAAAATGAATTCTGATAATCTACTAGACAAGTAAAGACCCACTGCCAGCCACACCAATTGGACTACTCTGCGATTGCAATAGGTCATAACGGTTTTTTTTTTTTTGAAAATTGGTCAGAGCTCTGGCATCCACTAAAGAAAGAAAAATAACAGCTGAATCACAGTGCGTACACACACGCACTCACACCACACCCCACAGCGCCCGCAGACGAGCGAGGCTCGAACGCGGATGGGCTGGCCGAGCTCGCTCGACCAATCGAGCCGAAACTCGCTCGCGTCATGAGGGTTTTCATTGTTCTTCTCGCAGACAAGATATGCAGCTTCTGATCCTGCTGTACATTTTCATTTTTTTTTCATCTCTGGTGTATTAAATTGTCTCTGATTAGATCTCGTTTGGAATGGACGGAATGTTATAGACTCCTTCAAGAATTAAATTGCTTTTCTGTAAAATTCCTGCATTTCAGACGGTGCCTTAACTTTATATTTACTTAGTGAGAGGTGCTTCTATATTATTTTAAAAATAATTGTTAAACATTAAGGGTCTGTTTAGTAAAGCTCCGGATCCTAGCTTCACCTGAAATTTGTAGACTAAAATAAAGTGAATTAAATTTATATTTTTGTCTAAAATGTAAACAAGATGATCCATCTAAACACTCTTAATGTACTATAACTCCAGCTTCATGGATCTGGTGAAGTGGAGCTCTACCAAACACACCCTAAAACATGAATATAGAGTAGACAATGATTAATTATTCTTCGTTTATTTTAAAATTTATACAACTTGTAAATATCAATCTCGTGAGACAAAGATCATATATATAGATACACGCTTAAGGATTAATCAAATAGAAATGACCTGTGAAAGCACGCTGAAATTTCGGTCGCTATAGATCGACCGTTACGTCGACGTACTACATGCGGTGCGGTCCGCCTGTTTATGGCAACGACGCATGGCAATGATGGGCATGCACGATTGTGCTGTGCCCAACTTTGGCAGTGGAGATGACGACGGGAGCATGCACAAAAATGGCGCCTAAAATCTTGGCGCGGCGTGTGCCTGGAGAAGGCAAGACGTGCATCGAGGTATCCTGATCAATTGTCAGCTTTTTTATCATGTTCTCTCCTCCATGCTGCCCATCCATTCGATCCATTCCTTCTTCTGCTTCGAGAAAGAAGAATGGGAGGGGTCCTCGACTCCTCAGGATCATCGTCGATCGCTCCGGTGATCCAGTGGTGGGCACGCTCTATATGCTGCAGCTGGCAACCTCGCCATTCTTCTCGATCAATTTCGCCTCGGTCCAGTTCTAATCGTATAGATTCTGAATTCTTTAATAATCAAATAGATAATAGTTTTTATTATCCAAAAGCTAGATTCCAGTAACAGCTTTTGATTCTCCAAAAAGCTTATCACATAATCAGAAGCAGATTTGTTAACAAAATCAGAAAGTACCACTTATCCAATAATTGAAGAATCATTTATATAATCAAAAGCTATCTCAAATTAGGCCAACCCACACACGTCCAGATTTTGCAAACGAATTTTCTGGTGAGACAGACATAGAAGCAAATAAGTCGTTAAGGCACGTAGAAACCTCATAGGAAATCCACACACGTCCAGATTCTCCTGCATTTTCTTTTTTGAGATTCCGCTGTCATTTTCTTGACCAAACAAAACCAAACAGTTGTTAAACTATCGCAACCGATCCGTAGCCTCCCCGTCCCTCTATTTCCAAGGGGAGGACGGAGGATGTGGCCATGTGGGCTCTACATGCAGCACAGTGCGACGCTGTAGCTGATCTTGCGATGTGAGGTGCTGCAATCTGCATGTTGTTGCATCATGATGCTCTTTGACATGCACTGCCGGTGCGTGTAGCGTACATGCCTGCCTGCCTTTTAGACGCTAGTGTGCGCTTGCATGGGAGCCACCGATCGATCGACAGCGAGTGACGAAGGACATGGACATGCATGGTCCCAAGGAGATATTGCTAGCTAGCAAAAAAATGCTCCCTCGCCCAGGGGGTAGCTGACACGGGACGACTTTAGGCTCGTGTCTATCCTCCGTCACTGTTGATGACCGCACGAGGTAGTTTATTTTTTTGGGTTTCTTTTCTATTTATCTATTAATTTAGATTGTATAGTATTATATTTGCTATGTTTATCTTAATTAAATTTGTTCTTTTTGGTTTTTAATTCAAATAATAGCTTAGCCTTTCGAGCACCTTTCCGTTTTCATCTTAGCTTCGCGCTCTTTCTCACCTGCTGTTTGTGAACAGGTCTCTACTCTTGTTTTCGTTTACACATTGCACCATAGATCCTACCCGATGTCATCTGTCATATACAGTGGCGGACCCATAAAGAAATTATAGGTGGGATAAGTTTGAAGTAATACTAAAACCCCGATCGCAGCGAGCCAGCGACAGAGTCCCCAATCTGGCTGCCAGTCCTACCTATGGGCAAATTTTGTTGGGCTATGCAGTATATACACACCTGGATATAAGAGGTCTTATAAATTGTAGTTGGGGCAGCAGCCCAACCTGCCATACTGTTGGATCCGCCCCTGGTCATATATGCATCCATAGATTCCTTCTTTGATTAGTAAGAAAATCGGAGCCATTGATCATTTTTTTAAAAAATTTGGCCAAGAACTCTAGTATTCACTAAAGAAGAAGATAGCCGCTGAACTACAAGCGTAAACGTCCCCCAAACGCACACACGCTTGTATTCGACGCCGCGCGAGTCAACATTGAGCTGCGCTCGAACACTGGCCGGTGAGGCAAGACTTGCTCGCACTCACCAACCAGGCAAAGCCCGGCACTCACCAACTCACCAATCATGCCTCGCAGTTTGAATGTCCTCCGCAATATATAACCGACTTACTACAATAATACTCCGAGTTAAAATGGGACTAGAAGCTTAGCAAACAAACATGAAGTTGCAAATACATAATTTGCGGAACAAAGAACAACAAGAGAAAAAAGAAAAGAAACAACTCTCAAAAAGAACAAAAGGGAAGAAAGGGGGTCAAAGGAGAAAAAGAAAAATAAATGAAAAGATGGAGATGAAAGAAAAAGGAAGGCGTAGGATGAGATTTGTTTCCGCCATCCGCCCCTGCCCTTTGTTCAGCAAAGTGACAACCAAACAGAAACGAAGGAAAAGAGAGAGGATGCGCAGACACTGACTGACCCCACGGGATTGAAACGAGAACAACTATCCAAGCGTTTCTCAATATAACTGGAATATTTTCGCAGCGAGATACAACGTATGTGTTATTTTTTCATAGAAATAATTTTATTTTTTTTGGCGGTGTTTTTTTTTTAAAAATTATCGAGAAAACGTGTGAAACGGTTGAAAGGATAGAAACGTAATCACGTTTTTTTTCACATCTATCTGGGGTCCTCTCAGAAAGGATTCGCGATTGCGTTAAATCGAAAGGTCCTTTTAGTGAAAATAGCTGGAATGACCAAAATGTAACTACGCTATTTTTTCGGTATTTATTTAGAGTCCTTTCATGAAAAATTTGCGATTTTCCTGAATCAGAAGGTCCTTTTCACAAAAAACCGTGGGAAGGATCTACACTTAATTACGCAATTTTTGAGTGACCTAAACGCAAAAAAACCAAAATGAGCCGGTCTCGGCTCAAAGTGACGAGCATGCGCGAAGTTTGCCAGCATTAGTAAAGGTATTATTCTCCGCTTTATGTTTTTGTTTCTCCAGGTATAGAGATCCCATCGAAACCAACGCCGGGAAAATGTCGTAATAAGACTATCTTCAGCAATTTTCTTTCATTCCCTTATCTTCCCTCATTCTCTTCTCCATATTCATTCCCTTCATTCCTATCATCTCCAGCAGCATCCCCTCTTGAAGGGTTTTGTATAGAGATTGGAGAGAGAATCTCTCTCTCTAAATCCCTTCCGAAGGGAACCGTGTAGGGAATTCGGTGGAGTGCTTGAAATCTGTCTGCGAAGGGATTTGAAGACTAAAGAGATACTGCTGGAGATAATTTAATAGCTCGTCGCATTTTCTTAGCCCAATAGACTACATTTCGTAAGCTCATTTTCTTGACTAACTTTATCCAAGTTATGGCTACCATTTTATTGACCATATTTTTTTGTGACGTGTCATACTTTGTCTAAGACTACTTATGTCAAAGTTAGCCGTGAACCACAGACACCCATATATTGTTGGGGTGGAGCTTCTTCGAGAGAAGACAATCTTGTAGCGTACATGCCTGCCTGCCTTTTAGATGCTAGTGTGCGCTTGCATGGGAGCCACCGATCCATCGACAGTGAGTGACGAAGGACATGGACATGCATGGTCCCAAGGAGATATTACTAGCTAGCAAAAAAAATGCTCCCTCGCCTAGGAGAGATTTTAAAATTTGCCATCTTTAAAATTCGTTTTTTCGGTATTTGACACCCTGACCCACTGTCATAAACTCAGATGGACCCATATATCATACATAGAAGCTGAAAGACATACAAATTGGGTGTCATTTTCTGAAATTTCCCCTCGCCCAAGGGGTAGCTGACACAGGACGACTTTGGGCTCGATCGAGTCCATCCTCCATCGGTGTCGATAACCTTGCACAGGTATTTTATTTATTTTTTGTTTCTTTTCTATTTATCTATTAATTTAGATTGTATAGTATTATATTTGCTATGTTTATCTTAATTAAATTTGTTCTTTTTGGTTTTTAATTCAAATAATAGCTTAGCCTTTCGAGCACCTTTCCGTTTTCATCCTAGCTTCGCGGTCTTTCTCACCTGCTGTTTGTGAACAGTGTCTCTACTCTTGTTTTCATTTACACATTGCATCCATAGATCCTACCCGGTGTCTTCTGTCATATGTGCCTCCATAGATTCCTTCTTTGAGTGGTAAGAAAATCGGAGCCATTGATCATGCCTTGTAGTCTGAATGTCCTACACAATATATAGCCGACTTACTACAATAATACTCTGAGTTAAAATGAGACTAGAAGCTTAGCAAACAAACATAAAGTTGCAAATACATAATTTGAGAAACAAAGAACAAGAAGGGAAAAAGAAAAGAAACAACTCTCAAAAAGAACAAAAAGGGAAGAAAGGGGGTCAAAGGAGAAAAAGAAAAATAAATGAAAAGATGGAGATGAAAGAAAAAGGAAGGCGTAGGTTGAGATTTGTTTCCGCCCCTCCCCTTTGTTCAGCAAAGTGACAACCAAACAGAAACGAAGGAAAAGAGAGACGATGCGCAGACTGACTGACCCCACGGGATTGAAACGAGAACAACTATCCAAGCGTTTCTCAGTATAACTGGAATATTTTCGCTCTCAATATAACTAGAATATTTTCGCAGCGAGATACGTCGTATCTGTTGTTTTTTTCAGAAATAATTTTATTTTTTTTCGGCGGTGTTTTTTTAAATCATCGAGAAAACGCGTTAAACGGTTGAAATGATAGAAACGCAATCTGAGGGTCCTCTCAGGAAGGATTCACGATTGCGCTAAATCGAAAGATCTTTTTAGTGAAAAATAGCTGGAATGACCAAAATGTGACTACGTTATTTTTTCAGTATTTATTTAGAGTCCTTTCACAAAAAATTTACAATTTTTCTGAATAAGAAGGTCCTTTTCCTAAAAAACCGTGAGAAAGACCTACACTTAATTACGCAATTTTTGAGCGACCTAAATGCAAAAAAACCAAAATGAGCCGAGCCGAGCCGGCTCGGCTCAAAGTGACGAGCATGCACGAAGTTTGTCAACATTAGTAAAGGTATTATTCTCCGCTTTATGTTTTTGTTTCTGCATGTATAGGGATCCCATCGAAACCATCGCCAGGAAAATGTCGTAATAATAGCTCGTGGCATTTTCTTAGCCCAATAGACTACATTTCATAAGCTCATTTTCTTGACTAAGGGTGTGTTTGGTAGGACTCCAGCTCCACTAGATCTGTGGAGCTGAAGTTGTAAGTACATTAAAAGTGTTTAGATGAATCATTTTATTTATATTTTAGACCAAAAATATAAACTTAATTCACTTTATTTTAACCTAGAAGTTTGAGATCTCAGATGAACCTGGGATCTAGAGCTCCTGGAGCTCTACTAAATAGGCCCTAACTTTATCGGGTTATGGCTACCATTTTATTGACCATATTTTTTTGTGACGTGGCATACTTTGTCTAAGGCTACTTATGTCAAAGTTAGCCGTGAACCACAGACACCCATACATTGTTGGGGTGGGGGTTCTTCGAGAGAAGACGATCTTGTATTAGGTCACGTGTCACGGTTGTGCTTCTGGTTGTCTATTTGTGTTCTTTTTTTAATAAAATTATAAAAAAATATACAAAAATTAAAAGTATACCTTTGTCGCTATTTTAGTTATCACCGATTGAATTGTTGACATGTCTTCTATCGTCAACTGAGTTGGATAGAAATTTTAGTTGATCCAATAAATTTATGATAAAATAATCTATCAACTAATTTAATTCGCGATAAAACAAACCGAATATTTTTGAGCGAGATACGTCGTATGTGTTTTTTTTTACAAAAATAATTTTATTTTTTTTGACGGTGTTTTTTAAATCATTGAGAAAACACGTGAAACGGTTGAAATGATAGAAACGTAATCACGTTTTTTTCGTATCTATCTAGAGTTCTCTCACAAAGAATTCGCAATTGCGCTAAATCGAAAGGTCATTTTCGTGAAAAATAGCTGAAATGATCAAAATGTAACTACGCTATTTTTTCGATATTTATTTAGAGTCCTGTAACGAAAGGTTTGCGATTTTCTTGAATCAGAATGTCCTTTTCGCAAAAAACCGTAGAAAGGACTTACACTTAATTACGTAATTTTTGAGCGACCTAAACGCAAAAAAAATCAAAATGAGCCGAGCCGCTGGATCAGCTCAAAGTGACGAGCATGCGCAAAGTTTGCCAACATTAGTAAAGGTATTACTCTCCACTTTATGTTTTTGTTTCTCTAGGTATAGGGATCCCATCGAAACCAGCGCCAGAAATATGTCGTAATAATAGCTCGTCGTATTTTCTTAACCCAATAGACTACATTTCATAAGCTCATTTTCTTGACTAACTTTATCGAAGTTATGGCTACCATTTTATTGACCATATTTTTTTGTGACGTGTCATACTTTGTCCAAGACTACATTTCATAAACTCTAATTTGGATTTTAGTTTAAACTTGTTTGAAATATATATATATAGGGAGAGATGCCATATGTCGTGTACTTGCGCATGCAAGGAGAGATCGTACTCGTGTTAACCGTCCATTTGTAGGATTGACAGCCATGCAAGGAGAGGTAGCTAGCTAGGTGCAGTGTGGCCTCTTTAAGGGAGGGACGTACGTACGTACGCACGCAGTGCAGTACGCACCGTGTGCACGTAGCCTCTAGCTAGCGGCAGATGGAGCATGTGCAGCAGAGAGCACACAGGGTACACCCATGCAGATGCAGCTATACCGCCGCTTACTGTCCACGCGTGCATCGAGTTACCATCACTTTTCTACCATTTTCTTCCTCAAAACTACCCTCCTCGCTAACGTAGCTGCGTAAGCACACAATTAACGCTCCTCCCAATCGCAAAAGCGTAATCGTAAAAAAAAAACTCTTCTAATCACAAAAGAGGTAGCAATATAATATGCTGTACTTGTGTACTACCATCAAAGGGATGCTGAGCACCGTGTGCGCAGCGCAGCAGCGAGCCGTTTCCGCTCGGCAGGGCAGGGCTGCTGCAGAAGGGTGGCACGGTCGGCCGGATCGATCGTGATGTAGCGCAGCAGATAGACGAGGCCTTTGCCCTGGCGTCGCGTCAAGTCAAATGCGATCCGATAGACCGTCAGCTGATGCATGCATGCATGGATGCAGCTGAATTGGCAGTGCAAGCGTGTTAAAGATATCTAGCTTGTAGCGAGTGCAGAGATCTCTCCTCGGTTAGCATTGCTCCCTCCTCGATCTTAGCACTCGGAAATCTCTGACAATGAATCACGCCCGCAGCATTTCAATAGGAGGTCACACCAATATTGGAATAACCCCGTTTGTTTGTTTATTTTTGTCTCAACTTAATTAGTCTTTAATTTAGACGTAGGAATCTTATGACAATCACGAGCTTTCACACACGTTGTCGACACTATTACTGTGCAAGTGAGCACCCACAGCTTTGATATGTAATTTCTACCAACATGTACCCATGATTCCAACACAAAAAAAGCAAAAGATGCAGATTACACAGACATGCATGATACGGGCTGACATCCCATCATTCTTGCACAAAAGCTAAAGAGTGTGTAGTTCGATGATTGAAGAGCCTTGAATGATTGTGACACCATGTATATATCCTAGAGCCTCCATGGTGTTACTTTTGGAATTACTACTTGCTACCATGCTTAATTCATTGATTTTTTTTCTCTCGCTCTTTTCTTTGAAAATATTCCTGTTTTCCCTCTGTGATTTGCTTTTGCAATGTAGAAGCAGCAGGAGACATGTCATGGTGGGTGAATGATGGATGATTCAGGCCACAGCTGGGCAGGCAGTACAGTCCCAACAAATATGCTGTTCTATCAGTCAGCTCAACGCAACTAGGTTATCTGGATTTGCTTGGGGCAGGCAGCCATAGGGAGGGACCTGTTTTGCATGCATGCAGAAAGCAGGTTGATTCTCAGTTGGATTGAACCCTTGCTATTATGACCGACTCTCTCTCTCTCTCTCTCTCTTTTATAGAGTGTAAAATCAATCTTTAGCAGATTTGCCCCCTTACACTTTTAATTTTAAAAAATAACTCTTAAAAATTACAAAATAGTCTTCCCTCTCTCTTCGTGTTACGGTACTTGTAATTATATGGTAATGTAGCACATGAATCCTATTTCCGCAGAACGGGAGCACGGGAATGGGAATTGCCGAGGAATGCGGGCAATTGCATATTTTTATAAAATTCTAGAGTTAAAGTCGAATGACTTTATAAAAATATATAAGCTTGATCATACTTAGGAAAATTTATGGTACCATCTTTAACAGTCTAGGATTATGCAGAAATATTTTCAAAAGAATTAAACTTTATTTGTTATCTTTAAACAATCAAAAACAGAAAAATAATTCACGCTAAGGGCAAAATTGTCCAACCGACGGTCAACTTATAGTCAACTGTCGATCAATTGACAAAATTGTCAAAAGGAGGAAGAAGAGCATAAATTAGTGGTAAAAATGAAACAAAGAAAAGACTGGTGACAGAAGCGAAATTTCGTATTTTTCCAGTGGCACTAGAAAATTTTTCTCTTTAATAGAATGATTTAGCAAAAGTTAAATTTCATCGAATTATAAGCCCAGGCAATATGTAACCCGGCTAAGAGAAATTATGCTAAACCTAAACATCATGAAGGTATGAATACATATTACACAAATCGTCAAAGGAAAACACCATCAAGGCTAAACATCACCCAAGGAATCACCAAAGGATGATTATGTATAACGAATTTTTTTTCCCATACATACAAGGGGAGGGAAACAACACTCGACGTCCATGCAAGTTCACCAAATCATCAATTTTCTAACCTGATAATAATTCTTTTTACAAATATGACTCATTTGCAAATATAATTATAAAAATAATCATATTCTGACCTTAGAAGTGCCAAAAAGTAATATTTCTGTAATCCAAGACGACACTATTTTTATAATTATATATTTTAAAAATTACACACAAGTTCTGCCGCTCCAAGTGGCTGCCACTCAGGCAATCACCCACCCAACGTTGGTACAGGTCGAGAGCCCATTCCGCCTCAAAAGGGGGAGAAGTCAGAACTCAGAAGAGCCGAGGGGTGGAAGCAGCACAAAGACAGACGCGCTTTTCAAGTTTCATCCATCTCTTGCGTGTGTAACACAGCTGTGGTTATTTATGGGCAGCAGGATAATTGGCTCACTGACACTGCAATTCTTGCAGACACGAAAAAGATCTCTACTTACAGTATCCGCTTCCTACCTGGTCGAAGTGTGTGCCGAATCTGTTCGTTCTTAAGCTGAAACTTCTCCATGTTTCAAAGGCAAAAGGATCTCTACTTTCAGTATCTAACAATTTTATTTTTACATTCTTTCAGCGATCTCTCAAGCACTCATAAGAGACTTAACAACGTAATAATTAATGTCCAATGACCACCCTCTTCAACCTACACAACTCAAGGACGGTAAAATCAATCAGCACCGGAAAGAAGGAAAGGGAGAGGCATGAACAAAAGGGAAAGACACCAGTCATCTTTACGAGGAAAAGATCATGTCAATTGCAAAGCTCAGGCTTAGGCCCCAAAGCAACCCAACCCTACTTATCAGTAATCTGCGGAACATATTTTTGCAGTCAATTCAACACCAAACCAACTTTAACGTACACACGCATCTCCTTTGAGCTTTGAGTAGCAGAGTAGGGCTCATCTGATCTCACCTTGTTCATCAAACCAGCCAATTTATGGCTTACACTGTTCACCTACAGCATCTGCACTGCATCGGCATGCAATTAAATCATAGGGAGCGGTACCGATTTATGTACCAAAAGGAAGTGGATACTGAACTCTCAACAGTATGAGATGCCACGTGCTACTACTAGACCAGTACTCCTAAGTCCTATCATCCTACGGAAGGAACTTCATCACATGGTGAAGTGTAGAGAGCGAAAAGAGAGAGCGGTGTGACTGTGAAATGAAACGGTGACGACTGATGGCCATTGATGCACAAAGATCAATGCATATATGACACTGTTGGTCCTAGCTAGTAGCTAGAGAAATCCACTGTCTCCAGTGCAGTAGTAGTATTTTTTTGTATACAAACTCCTTTAGCTTTTTATGCATGCCGTTCCGGACTTTAGCTTTAGCTTTGATCTGAGATGCTTTAAAGGTATTGTTGAGACTGTCTTGATTCTAAAGCTGCCAGGGAGATAAGGAGGGCCGGCTGCCTGCTTTGCGTCAGGTTCTCATCTCAGTTCAGCTGCAGGCTTGCAGCACTAATTGGGCTGCAACCTTTGGACACTAGCAAGAAACCTCAGGGCATAATACATACTAGTACTAGTAGTACTTATAGTTTGCAATAGAAATAAATGTATAGGGATTAGGGAATAGTACTTATAGTTTGCAATGGAAATAAATGTACAGGGAATGGGTGTGTGTCTCTTGTGCGTGCTGTGTGGCTTCAGTGGGCAAGGTTCTAAGGATGCAGGCAAAGGCAGAGGGATGCTTTGCTTGAGTTGAGGCTCTCATGTGTTCGTTGCTTTGTCCCATGTGATGTCCCAACAAACAGAACAAAAGTAGGATGAGTTTGTCTGATTTTCTTTGGGTTGTAGGCTTGTCTGCTTGGAAACGTTTGCGTGGTGTTCCCTTCGCCCCCACATTGCAATATTTATGAACAGAAGGAAGTGTTAGACCAGTGCAATTGTTCATGGAGTTATATGGAGTGTGGTACATGCTAAAATCCCTCACATTTTGCAAAATGAAAAAAAAAAGGTCAGAGGAATCCTATGCAGGAGGAACAGCGGAACAGCATCTACTAGTGAAATTGTCAAAGCTTCTTGAATGCGCCTGGCACATTCAGAAGAAGGAACATGCAAAACTGTGGTGCTTGCCCTCAAACAGATAACGAATCTTGGACCCAAGAAAGAAACCATAGCTGAGGCCTGAGGCTGACCTGACAATTTTGAGAAGTTCAGATTCAGTCGAATCATCGTCGCAAGAACTTGGGTTGGAAAAATGAAAATGACAAGCATCAAATCATGCAGAGAGCACAACCAAAAGCCCAAGACCTTTGAGGATTTCTTCGCGATGTTGGTCCTTCTACACACATTTTTGCAAATCTTGCCTTTTTACGAATAAATTTTCAAAACAACCCGTGTCTCCGATAGCAAATGCAACAGTAGGCAATACATGTTCCCTAAAAGGTTTTGAATTTTGTTTTCGATGAGATTTTAGAATTTTGGACAAAATCTGGTTAAAATTCAAATCCCAAATTTTTGGACTAAAATTGTCGAAATCTCGATAAATTTGAACCAAATAAGCTCAAACCACTTTAGCAGATGCAGCAGTAGGCGATACATGTTCCTTGGAAGGTTTTGAGTTTTGTTTTCGGATCATATCTTGGAGGGACCGAAATCCGAAATTTCGATGAGATTTCGAATTTGGACAAAAAATTTTGGACTAAAATTGCCGAAATCTCGGTAAATTTGAACCAAATAAGTTCAAATCACTTTAGCAAATTTTGAAATTTTTGTGGATGATCCTAATGCATTTCTAATATTCCCATAAAATTTTCAGATGATGATCAAACCTGACGAATGTTAAAAAATTTGGATAGTGCTATTGTTATAATAAAAACCTTACCAGTAATTTTGAACCGAATGAAAAATAGTTCAAACCATATTAAAAAATTTTATGGATGGTCCTAACGCATCACTAATATCCTCAGCAGGCAGCCCAATATTGATTAATTAACTGACTAAGTGATTAGTTGATTCATTAGTAGGATGTGATCACAAATTCCTTCTGAGAAAAGAGGAGCTTGGAGGAGGCCAATGGGCCTCAGCCTGTCGCGTTGGCTGCCTGACATGTCGAGGAGGAGGTTACAGTCGCACCACCAATGCTTTGTCGTGGTACGAGAGCGTGGTAGGTGATCGTCGCTGTTTCTAAGATAGAAAACAGATCTAGTTTTGCAAATCTATTTACTCGAAGACCAGATTTACAATAAAAAATATGTCCGAGGGTAAAAAATTGCTCTGCTTCTTCTTAGAGTACATAATAATTGTGATGTACTAGCAGGAGTGGTACATTTCTATTGACTATCCAACACAAGCGTTTCAATATCCTCCGGATGTAGTACAACAAGATCTGGGCCATTCTCATATCGGCGAGGCCTTATCTAAGCAATCGCAGCCCATGCCCGTCGAACTTCGGCCTCCAATCCACAGAAGCATTTGTCACACAAGTCAATATAAACTGCTGGAACGTTAGCTTGAAAGTGGAAACAAACTCTAGGCGCAGCAGTTTGATCTTTACGGAGAACGTAAGTGCATAATTCAGTGAACACTTCTCTTCAGCCAATAAGTGGTTCTAGCCGTAGCTGGTGAACCGCTCGTAAGGTACCACTCATTCGTTTCTCCTCTGATAACCACCGTCTGCTTTGCAAAAGACTAAAATGATGATCAGAGGAGTAAATAATCACAAATAAAATTTTCCTTCAATGAAAAGAAACTAACTAAAACCCTACTTGAAATGCTCACGAGCAAAATCAAGAAACTCTGTTCTAGCCGGTACAACCGCAACACAGGGGAGGTAGTGCGTTGGAGGTCGGTACTATTGCTTGTTCTGGACAGTAGTCTGGCTTTAAGAATAAAATAGGAATAAAGCACGATCTCAAAACAAAAATTTATATAAGTTTAGATCGACTAGATCAATGTCCACGAAATTTAGTATGCATCTTCTTATAGAGGTCAAAAACTATTTCAACTTTCAATTACTAGGATTGATATCAAATTTTCGACCTTTTACCAATTGAATGAGAAGTGCATCAAAATCGGGCAAAAATCAAGATCTTGATCTTGGACTTGCTCGTGAGGTTTTAATGATCAAGGCGATCTTAGATAATCTCACACTTGTCACAGCAAGCAAGAAATAAGAAAAAATCACATAAACACGATCTTATAAGAATAGTTCTTCTCAAGAATAAAAGATCGATTTCTTGCAAAAAAAAAGCACAAGGTCTGCCTAAATGATTGGGATATTATCTGAAGAAGATTTATCCATCAAGTATTCATTCTTGGTATAAGATCCAAACGTATTTAGAAGGAGGAGAGGCAAATCCAAATATGTGGAAAATAAATTGCAAGAAATTAAAGTGCAAAATTTAAATACAGAATTTAAGACATAAAATAAATACTGAAATTAAGTTTAAAATAGTAAGACAATAAAATTTTATTCCTTAGAAGGAAGGTTTACAAAACCTCACAACAAAATAGGCAAAACTTAAAGAAGCACACAAAATCTTCAAGGGAGAGACACTCATCTCCCCTCTATTTATAGCAATCTTGAAGTAATCTCTACTCTTGGATGACCTTCTTAACTCTAAAGAAACCTTATCAAGAGTTGAGATTCGGTCCTTCACTCATACAAGGGCTAACTTACAACCCAATAACAATAACAAGTTTTACATGTTTCTAAAAGTAAGTTAACTTAACCGCTACTCTATCCTCTAAACCTTAATCCAATGGCTCTTCTTGATCGAGAGGCCCCAAGTTAGCATCTCAGATATTCCCTTGTCTTCTAGGCTCGCAGTGGCTCCATTTTGGACATTCTCGGCTATCCCCGACCATTTGGACCTCGGCGCACATCGCTTAGTCCCGGTCATCCTTCGTCTCACCATGACCTAGCATCGTCGTTCTATAACCATAAAAACAAGAACACCAGTACATAATAATGTCCAAAATAATATACAATAATAATCCAATTGCTAAAAATAAATCAGATCTCGTTCATATAGTCGGCACTACCGTCAGCCATAAGTCGATAGTACCGCAAGTTCGGTACTACCGCGTCTTGGCTATTGGTTGTGCCGATTGCCCTGGAATCCTCGAGATACTTTCTCTGAAAAATAATTACGGCTCAGAAAGGCCGGTAGTGCTGCTCGGTCGGCAATACCGCCATTACAAGACCGATAGTGCTGCTCTTGACTAAAAACAGTTCAAATTGCTTCAATTTGAAATCTAATTCAAATCAAACTTAAACCTAAGCACTCCTAACTAAAATATAGTTAAATACTCATCACTAATATGAATAGACCTCTACATAGTCTTTCACTTTGCGCAACAGCTAGATTCCTGTAAAATTTCTTCTCTACAAACAGGTTCCACATCGAAGATCGGCGACCAATGCAGTTGCTACATTGGAGAAGCAAACTAAGGAAGAAAAAAACATCGTAAACACGGCGAGGAAACAGGGAGGCCAGATCTGGTAGCGGCAGCACAGGTGTTTCCTTTGTTGTGCAAGCAAAATGCAACCAATGACAGACAGGCTAGGCCATATAATCCTTCCTAGCTCCAACTCAAGTTTGCTAATTGAACACCCCAAGCAACTGGACTGGAGTACTACCAATCAACGTTATTGATATGATTAGAACAAATTGTCCAAGTAGTACAAGTTATTGGTCTCTCGATTGCCATTAATTTATATTGACTCTTGTCCTCGCCGCATACGTGGACTGTTTTTCCGTTTTAACCGGGGAAGCAAGCAGCTTGTAAACGAAGAAAAGGAGGGCTAAATTTAAATCAAATTGTAGATTTATTCTGATTTTTAGTGGAAGATATATTGGAAATTCAAACACATGTAGTGCAATAGTATTTGCATGGATATTGCACTGGTTCAAAGGTAAACTGGAGGGTATCTTGGTAGCTAAATTGCGTATATTTGCATCATGAGTTTTGTGTGAACAAGTAGCTTCTCGGCAAATAAACCTATGTAGCTTAGCAAGCAACATTAAGAACCATGCACCATGTATGATCTGAATACTCCCTCCGGTCACAAATAGTTATGGTCTTGGATATAAGTATAGTCAAACTTTTAAAACTCTTTCTATCAATTTCTTTAAAAACATTTAAACTGGATACATAAAAATCATATATATATATTTGCCTCGAAAATTAC
This sequence comes from Guadua angustifolia, assembly GCA_036346375.1. Lineage (NCBI taxonomy): Eukaryota > Viridiplantae > Streptophyta > Magnoliopsida > Poales > Poaceae > Guadua > Guadua angustifolia. The sequence goes on from CM070503.1 coordinate 36,095,065, forward strand.
ATTCATAATATTATAATTTTATTAAATTATATATATATTTTATAATAAAAACCAGTTAAAATTGTATTTTAGAGTTGATATCAATATCAAAACGATAACTATTTGTAACGGAAGAAGTACCTCTTTTGAGCATCCCGATCGATTGAGAATTACTGCACGCTCGGTACCTTAAACGGCCATAACACGCCTCTTCCTAGCTACACACATAGCATTTTCAACAATTAATACCCTCTCGAATAATTGTAACAGAAGTCCACCTGCCAATCTGAATCTCAGCAGGAGGAGGAGGAGGAAGAGGAACCGGTTGCTGTCGTCTTCCAATCACACACGCCTGATTTCCTCTCACGTCTCCCAGCAGCAAAATAATTAAACAGGCTCCAATCATGCATCCTGTATGTCCCATGCATAATCATCCGGGTGTTGCGCGTGTCCGCAACTATACGATCGCACATTAATTAACGGCTAGCAACGTGGCTCTTTAATGTGCGTGCATCATCTTAAATCATGTCAATGATTTAATAATATATATGTGATTTTGTTTATTAAAAATAGATCATTGCAGAATTTTATTTATGATATTTTGATACTATAGATTATATGAGGGAATATAGTCACTATGTTTCCCAACAGTGGCGGATTCAAAGGGGGGCACAGGCCTTGTAACGGACCACCCTTTTCGTGGTGTAAGATAAATACTTTTGCACTACCGAGATTTTAGCTGCAGGTAACCAAGTGTACATTGCTCGATAAAAGAGCAAATGCGAACATTTTATAGATGAAATAGGGCCTAACGCCAAGGTTTTACAAAAGGTGCGGTGGCACGAATACATTCTGTAACACCCACAGAAGCGCTTGAGCGAGATAGATCAAGGCCTCCAAAACAAAATAACATCGTCATTTACTGGCCGCTGGAGCTCGCCGTCTTCAAAGGAAATCTATGGAGGGGATTGGGAGCAAGGGTGAGTACACAACCGTACTCAACAAACCACACGGAAATTCTGAATATTACATGTAGGAAGAAACAAAGGTAGGCACAGGTTTAAATATTGTGGATGCAAGTTGTAAACATCTGTTTTTATTTTACATTTGAAACACAAATCATAAATAGCAATATATATATATCGGGGGTTTATCTTGCAAAGTTCACCTTCACGACAAGTTTTAATCATAAAAGCTACGGGCGCGATTCTGTGTATCACCCTAGATTAACTCCGCTTCATTAACCTAAGCACGGCAGATTGAATACCATTGATATCACTCTGCAGAGGTGCTCGGCTTTACCCACAAGACATCTACGGTCATTAATGCCACCGGAATCAACATGCAACTTTTATGCATGCGGCCCGACCGAGATAATCATAGCATTTTGTTGAACTTCCCCTTTTTAGCTCCTACCCAGTGGGCTATCGAAATCCGCAACATTCAGGACCCATCGGCAGCGAAGGAGACGTCAATGTTGTGGCTACCACTGTTGCGAGAACCGGTGAATGATCCCTCCATTCCCGTTCCGCCCTCGATTGCCTAGTGATCCATTTTCTATGGAGGCTCCTTCCTGTAGGTATTCCAAGGGAGTACAATGTACTGAGCCATGTTGGTCCTAGTCAATGAGATTGACCGGCCCAACTTGTGGTTGAGTGGGATCTGAAGTTATTTACGTTGCCCGAGACCTCGGTCCTTAAATGCCAAAGACTTAGCCAAATGTCATACCACAAATCATTGGTACCAACTGTACCACCACCATGCCTCAACCCTTGGCCTCGTCATCGGTTGGGGATTGGGCCGGCATCCACCTTCCGTGGTCCGCCCAATGCTGTCCCCCTTACCGTAGCAATTTTTGAAAATCAACCGAGTCATCTCTCGGAGATTAAGCATTTGTCTAAAAGTAATAATTGCATGAATTGCTACATCTATTGGGGTTCAATATTTTATAGCCTAAGGTTAAAAAGGAATTAGGGCACAACAACAGGGTTAACATTTGGTGGTATCTAATCACGTCATTCGAAACTACCACATTTTCTAGTTTTCTAAAATGACAAAAATAATGCAATACAAGAAATATTTATCTATACTATAATGGAACTGGGTTCAATATGTTCAAGGAGTGTGGCTTGCCTTGCGTGATTGAGGTTTCGCCTAAAAAGAGACAGTCGATGTCGTGGCGGCCTTTGAATGGCTCCGGCTCCAAATATAGCTCCACTAAATGCGCTCTGCCCGAGATTCGTGCTAACAGTTGCGTCGGCGTCGGATCTAGCGCGAAAAATAAACAATAAATAAACGAATAAATCAAAACAAAGAAAAAAGCAATGGAAAGGAAAATCGAGAGAGAAATGGCCGGATCGAGCTCGGTGGTATTTTGGGAATTTTCTGGACTTGGTATGGCGAAACGGAGATTATTTTGGGACTCAGCGGCTCGGGACGGTCAAGAAAAGGTATTTTTGGCATTTTTGGAATTTTGGGGAATTTTGGGGGTTTTCTGGAATTTTTTTTAAAAAAAAGGATTTTCGGATTTTAAATAAACTAAAATCGAAGGAAATTAAGAGGAATCTTGTGTTAATGGGCCGCCAAGAACCGGATTTCCACCTGGCGTGCACTGCCCAATACAAGATGTGAGGGGGAGGCTGGTGACGTCTTGTGCCCAAGCGTATGTGTGGTCGACACTGTGGCCCGAGGTGGCACCAGTCTTGGGGGAGCCGACAGTGAAGGGCCACGGCTCGGTGATGGGGAGGGGGCGCTGACGAGCGGGGCCCGGCTGGCAGTGAGAGGGGCGTTCGGCTGACGATGTGGGGCGGACTGTCAGTGACTGGGGACGGAGGTGAGGCGCGGCGCAGAGGCTCGGCCGGAGCCGAGGAAGACGGAGGCCGTCTCGGCGTTTTAGCGCATGGGAAGGCGAAAGAAATGGCTTGGGGCATGAGGGGTTCAAGGCGAGTTCGGGGAGGTGAAGAAACGGGGGAGAGAGGAAGGGAAACGGCCGGGCGGCGGTGAGGACCGGAGGTGGAGAAGAAGCTTCGAGGCGCGGGCGGATGGCGGCGCAAAGAAGGAAAAGAGCGTGCGGGAAAGTTGTGGGGGCTCACTACGGTGCTCGTGATGGAGCAAGATGGAGCTCGGGGGCTCTACTTATAGCCTGGGCGCGGAGGAGAGACGGGCGGCCGGGAAGGAGAGAGATGAGCTGCGGAGGGGCACTCGAGTGTCGAAGGGACTAAACGGAGCAGAGAAGTAAATCTTGGCGGGGAGCGACTTTGTTGTGGCCAGAGAGCGAAGCATAGCGATTAATGGGCGGCGGTGGTGTAGGGCTAGGAGCGCGACGGAGGGGAGAAGTCTGCCATGGGTGGCGTAGCGGCGATGGGATGGATCGGAGATGATGGAATGGGTTGGCGTGATGGCGCGGCGCAGCAAGGAGGCAGAGCTCCGTTGGTTGGGTGAGCAGACGGCGAAGCGGGATTAGAAGCAGAGGTGCGGTGAGGGACAGTCGAGCAGAGAGAGCAGCGACGGACGGAACTGGCCAGCAAAACCAAGCAAGCGAGATGGGCAGCCGTCGTCATCTTGTGAGGAAGGGAAAATAGGCCACGTGAGTTTGGGTGGGCGTGGAGAAGGCGGGAATGGAGAAGGCGCCCGTGAAAAGGGAGAAACGGGATGCGAAAAGGAAAGCGGAAAGTGGAGGTTGATTTTCCCGAAAAGGAAAGTCTTTGATTTTAACCGGATAAATTTGAAATAAATTCGGGAAAAATTCAAATAAATTCCAAATAAATATCGAAGGCCAAATTAAATTTATTTTTGAAATTTTTGGGTTATTTCAATCTACCCCCCTTAAAATAAATCTCGTCCCCGAGATTTACTCATCCCAGGGGCGTATGTTGGGAAATTTCTGCTGCGGTCCTGATTCCTCCTTCTCCTGGATTCTTTAAAAATAAACTCTCGGCAATACTCTGCATCCTCTGGATTTTCTGACATCCTTGTCTCTGAGCTGTCTTTCGGTTGTCTCGAAAATCTGGAGATACTGTTTGCGGTAAGACATACCACTTGTGATGAGGTAGGTCTTTTAGTAGGCCCAATCCTTTTAACTGCGGTTGGTCTGTCGGTCGTCGAAGGTATTCCCTGAGCTGGAACTCCTGAAATTTCTGATATCCTCGGGTTTATCTGTACGCTGACTCACTGTCCCTGGCTATAATGAATGCTCTTGACTGTCTCATGCTGGTTATTAAGCCATTATTAGAGTGACATTCCAACCCTCTTGATCATGCTTCTTGAATGATCAATCTCTGGAATTTTCATACTTGAACTAACTTGCTAATAATTTCTCAGGGGTTTGGAGAAGGAAATGTAGGTGAAGGGAAAATAGATCAAACCATCTTTGCAAGCAAGATCCATCAAAGTTAAAGAGTGAAACTGCACTAGGTTACAAGAATCGATGCGAGCTTAAGACTGAACTTGAAATCTACTGATTACATCATTTGCGGCTTCTACGGCTTCTTCGGTGAACATCTGATCTATCAAGCTTCTCGGGTCATTGGGCTTGGCTCTGTCTCGGATGATGCCTTTCCTTGTCGCAACTCTTGCTGCTGTCTTGGTGGTCGATACGGCACGTTCTGTAGGTCTGTCGAGGTAGAATTGGATGCCTGAGCTTTGGTCACATGGGACGGTAAGTGCCTCCTAGGGCAATAATTCCGAAAATGTCCTGTTTGCCCGCAGTGGAAACAACGGACGGACTTGAGGGGACAATCCCTTGCATAATGATTTCCTTTGCAGTTGAAGCACTTCCCTTTCTTGGGTCGTGGTATTGTGCATACCGGTCCCTGCTTTCCTACAGTCGGTCTTTTGGCAGGGGAATTGGGAGTAAAATCTGGCACTAGTACTCTTAGCGGTCTTGGGTCCAGTATACTTGTTTGTTGGGCCTTCCTTTTTCGAACATCTTCTGAATTGTGCCGGGTTTCTTCGGTCATTATCAACTTGTTGACCATTGTTGACATGTCTTGGAAGTCAAATGCTGTGATGTGGAGCTTCAAATTTTCCTGTAGGCCTTCGTAGAATCTTTCCCTCTTTTTGGCTTTAGTATTCACTTCTTCAGGGGCATATCGGGATAGTTGGTTAAATTGGTGAAGGTACTCCAAAACTGTTCTCTCACCTTGGTGGAGAGTCAAAAATTCATTTCTTTTAGCTGCCATTAAGTCTTCAGGGATGTGGGCCTTTCTGAATGCTTCCACAAATTCTGACCATGTGGTTTCTTGTCCGAATCTTTGTGCTTGAAAGTCCATCCACCAGGTGACGGCTTGTCCTTGTAGCTGGTGCGAGGCGTACAACACTCGCTCTCTGTCAGAGCACTGAATTGTGTCGAGTCTCCATTGAATGCTTCTGATCCAATCATCAGCTGCAAGTGGTTCCGCTGAACTTGCAAAGACGGGTGGTCTTGTCTTCTGGAAATCAGACCATCTTGATCCTTCAATATCTCCATCCTGTCCTTGAAACTGTTCTTGGGGGTATCCTCGGGGTCTAGCGGCGAGTTGATCTAACATTCTTTCCATTAGTTGTGCCTGGCGCATCTCTGCCTGGTGCCTATTCCTTTCCATCATGGCTAGCACCTGAGCTAGGTTGGTCGGGTTTTCCATTGATTCTGCTTCCTCACTGGAATGCTGGTGTGGTCCGATTCCTGTCATCTGACTTAATCTGATTCTTATTCAGTTCTGCAGCAGGTTTTTGGGTAAGGAAGGTAAGTAAGATTTAGAGCTTAGGTAAGGATAGAATGAATAGGTGAGAGGCTTGGACGAAAGGAAGGAATTCTTTGAGTTGGGTAGGGTTATAAGGATAATTATTGCAACCCAAGATAACTGAGATTTTAGCAAACATAGATTTTTCATTCAATACATCGGGGATGAATCGTACAGGATACCGTTTTAAGGTTCGGTACGACTCATTTTACAATACCAAAAGACCTAATACAGAAGGGGTGCAATCTAAGATAACGATCCACTGCGGTGGAGTCTCTTCCTTGTCGTCGATCGGCGGATCCATCTATGGGTCCCTTGCTCCAGAGCAGCTTCCCTCGTCGGAATTCTCCTGCACGGGCTCGAGGTGGGGCTGAGGCGGCTCCAACCTGTTCACAAGCTCTTCGATTTCTGCCCAAGCCTGGTGAAGCTGCTCGTCGAGGTAGTCGCGCTCCTTAAGTAGTCGACCGTAGCGGACCTCCTGCAGAGCCACGTGGGGAGCGATCACCTGCACTCGCTGGTCTGGCTCATTGTCGATTATCACGACCTGCGACTGGCTTGAATGATCCCCAATTTGCGGGATTAGCTGGAATGGGCTGAAGTTGAACTCGCGATGGTAGTGACGCCTCAAGTGCTTTACTGCCTTGCGGGCAGCATCCTGTATGGCGTCCTCCTCAAGCATCCTCTCGGCTTCGAACGTCTGGGGCGCGTCTGGACGGAGGGGCAGCGGGTTTAGATTCACCCACGCCTTCCAATGGCAGCGAAGATCTCCGAGAAATCGCTCCTCGGCGTGGAAGACAGGGCGATGCACTTCCTCTGCGCCGAGGAACTGCTGCATCTTCCAAAGCTGAGCTGCATAGCTGCCGAGAATCATTGGGTCGGGATGAACCTTGCGCACCATCTGCTGACACGAGAATTTGAAGTTAGTTGAGAGGGAAAAATTTGTAAAGCGATTTTTAGAAACAGAAATTTAGATAAGGCAGAAGGAAGTGAGAAGGAGAGGGAGATAGCAAATATGCCTAGTTAGTTTTTGTAATCGATTTTTGCTTAAGTTTAAATAGCCTTTTTGAAAAACAATTCCTAAACCATCTTAAGGTCTTGATCTACTGGTCAAATCAAGCTCTGATACCACTTGTAACGGACCACCCTTTTCAGGGGGTGCGTATAAATACCTTTGCAGCTACCCAGGATTTTAGCTGCAGGTAACCAAGTGTACATTGCTCGATAAAAGAGCAAATGCGAACATTTTATAGATGAAATAGGGGCCTAACGCCAAGGTTTTACAAAAGGTGCGGTGGCACGAATACATTCTGTAACACCCACAGAAACGCTTGAGCGAGATAGATCAAGGCCTCCAAAACAAAATAACATCGTCATTTACGGCCGTCTGAGCTCGCTGTCTTCAAAGGAAATCTATGGAGGGGGATTGGGAGCGAGGGGGATTGGGAGCAAGGGTGAGTACACAACCGTACTCAACAAACCACACGGAAATTCTGAATATTACATGTAGGAAGAAACAAAGGTAGGCACAGGTTTAAATATTGTGGATGCAAGTTGTAAACATCTGTTTTTATTTTACATTTGAAACACAAATCATAAATAGCAATATATATATATCAGGGGGGGTTTATCTTGCAAAGTTCACCTTCACGACAAGTTTTAATCATAAAAGCTACAGGGGCGCAGTTACAGGTATCACCCTAGATTAACTCCGCTTCATTAACCGGAAGCACGGCGTATTCGAATACCATTGATATCACTCTGCAGAGGTGCTCAGCTTTACCCACAAGACATCTACGGTCATTAATGCCACCGGAATCAACATGCAACTTTTATGCATGCGGCCCGACCGAGATAATCATAGCATTTTGTTGAACTTTCCCTTTTTAGCTCCTACCCAGTGGGCTATCGAAATCCGCAACATTCAGGACCCACTGGCCGCCGCGGGAGACGTTTTCTGAATGTTGTGGCTACCACTGTTGCGAGAACCGGTGAATGATCCCTCCATTCCCGTTCCGCACTCGATTGCCTAGTGATCCATTTTCTCTATGGAGGCTCCTTCCTGTAGGTATTCCAAGGGGAGTACAATGTACTGAGCCATGTTGGTCCTAGTCAATGAGATTGACCGGCCCAACTTGTGGTTGAGCGGGATCTGAAGTTATTTACGTTGCCCGAGACCTCGGTCCTTAAATGCCAAAGACTTAGCCAAATGTCATACCACAAATCATTGGTACCAACTGTACCACCACCATGCCTCAACCTTTGGCCTCGTCATCGGTTGGGGATTGGGCCGGCATCCACCTTCCGTGGTCCGCCCAATGCTGTCCCCCTTACCGTAGCAATTTTTGAAAATCAACCGAGTCATCTCTCGGAGATTAAGCATTTGTCTAAAAGTAATAATTGCATGAATTGCTACATCTATGGGGGTTCAATATTTTATAGCCTAAGGTTAAAAAGGAATTAGGGCACAACAACAGGGTTAACATTTGGTGGTATCTAATCACGTCATTCGAAACTACCACATTTTCTAGTTTTCTAAAATGACAAAAATAATGCAATACAAGAAATATTTATCTATACTATAATGGAACTGGGTTCAATATGTTCAAGGAGTGTGGCTTGCCTTGCGTGATTGAGGTTTCGCCTAAAAAGAGACAGTCGATGTCGTGGCGGCCTTTGAATGGCTCCGGCTCCAAGTATAGCTCCACTCGTCTGCTCCTGCTCCGAGATTCGTGCCAACGGTTGCGTCGACGTCGGATCTAGCGCGAGAAAACGCAAACAATAATTAAACGAATAAATCAAAACAAAGAAAAAGCAATGGAAAGGAAAATCGAGAGAGAAATGGCCGGATCGGAGCTCAGTGGTATTTTGGGAATTTTCTGGACTTGGTATGGCGAAACGGAGATTATTTTGGGACTCAGCGGCTCGGGACGGTCAAGAAAAGGTATTTTTGGCATTTTTTGAATTTTGGGGAATTTTGGGGGTTTTCTGGAATTTTTTTTAAAAAAAGGATTTTCGGATTTTTAAATAAACTAAAATCCGAAGGAAATTAAGAGGAGAATCTTGTGTCAATGGGCCGCCTGAAGAACCGGATTTCGGCCCACTGGGTGCAGTACCCAGCCAAGCGCATGATGTGAGGAGGCGGCACGACGTCTTGAGCCCAAGGCGTGTTGGTCGACACGTGGCCCGAGGTGGCAGCAGAGTGCGGGGAGGCGACAAAGGGCCCATGGCTCGATGATGGGAGGGGCGCCGACGAAGCGGGGCCTACCGGCAATGAGAGGGCGTTCAATTTGACGATGTGGGGATGGATGTCGATCGGGGACTGAGGTGAGGTGGCGAGGCAGAGGTTCTGGCCGAGCCGAGGAAGACGGAGGCCGCCTCGGCGTTTAGCTCATGGGAAGGCGAAAGAAATGGCTCGGGGCATGAGGGGTTCAAAGCGAGTTCGGGAGGTGAAGAACGGGGAGAGAGGAAGGAAACGGCAGGCAAGCGTGAGGACCGGAGGTGGAGAAGAAGCTTGAGGCGGCAAGGACGGCGCAAAGAAAGAAGGAAAAAGCGTCTTGGGAAAGTTGTGGGGGCTCACTACGGTGCTCGTGATGGAGCAAGATGGAGCTCGGGGGCTCTACTTATAGCCTGGGCGCGGAGGAGAGACGGGCGGCCGGGAAGGAGAGAGATGAGCTGCGGAGGGGCACTCGAGTGTCGAAGGGACTAAACGGAGCAGAGAAGTAAATGCGGCAGGGGAGCAGCTTTCGGCGCGGCGCGGCAGAGAAGCGAGAACGCAAGCGATTCGGCGAGGCAGCGGTGGTGCAGGGCTAGGAGCGCGACGGAGGGGAGAAGTCTGCCATGGGTGGCGTAGCGGCGATGGGATGGATCGGAGATGATGGAATGGGTTGGCGTGATGGCGCGCGCAAAGCGAGGCTTCGTTGGTTGGGCGAGCAGACGGCGAAGCGGGATTGGGGCAGAGGTGCGGCTGAGGGGACGGGTCGAACGGGGAGACGAGCAGACGGACGGGGCAGCGCAATTTAAAATCCATGGCGAGATGGGCAGACGTCGTCATCTTGTGGAAGGGGAAAATGGGCAGATGAGTTTGGGTGGGCGTGGTGAAGGCGGGAATGGAGAAGGCGCCCGTGAAAAGGGAGAAACGGGATGCCCGAAAAGGAAAGCGGAAAGTGGAGGTTGATTTTCCCGAAAAGGAAAGTCTTTGATTTTAACCGGATAAATTTGAAATAAATTCGGGAAAAATTCAAATAAATTCCAAATAAATATCGAAGGCCAAATTAAATTTATTTTTGAAATTTTTGGGTTATTTCAGGTGGGCTCGAGCCCCCCCTGGCCCAGCCAACTAGGGTGTTCTTTCTGTCATATTCCCCAATACGACTACTGCTGTTAGTGAATACTGCAACTACAACTACAGCTGGCGTTAGTGAATACAAAAATGAAACTACAACTACAGCTGGCGTTAGTGAATACTGCAACAACTACAGTATTGCAGATTTGCAGTTTGTGTTCTTTTATTTTTGTTTATACTATGCTGTAGATCAGTAGATGTTAAGTTTGTGATTCTTTGCTAATTTGTATGCCAAGCCCTCAGGCCTCATATTGCAATTTCTGCATTGCAATCAGTTCTGCTGAAATCATGGGAAGATTTCAAGACTACCGACAGATGACAGTTGTGACTTGTGAGGAAAGAAGATCGTGTTTTGAGCACTCACAAGCGAGAGAAATCGATCAGCACCTAATGACCATGAGTGAGTTTGTTTTATTGAGAATAGAGAAATTAATCAGCACATAACAGAGGAAATTAATTGAATTTGTTTTTATTGAGCAGATAAGACTACAATGAAGAGACATGGAAGATATTTTGTAATGTTTTCAGAACATGAAAACCTGTAAATATCAACTATCAACTCTTAAGAAGTAATGATCGGTACATTTTTTTTCTTTGTAATGTTACGTATTTACATTATATGCGACTGTTAGATAAGTGTTGGTATTTTTATATTATATATATCATTCTGTCATATTCTATGTTCTGAAAAAATACTATATATATATTAGTTTGGAGGTCTCAATTTTAGCCCCCTCCTTTCAAAGTTTCTGGATACGCCATTGTTTCCCAATTGTTACATATGACCAAAACTTTTTTTCTAAAAAAGTAGTGTAACATAACATTTTTCATTCATACTATCAACCCTTAATTTCATTATTGAAATGCTTGTCCTTTTCTTTCAACACTTCTTTGAATACACATCATATTACTTATATTGATATAGTCATTAATGCTTCCTTTCTATTTTTTTATTGAGAATTTTAGCATATTCTATATTTTATTAGCGACCATCAAAAACCCTTCATCGACTTTTATTACATAATAGTTAACAATATATATGTATATAGAGAAGCCATTCTATAGCTGCGTGTAGAATAGGCTATATTACTCCTCAGCCATTTAACACAGATCGACCGAGTCATGCTTAACCGAACAGTCAGTGGCAACTCAACTAGTGAATGACGCAACCGAATAGTCAGTGACAACCCAACTATAATACTACTTCTAATTTGTATATGAATCTTTCTTTCTTTGATTTAGCTATAACTTTCAAATGAACATGATTTTTTCTTCAAATTTTGCACGGTTGTGGAATATCACCTCCCCAACTTATGGTATTTTTTAAAATTTTTGAAAAATATGTACATCTGATTTTTCATAGATTTTATAGTTCACACAGGTTATGTTAGCTTTTATTATCCAGAAAATAACATATTACTCACTATGACACAAAATGTTACTGATTTTATAGTTCACATGGGATATGTCGACTTTTACTATTTAAAAAATAATATATTACTCACTATGACACAAGATGTCACTTTATCCCGTGTAAACTACTCTTATCGTGTAAAATATATGAAAACCATATGTATAAGTTCTAAAAATTTTCAAAACATTACCATATATAGGGGAGATGACCTTCTACAATCTTAAAAAATTTGAAGACCAAACTGAATAGCATTTGAAAGACATGAAATTAACAAAGCGGTAAACAATGCAAAATCACTATTAAGCCGAATTTTCTTTTCATATCTTTCAACTGAGATTGATTTTGGTCTTCAAATTTTATAGAGTTGTAGAATGTCACCTCCCCTATATATGGTAACTTTTTAAGAATTTTTCAATCATTTTACTAAAGGGCCGACAAATAAAACTAAATTCTTGTTCATGAAAACCAAATGTATAAGTTTTTAAAAATTCTTAAAAATTACCATAAGTTGGAGATGAGATATTCTACAATTTTATAAAATTTGAAGATCAAACGCTTTGTCACCTAAAAGAAATAAAAAAGACAAATTTGGCTCAATAGTGATTTTGCAATGTTTAGTGCGTTGTCAATTTCATATCTTTCAAATGTAATAGAGTTTGGTCTTTAAATTTTATATTATTGTAGAAGCTCACCTTCCATACTTATGATAATTTTTTAGAATTTTAAAAAATGGTACATATAATTTTCATATATTTTATATGATAAAAATGGTTTACACAGGATATAGTAACATCTTATGTAATAGGTAGCAATATATTATTTTCTAAATAGTAGAAAGTAATATATACCATATAAATCATTTTTATCAAGTAAAATCATATGTACAAATTTTAAAATTTCTAAAAATTACTATAAGTAGGGAGGTGAGATATCCTTATAATATTTGAAAACTAAAATCAATCTCATTTGAAAAATATGAAATTAACAAGCGTTAATCAATGATGATATAAAATTATTCTTTTCATATATTGCAAATGAAAGTGAGTTTGGTCTTCAAATTTTTAGGGTTGTAAAAGTTCACATCTCCTATATAGGGTAATTTTTTTAGAATTTTTCTGAACTTGTACATATAGTTTTCATGAACCTTACAAGATAAAGATGGTGCACTACTAAATGATTGACCTATATAGGGTTTTACTATTGAACAGACGTTTAACATTTTTATGAACGGTTCTCAAATGATTTTATCATCTATTATACCAAAGTTTACGATTGTCATATAATATTTTACCACAAGGCAAATAAACAGAGCTAAATTCTTATTCTGATAGTTCACTTCATTTTGGTTTAGTAATATTTTATGTAATAGTAAGCAACATGTTATTTTCTAAATAGTAAAAGGCAACATATCTTGTGTAAACCACTATTACCATGTTAAATTTATGAAAATCACATGTATAAGTTTTCAAAAATTCGCAAAAATTACTATAACCAGGTGAGATGAGAATCTACATCCTTGTAAAATTTGAAGACTAAAATCAATCTGACTTGAAAGATATGAAATTGACAGGTGCTAATTAGTATTAAATAGTAAATTTGTTCTTTTCATATCTTCCAAATGCGACCAAGTTTGGTATTCAAATTTTATAGAGTTGTAGAAGTTCGCATCCTCTATGTATGGTAATTTTTTGAGAATTTTTTAGAACTTGTCGTATAGTTTTTATGGACTTTTACTCTAAAATGACTAATTTGTGTAAGATTTTCCAACTATATAGTATGATACTAATTTTTAGTTATATATGTAGCAATTTTATAATACAAAATAGTACTTTATTTTACTAGTCAAGTAAAATTACTGTTTAATAGTGAGATTTATATGATTTTATTCCTTTTGTCATCAGTAAACTACTGGTGAAAACCATTTGCAAATCTGAGCTGCTAATAAAAAGATATGGTTAAAATAAAGAAGAAACAGATTCAAACACAAACTACAATACGCATTAATTAGTTGGGTTGATCAACACATCAACTAGTAACTGATTCGTTAGTAATTGCATCTGTTGTTTTAGTGTAAAATGTATTCGTGATTTACTACCGAATTGCTAGCAATAAGTACGGTGTGCTTTGCATACGATTGAACTTAGAATAGGTATTCTACGCTTAGGAGTAGAATAGCACTACTATATATGTGTATATATGTATGTGTATATGTATATATAACTGTATATGTGTATATATATGCGTGTGTTATGTGTATATATATGTGTCTATGTGTGTATATATACACACCAAATTCCTTACCTTATTTAATTTCATTTATTAAATTAGAGTATTTCTAGAATTTTAATTCTAAATAAAAACCAAATTTTATATTTTTTTCACTTAGTATGGGATTAAAAACAATCCATAATCTTTTATTTTTCTTGTTATTTTTATTCAATTTTGAATTTGAGATTTTAATTTACATTTTGTACGAAAATCAAATGGCTATTTTTTAATTTTTATTTGAAATTTATGTTAACTTTTATTGTTTAGGATTTGTATACAAATCAACTATTAATTTTATTTTTCCCCTAATTTGATAATCTAGAGTTTGTATGAAAGTAAAATGGATTATTTTCTTTTGTTTTTATTTTGAATTTCTGTTATTTGTTTTTTACTTGGTTTGTTATTTTAAATTCTAGCCATATATAGGTTTTATTTTGGAGTTTTTATGAAGACATAATGGCTAATTTATTTTTATTTCAAATTTATGTTAGTTTTTATTGTATTTGGCATAGATTATTTCTTTTAATCTAAGCTATTATAACTCGGATCCTCTAGATAGACGGTTAGATGTTTTTTTAAAATATTAACATCCATGACTATTATAATTTAACTCAATTAGGGTCCACCAGATTATGAAAATTTATAGTATGTTTCTCTCTTTTTAAGCAGCTCTTCATAAGTTTTTGATATATAATAGACTATATTGTTCTTGTTTGTGCAACTCGTATTGAAAGAGTGATGCATAGAAGTATTATTTTTTTAAAAAAAAAAGTATAGGTCTATTTTTTTTTTCACCGCAAAAGTATAGGTCTATTACGCGGCTATGATTGATCCGGAATTCCGGAGGAGCGCGCGACACGACCGCCTGCACCGCTCTTCACCTTCCATGCCATTCATCCGCTATAAATACCCCCACACACATGAACAACTTCTTGCAACCATAAACAAGAAACACCAGGAATATAATAATTTTATAGATATAAACCTTCAAGCTATCGTGCAGCAGCCTAGCGATACCATGGGCTCCCTGGGTCCCAGTGTGGTGAGCCTGCAGCCCAAGGCAAGCAGCAAGCCTGTGGGTGCAGCTGGCCATGAGCAGCAGATCAAGGACCAGTGCGGCGGCGGCGGCGGCTTCCAGATGCCGCTGCACTACCCGAGGTACAAGAAGGCGGACTACGAGACGATGCCGGAGTGGCGCGTCGACTGCCTGCTCCGGGAGTACGGCCTCCCCGTCGCCGGCGACGTCGAGGCCAAGAGGAGGTTCGCCATGGGCGCCTTCCTCTGGCCTGACCAGTATTAGCTATATGCTACTAGCTACCTGCAGCTACCTTCCCTCTCAGCCTCCGTTGCCCTCCCCGACCGCTGCAGCTCACCTCGCGTGGATTACATGTGGATGTGTGCATCCCTCTCCAGTCTTCCCCTTAAATCCACCCGGTGATCAATTTCGAGCTGATCGATAGAGCCGTTCATTTTGCATCCAACCCAAGCTTGTTAAGTAAAAAGTTATGTTAGAGGGTGTACTTGGATCATGAACATTGATCTCTAGCTAAATGGATGGTGAGTATGGGTAGAGCCTAATGGTGGATTTAACAGGAAGTCGAGTGGGATCCTTTGTTGATCTGCCGATCATGCATATGAGTATGGGTGTATCTATTTCTAGTGTTTGTGCCATGTAAGTAGTACTAGCAGCAGGCTGATCCGCTTGTTGTAATATGTATTATTTTCTTCTTGTATTTGGCTATACACGTGGAAGGCGGTGTTGTTATAGTAAAAGTTTGTGAATTGTGAGTGCTAATTAATATGACGACGGTGAGTTGTTCTCTCTGCTCGATGCCTCCGACCGTATGACAGGTGTCCTCGCACAGCACAACTTCCAGCAGTTCATCTTCACCATGACCATAATATACGAGGTTTTGTGAAATATTATGACTATAATACCTAGGATTATATGATATAAGACACAATATTTGAGTTTTTGTATAACGATGACCATAAAACATAGAGTTTTATGAAATTTACTCTTTTATTTATTTATCAAATTAGACCAAATTTTCACTACTGCAGAAAAGACCATCACAGACAGTTTTATAAATGTCGGTAAGTGTAACGTCCCAAAATTTGGCTCAAATTATTTTATTATTGCTATTTGTGCATTTGGTGAATTTTCTAAATTTTTGGAATTTAATTAGAATTTATTTTGTATTTTGGAATTATGCTAGAATATAGATATTATTTATTCTATGAAAAGTTTAAATAAATTTTTGCTAAAAATATTTTATTTGAGTTCTAGATGTCTCAAAATATTTTTAGAGTTTTATAGAATTGTTCTAATAAATTTTCTATTTTATTTGCATTAGTATATTTTCTAGATTTAAATTAATTGGAAAAGCTTTCAAATGAGTGATAAATAGTGTTGGCCTGACCGGTTTTGTGCAGCCCGTCACTGTGCGTGTGGAGGCCCATTCGGCCAGCTTCGAGAAATCCTTCTTTTTCCACCGTCGGATTCAAATCGGACGGGTGGAGGGAGTTCAAAACCCTAGATTATAGAAGCCATTAGATTCCATGAGCGATCAGGATTAAGCCACACTGGGGTGCATCGAAGCCGTTCATCGCGACAAGTGGCAGCCGCTCGGTCATCATTTCCAATGAATGCGTGAGAGTTGAAACTCTGCTCCGAAAAGTAGAGCGACGAAATACAACAAACATGTCAGGCCCTTTTACACCTAGCAAACCAACCTCCCCAAGTTACGCAAAAATCTTCAAACTGATCACAGTAACTTGTCTGAACCGTGTGTTCTTAATTGTGATGCTTGGTGTACAGCTAAACGACATATTCAGGTCATAGAAAACATGTAGTATATCCAGGTCTTAAAATATTCTAAAAAATATGAAATATTTGCTAATAAGTAAACATTCAAACTGTCCTGAAAGGAAGCATGCATGCAGAATCATAATACAAGCCCCACACTAGTTGTCTGACAAGTAAACAATAAAGTACTAAACCCAGAGAATGCAGAAATATAACAATGACAAATGACTAGTTGATAAACACACCATCTACAACATAGGAGTATATACCACAAGTTTCTTATATTAAGATAGAGAAAACAAATTGGAAACACAACATATGTTGTATACAACAGCAGCAACATCAACATTTCAAATAATGTTCCAAAGATGCATTGACAGGAACCTCCAACAGGACTAATTCTGCATTCATAATTGGAGACTACCACAGATCTTCAGTACGAGACCTAAAATTCACAATTGAACACCTTTCATGCTACCCTTCCCCTTTTATTTATTAGACAGAGGGGTGGTTATTACAGAGCACACACCAGCACTATAACACAATACTGCTCATAAATCATAAGACAACAGTTCACACAATCACACCATAGCTTTCATACCAGAGGACAGGAACAGACGATACTTGCCAGAAGAAATGAATCATATCAAATTTGGAGGGCAGGCGGCGATTTCAGGCACTACAGCCAGTTGCGGCGACCAGAAGTACTGGCCTCCAAATCATTGGTGGATTTGAAGTTGTGAGGTACCGAGGTGTTAGCCTCCGCATTGTTGGTGGATTTATTTCCGAAACTCATACCATTAGCAAACATTGACAGAATGTTGCCACCGTGCACCCGACCCTCAGGAGCTGGGACCGGCACACGATGAGGAGCCTCCACCGGATGCATGAAAATGCTGTACCTGCTTGTATCAGTGTTTGAAGGACCATCTCCATGAGCAAGGGCATTGCCGATAATACTGAATGCACCCAGTGTTCGACCACCATGGACACGATTGTCAACCAGCACTGGATTGTGTTGAACACACAAGCCTTGTTTGCCTCTTGCAAGGCGCTCACAAGGAGGGCCACCAACTCCGAGGTCGGACCCTGGATGGCCCCACAAACAACGTTTGCCTCCTCCATGTGCCTTGCAAAAATCGGTGCTTCCCTGGGCGCTCTTATCACAACCAGCAGATTTGCATCTCTTGCCCCCACCATGACCAACACAGCGGTCAGTACGACCTCTTGCACTCTTCGTGCATCCTTCTACTACACACCTCTTCCCACCTCCATGGGCAACACAGAATTGGGTCCCACCATGCACACTCTTTGTGCAACCTTCAGCTGAACAACGTTTGCCTCCTCCGTGGCCTTTGCAGAATGGCGTGCTTCCCTCGGCACCCTTGGTACAATTGGGGTGTGTGCATCTCTTGCCACCTCCATGAGCCTTGCAGAAATTAGTGCTGCCCTGAGCACCCTTGCCACAATCAACATGGTGGCAACGGCGCCCACCTCCATGCGCAATGCACAGGCCTGAGCGCCCTTCTGCACTCTTTGTGCAGTTCTCATGTTGGCACCTTTTCCCACCACCATGTTTAATACAGCAGCCAGATTTTCCTCTTGCTGCTCTTTTGCATCCATCATGGCTACAACGACGACCACCGCCATGGGCTATGCAGTAATCAGTACGGCCTTCAGCACTCTTGGTGCATCCAAGGTGGTCACAGCGCCTCCCCCCTCCATGAGCTTTACAGAAGATGGTCTTGCCCTCAGCTCCTTTGCCGCAACCCTCTTTCTGGCACCTTCTACCCCCACCATGCGCAATGCAGTGCCCCGACGAACCTCTGGCACCTTTTACACATCCTGTGTATGAACAAATTTTTGTACTACTGCTACGCTGTTGTGGCCGGACAAACCCAGAAGTACAGGCTGCTGGACTTTTTGGCAATTGGGGCAATGTTGGCATTGGGGCTGAACCTGGAGCCTGGTTAGAGCTACCTGGGAACGATTGCCTCGGAGAAAGCCCACTCATCTTTTCATTCTTATTAAGGAAAGAAAGTAACTGACCACCAGATGGTCGACGGGCAGATGTAGATCCTTCATCAACTGTGGGCACTAAATCCATAATGTATGGCTGCAGACATGTGTTGTTATGTGCAGTTGCTGCAGTTAAGTCTGCACCAGTAATAGCAGATTGAGATTGTCCAACAGACAAAGATAGCTCAAGATCCAACCCAGCCTTCACCAAAGCTCTTCTCGGATCACAAGCCCACGTATCAAGCCTGGAAGTACCTTCATTGCCCAGAGTAACATAGTTTAAGTCCAGATCAATAGAAGAACCATCATCACTGCCCTTAGCAGAACATATGGTGCAGCCAGTACCCATGCTTTGCTTGCTCGAATCTGAGCTTGATGAGTTGCCAAGACCTAGTTGCAAGCCATCGAACTTCCTCTTGGTCCCTCTAGGCAGGCTGTATGAACTGCACTGAGCTAGCACATCAAGTTGACTAGAACGAGCCGCAGGATGGCTGGCCGGTGGAATGCCAGGGAACTCCCTCACAAGCGAATTTGGATTTGTGAAATTTATAGTAAACGCTGATCCAAGCCTGGGGTCCATTGCTCCCAGTCGCAGAGAATACCACAGGAGCCCAGACCCAGCCAATCTTTATGGAAAAGTACCAGCTGGCCTCACTTCTGGATTAAATAATGGTCAACAAAGCTACCAAATTAGAAAATCTAGGTTAATTAGCAGTTCATTTTATCTTTGCAACCACCACTGACAAACCCTGAAGTATCTTCACGATCCATTTGCCAGTGCTACGTGCAGAGATATGCTATTTATTCACAAAGCAGTGACGACACTACACTTCAGTATTACCAACCAGGGCTTTCATCTGACCAAGTGAATTATGATCTGCAGACAGTGAAAGGACACAGGTGTAATCAATGGTCATGAGCTTAAATAATGCACAAAGTCAATCAATACACAGCAAATTAGGGACACATAATACAGCTGAAAGAAAATTGGGCTTCAGAGTCTTTTAGGGCATTCAATTCCACAATGTCAACTCTTGCTATATGCTATGAACACGACAACATGACAATTTGAATTGCATCTCTCTCAAATTTGGTCTAAATTCAGGAATTGAAAATAGAATATCCTCTTACTGTACAGCATGCACATTAACAAAACAGAGGAATTCCAATTGTGCCACAAAAGAGAAATCCAAAAATGAAATTCCATCTTTAAAGTGGAATTGGTACCATATGAGACAGTTGAATAATACAACAACAATCTAGTCATCGAATAGCACAATAAAAAAAAAAACCTACTCAGTCTGGGGAGTAGTCTATTATGACAGCCCACTTATACTCAAAGCAGATAACCCAAAAATTCAACAAGTTTGCTCTGCAAATTGGAAAACGGAAGCCAAAATTAGCAACAGTCAATACAGAATGTGAGTATGTAACCAAATAAGCATAACACTATAAATCTATATAAAGCTATCATTCTTTCACCGAAATCAGGCAAAGTAGATAAGAGTTTAGCTAATCCAACTTTCAAATATAAACACAGCATCCTATGTTTCAGAATAATAATAATAATAATAATAATAATAATAATAATAATAATAATAAAGATACCATAGCTCTGGGCCTGAACCTTTCAAGAAGACATAATTAGAGCATAAATTCACCGACATAGAAATTTGTACTCGAAAATTCGATCATGCATATCAAAGGTTACAATTTTATTTAAGGAAGAAGAATATTATCATGTCTTAATCACTGGAACAAGGTGAGAAGCAGCATATATCTGCCAGAAAAGGGTTGATAGGTCTGCACTATTTTGCTAGATAGGGACCATAGTAAACAATTTTACATCTATGGCGCCTAAAAAATCTAGATAACAAGAATGTTCTAGATTCTTCTCACCCCCAACAAGCAAATTGGAATTTGGCTTCAATCCTTAGCCAGATAAAAACCTCAAAAGAAGAAATTTTTTATTACTAAATTATTAAACATAGGCGCCTAATGACCTAATCACTTTGGAAGATCAGATGGACGAAGATTTGAAGATTCATTGAAAAGGAACGGTCAAAGGTTTCAGCTTTTCACACCATTTAACTCATAAGGAAAAACCTACCATGCTTGTTACATGTAACTCAAAATGGCAAACACAGTAAAAACATCACCAGGTCTAAATGTATGAAAATACTAGTTGTACTCCCAATGCTTCCTTGCTAATATGGAAAATGTATACTCATTGTTGTTTACCTACAGCTACAAGTCAATCCGCTGGAGGAGCTATTTGGAACGTTCCATACCTCCAAGCAAAAGCTTATTTTTAATCCCTTACATACATGTTCGTATTACAAGAGTATCATTCACTGATGTAGTTTTCTAAGTCATCAAGGCCGTATCTCTAGCACAAACGTTGTAAAGCTATTCCTAGACACAGAGCAATCAAACAATACTTAGGAATTCAGAATTAGATTCTACTTTTACACAGCGTGCACGAGTTCAAAGGTCATCAAACAATATGAGTTCATTAGAATGACTAACCGAACAATTATCCCGACTTCTCCGCCTATAAACCCCCGAAAGTAGACAGAACCATCAAGAATTCAATTCACGCTCCTCTCACCAAGGCTCAGAAACCGCCCAACCCACAAGATTTCATTTTTAGGCACCTATCAGAAAGAGTCGCTACAGAGAACAGTAGCATATCGGCAAAATAGTAAAGACATCTCCCCGATGAAGAACGCCCGATCCGTGTTGCGTCACGTCACCTCAACAGCAAAAACACAGCACATACCGTAAATTCTTGAAGAACTAACAAATGTAGAGACCGTACCCACTAAACAAAATCTCCAATTCTTCGTAATAGCAAGCATAGAATGAGCAGCATGCCAGTATGCGGCACGAACCTTGCACCTCTCCGGAGAACGGAACCGGAGCCGGAAGGCTTAATTTGCAGCCTGCCGCGCGCTTAAATAAAGCGAACGCGCGCATGCGGCCAAACCGCAACAAGAATTGGCACAAAAAAAAAGGAGAAGAAATTGCGTGGAAACAACAAGAAATTGCCCGCGCGAGCTTTGCTCGAGGGAGAAACTGCTCGTCAAAACAACGCCGGGAGGAATCGCACCTTGGGGGGAGGAGATACCAAGGAGGCGGCGGGCGGGGGTCGCGTCTTCTCCGCCTCGGGAGACGCAGCAGAGGGGAAAGCGAGTGGCGGTGATGCGATGTCGGGATGGGGAGAAATGGAGCAGGCTGCAGGCCGTTGGGGATAGATACGTAATTCGGGTGTTACCCGAGGGCCTCTATAGGAAAAGGACCTTTCCGGTTTCATGGAGTGCGTGATCTGTGGTGATCGGGGGAGCGAGAGAGAGGATCTTTCTCAAATTTTGTCGTGGAGGTCCTCATGGTTATGTCTAATTGCCTGATTACGTCATTTGAAAAGAGATAAATTACTTGGGTAAAATTAGTTTTTCCACGAACTTTTTTCTTGTCGATAGAAAAACCACCGAATTGTCCAAGGTGAGGAAGAAAAGATTGACTCGTCCAGCTTATTAAAAGATACAAGCAATCAAGTTGGAATCTTGTAGGGTTTTTATAGGAATTTGTGTAATATCTATACGAATAATGTCAAAATCTTATCTTGCATCCTGGGCCTTTGGGGTATAAGATTATTGATTGAACGCAACCAGAGTTATTTATACCGTTCTTGTACACAAACAAGGCGAAATGGGGCCTTACACCATGCGACAGTGAAAACATCTCTATATTTTAGAGGTGCACAAATAGCTATCGCTAAAATACATGTTGAGTCTCTTGAACCTAAACTAGAGCTCAGCTTTAAGGTACATGTATGCCATAATAATCTGCAAATTCGAGGGGACCCTCAACTTCACTAATATTCCCCATAAATTCAATTTATGTTTCACTTGTTGTCTCTTGAGTCACGATGGTGTTTATTTGTTGGTTCCAGCTTCATTTGAGAGTGACATCGCGCAAAAGTTTAATACTGTGACTTGGTAGCATAAAAGAAACAATCAGAAGAAAGAGGACACATTGGACTTGGTAAGATTTCTACAAGGAAACTAGCATAGAAGATCTCAGTGGACACCAACCAACTTCTCTTTGTTTATTAAACGGAGATAGCAATAAAGGTTGCCTGGAGCTTTTATTTAGGGAAAAAAACAGTTTTTAGGTTTTTTTAACCACCTAACAATTCTTGATTGTCTAATGTAGTTAAAATAAAAACAAAAATCTAGGTGCAAACCCGACGTCAGGCACATAGATACAATTAGGGATGAAAATGCATCGGATATGCATGTGCATATATTGCTTTTGTTGTATCTAAATCATATTTTTTCTTAGATTTAAAATCGGATATAGACTAATTGGAGCAGATATAAATCTAGGTTATTCAGGATATAGATTCGTGATAGACTAAGGTCAGAAACAGATATAGATATACGGATAATGCATACATATATAGAGTAATATATGTTGAATCAAACCATATAAGTACATGGCCATAATAGCAAGTTATATATCAATCAAACCCAATAGACATCATAGTAAGAATACACTATTTGAGAATCAATTTAACCAACAATTTTTTGAGATAAATAAGTTGTTATGGAAAATATGTAATAAATAGGCTGGGCCTCGCCGGATATCTGCATTGAAAAAAAATCCGATAATCAGATCTCTCGCATATTTTACCGGATATCGACTACTCCGAATCCGAATTCAAATATCCGGACCCCGTCTCAAATCCGATCGAATAGTCAAATCTCTTCCTGAATCTAACCTCAATCAAATCTAGTATCCGATCGAGCAGAAAATATCTGTCCATTTTCACCCAAGATGCAACTCCATCAACAGGAGGTGGTTTATCATTTGTTCGATTACAGAAAGCTAGCAACATGTAGACGAGTTAGATTTACAAGGAAAACTGCGACGGACAAATCCGTGAAATACGATCTCCTGGAAGGACCTAACTGCAAAAGGTAGCCCACGGCCACGAGCGAACGAAGCCGCTTGGAAGAATCCACGGCCCGCGCACGCTAGACTCGGCGGCGCATCTCACATGCATTCCCACACTACCGTGAGCCCAATCCCCTCAGCACCCTTTACACAGACATGTGGGTCCCAGCAAGACCCCGCCCCGCACGTCAGACACACCCTCGCGGCGACCGTGGGTCGTCCGGGTCGCGCCCCGGGTGACGCGTCACGAGTGACGCGATGCGCACCCCTCCTCGCGCCCTGGGGTGGGCCCGGTCTGTTCCCCACTGTGACTGCCGGCGGGCCCCACGCGCCGAGCGATGGGTGGCCGCGGCGGCGCCCGGGGTCGCTCTCCCGGCGGCGCCATTGGTTTTCCCGCGAGGGGCGGGCCCCGGCTGACGTGTCGCCTCCTGGTGCCGTTTGGAGATCCTGGTGCTCTGCCCCTAACGGATCTTCTGTTTTGTGGTATCCTACGGCCCCTCTGCGTCACATCTCTCCGAGTTGCACCCAGCAATAGGAACGTCAGCAGTTCGTTTTTTTTTTCTTTTTTCTTTTTTCTTTTAAAAGAAGGTGAGTTCAATAGATACCGTGTGTAAAAAAAAAGTGAAGAAAAAAGCAATGCGATTTGGTGCTGCAAAGACTACTTTACTTATATGCATGTCTCGACTCATCGATTTGTTTTATGTTTGCAAATTCATAGGTAGGACCGTTGTTTCTTAGTATTTTCTTCCGTTAAACCAAAGCGGTATATCTTATTAGGGTCTATTTGTTTTAGTTTTGGATTCTCTAAAAGTTGATTATGGATTATAATTGTAGATAAGCTGATTCTGCAAAAGTTGAAATCCAAAAACACATATGAAGTGGATTATGGATTCTAGTGTATATAGGTAGGCTAGATTATGAGAATCGGATTCTAGAATCAGGTTGTTTATTTTTTATTTTGCTTTTAACCAGTGGCGTAACTAAATTTTAGGTAAGATTGGTCCAACTAAGAAAGAAAATACAACTGCATAAGTATAAAATGCCTTACGGCATATCGTGATCCAAAATCCAAATTTAATTTTCTGCCGCACAAACACAAGGCACGATCCAAATCCAATTACCTGACGCACAAGCACATACGCAGAGGCGCTGCTCAACAATGAAGAACGATTGAAGTATTGAACGAACCAATAGTGACTGCAAGTCTGCGATGTTCTATCTTCCTGCTGCGTACGTGTACGTGGGCTAAAGAATACACGATGAGCTGGAGCATTGATTGTGCCATGGCACAATTGTGCCAACTACTAGCTACACCCCTGTTTTTAGACCAGAATCCAGAATCAAAAGCTAAAACAAACATGCTCTTATTGTTGCCAAAAGAAAAGAAACTTGAATAGCTAGAATCGACAGCCGAAAGAATCACTCGAAGCAAAATGTTGCCTTCTATTTGATGGTGATCGGTCGATGCCAATTCATGAAAATTACTCTAAAAATTAAAATTTCCCTAATCCTCGTAGGATTCGGTCACCTGTTGAACTTTGTGGCGTCTATTTGATGGTGATCGACAGCCGAAAGAATCACTCGAACCAAAATGTTGCCTTCTATTTGATGGTGATCGGTCGATGCCAATTCATGAAAATTACTCTAAAAATTAAAATTTCCCTAATCCTTGTAGGATTCGGTCACCTGTTATATCTTATTACAGCCTGTTTATTTTAGTTTTGGATTCTCTAAAAACTGATTCTGGATTATGGTTGTAGAGAAGCTGATTCTCCAAAAGCTGAAATCCAAAAACACATATGAAGTGGATTATGAATCTAATATATATGAGTGAGCTAAATTATAAGAATCGAATTCTAGAATCGGAATGTTTGTTTTTTATTCTTCTTTTAGGCTAGAATTCAGAATCAAAAGCTAAAACAAATAGTCCTTTATTATTGCCGAAAGAAAAGAAACTTGAATGGTTACAATCAACGAATCACTCGAACCAAATGTCGCCTTCTATTTGATGGCGATCGGTCGATGCCGATTCATGAAAATTACTCTAAAAATTAAAATCTCTCTAGTCCTTGTAGGTAGCCCTGCGCCCTAGCCAGCTTTGCTTGCATTTTCCAAAGATGACGAGGCGACGATGTTTACATGATCATTGTAAATTGCACGCCACACGACCGGTACCATTTTTAATCGACGACTACCTCGCGTGATTCTAAAAGCGCATCGGATCTTTCGATTGTTAGGTTCTAATTAACTCACTCCTAACTCACCTCGCATTGCCCTTCTTTTTTATTGGTTTGATGTACGATAACTTTGGAGCTTGAACCTTCCTGGTGATGATGATGCATATATAATGCGCGCATCGATGCCAGTGATTTGTCGGAGCAAAAAAGAAAAAAAAAGCTGTTCTTTTTGTTGCAATGCATGGTGTTTCCTCATTGGGTAAAAAAAGGTGCTTGTTTTTAATCAATCCTAAGGCTATATCCAGTGGGAGTTTCAACTGAGTTTTATTCTTATTAAATAATATGACACATCATCATATTTGATGACATGACAAGGTAATTATGAAGAGAGAGATAGAGAGAGTTTTATGGGAGGTGAGAAAGTTTCATCTAGATAAAATCCGAAATACACGGTTATCTAGACAAAAACTAATATGACATTTTTAAAAACTGAGAAATAAAACTATACATTAGAAATAGCCCAAGGAACTTAGAAGGAAAATGCCTGGTAAAGTTGAAGAAAGGCGTGCAGGCAGTGCGGAGTGATTCATTTGTTTCGTTGCACCTGGACGCTTTCGTCGGACGTCGGTCGTCACCGCGGGTAGGTTCGGTGCACACGTGGTTGATAGTTCCTGCTTCGTCGTGGATGCATGGATGTGTCACCTGCGATGGCCAACAACTTCTGATACGCTGCATCTGTCAGGCTATGATCACCTTTGGGAAATGCGTTCATGGCTTCATGCAGGAAAGGGAACTCGTTTTGGAAACAGGAGTGGCTGTCCTATAGGTCGCTGCACCACTATATGTGCGGTGGTGATCTCTGATCTGGCTGCCAATATGGTGTTGAGTGCATGATTTGTCATCATCGTGATTTTTATGTTTTTTTCTTATTCTTTTTCGGGTATGATCATATGAGTTTTCACCGAACATCGATCGATAGGCAATTCTTTTCTTACGTAAGATATGTTCTTTTTTAGGTGCGACTATATGCATTTTACCGGACACCGATCGATAGGTAATTCTTTTTTACATAAGATTCACCTTCTTTTTTCTGTTTCTTTTGATTCGCTTCCATTGTTATGCATGTTGATATTGTCGTAGCAAAACCAATATCGAGTTATCGACCATTACCTATAAGGTCGATCAGTCGCCCTGTAAGGAAATGGGGGGCTAATTTCCAGGAAACATTGACACTTTAATTCGACCCCAATACATCACTAGCACAGTGTGCATCTGCTGGAGTTGTTAGTGATCCGTCAGAACATAAAAGACAGGCAGTCCCATCAGTCATCCATTAAACGTAAGTAAACGTTACAAAGTTTAAATGAGTAACTCAACAAGGTACTCCCAAAGTCTTAACAAGTTTCCAGACTTGAAAACTGCTAGCTTCAATTCGTTCGTGAATGCTTTCATCGTTATAGGCTTTCAAATTTTGTTCTTAAATACATGCTATTTTAAAATTTCAACATAATTTTTTTCTATTTTATATTCCTTCTCTTTAGCTATTTATAATGTTATTTACTATCTTATACTAAAGTAAAATACACTATTCAAATAAATAAAGAAAGATTATACCGTCTTTCGTAGATATGGCTTCATAGTAGCCTAGGATGGAAGACATATATTCAGGCACCGAGTGAGTAGCAGGAAACGAGATCCTTCCTGTGGACACGTTCATGTCGGAGAATAATGTAGCGTGGAATCCGATCACGATGCAAGCATGCCTCGTCGCGACAATCGAGTAATAAAATCGCAGATTAAACGCAGGTAGCCATGCACGTTACAAAACACCATATCACTCAAACCAACAGTGATAGTATACACTACTACAGAAATCATCATCACAGACGGTTCGTAAACGTCATCAGAGACGGTTTTGTGAACCGTCAGTAACAATAAGTTTGTGATGAAGGAGATCATCAGAGACGGTTTTCCACCCGTCTGAGAAAATTTATATCACAGACGGTTTTAATTTAAAACCGTCTGTGATAACTAAATATCACAGACGGTTTCAAATCATAACCGTCTGTGATACTAACTTATCACAGACGGTTACAAATAAGAACCGTCTGTGATGTCCTTTTTTTCCCACACCCCCAGCAGAACCTCCATTATTTATAGTGTTGTTCGAAATTTCCATCAATATTTCTACAACGATATTTACAAGGCACAACCAGTTATAGATGTTGTAGTTGAATATCTACACTTCCTATATGCATTGTGGCAACAGTTTGTCTGATCAGGATAGACTTAAAATATAAACATTTGTAGCGCTTTTTCTCCCTTCTTATGATAATGTTGATGGAACTCGACTAATAAATCAACCAAGACCCGCACGCAGCATGGCGAGGCGACGGCAACCACGGTCTGCTTGATCGAACCTGACACACTAGAGTGTGTGATCTGCTTCATGCCATATGAAGTGGCCTTGCGCAGCGTCACCGTCGTGCCACGGTGCAGAGTACCCGGACGACATGCTCCTACGCAGCGTCACCGTCGTGCCACGGTGGGAGAAAATGGTACTTTGAAAAAATTATAGATGTACTTCATAGATTACTCTAGATAGGATAATTAAATATTGAACAAATGTGATTGGAAGACCCGACTTGCAATCACATTTGTTCAATCTTTAATTACCCTACCTAGAGTAATCTATGAAGTACATCTATAATTTTTTCAAAGTACGTAGTCGAGCTCCCATATCTCCTCTATGAACCCATAGTAGGAGCTCCTCGTCAACCCATCGGTATTATTGAATGCATCTATGCGGACACCGCTGTTCTGGTTTGTGCTCTTCATATTCTGATCTCTCGTGTAAAATGTGTACTCATTTAAGTCATATCCTTTCCATGTGACAACTGTAAAAGTTGGTCCTTTTGCCAACCATGTCAGCGTGTCATCTGACGAGCTCCCAGTGATAGGTCGCTCCTTCAACCATTTGTTGAACTGAAGGTTATGTTGTCTCGTGATCCAAGACTCTTGCCGTGCTGGATTCTCTTGCCTTAGCCATTGCTTGTGCTCGACGATATAGGCGGACACTACAGCCATGTGTTGCAAAACCGTGAAATGGGCTCGAGCATACGCAACCGAATCAGGCGTGATTGCTTTCCTTCCGATGGTCCCGATACCCTGGAGCCTCCCCTCATGGCGAGATCGAGTCACACCTATCGGTTCGACCTGGGCCATGTAATCGACGCAGAACTCGACGGCCTCTTCTATTGCATAACCTTCGACAATGCTACCCTCCGGACGAGATCGATTCCGTACGTAAGACTTGAGAATTCCCATGTACCTCTCGAACAGGTACATGCTATGTAGGAACACTGGCCCGCGTATCTTTATCTCTATCACAAGGTGAACAATGAGATGGACCATGATATCGAAAAATGATGAAGGGAAATACATCTCAAGATTACATAGAGTCATCACCACCTCAGCTTGCAGAGCATCTAGTCCTTCGGGATCGATGACCTTCTTAGCGATTGTGTTAAAGAAATAACACAGCCTAGTGATTGTCTCTCGGACCTTGACCGGCAAAATACTTCTAATTGCGACAGGGAGCATCTATGTCATCAGCACATGACAATCATGAGACTTCATGCCGGTTAATTTCAAATCTTCCAACGAAACAGGTCTCTTCATGTTGGAGGAGTAACCGGACGGAACTTTCACACCATGCAAGTACTAGCACAGTTCAGTTCTTTCGGCCTTTGACAGAGTATAACAAGCAGGTTCCAAGTACGTACGACCTTTATCAGTCTCTTTCGGTGCTAACTCAGGTCTTATGCCCATATCGACCAAGTCAAGCCGTGCATTGATACCATCCTTTGTTTTACCCTTAATGTTGAGTAAGAGACCAATCACGCTGTCACAGACATTCTTCTCTACGTGCATGACATTGATGCAGTGGCGAACTTCTAGGTGCTCCCAGTAAGGTAGGTCCCAGAATATTGATCTCTTCTTCCACATGCTCTTTTCACGGGTACTTGATTTACGTCCCTTTCCATACACAACATCCAAATCCTTAACAATGTCATGAACATCTCTCCCGCTCAAACTCCTTGGAGCTGAACCATTTTCGTTCCTTCCGTCGAAAAGTTGCTTCATCTTGCGATATGGGTGATTCCTCCGAAGGAACCTACGGTGACGCATGTACACGGTTTTGCGGGAGTGATTCAGCCATAAACTCTCGGTATCATCTAAGCAGTGAGTGCAGGCTTTGGTTTCTTTTGTATTCTGGCCTGACAGGTTAGCAAGGGCAGGGTAATCATTTATGGTGCAGAACAACAAGCAGTGCAAAGTAAAGTTCTCTCGTTTGTACGCATCCCATACGTGTACCCCGGTAACCCACAGTGTTTTTAGATCTTCCACCAACGGAGCTAGGTACACATCAATATCATTCCCAGGTTGTTTCGGTCCTTGGATAAGCACAGACAACAAAATGTACTTCCGCTTCATACACAACCAAGGAGGAAGGTTGTAGATCAGAGATTTCTGGGCCAAGTGCTATCTTGCATTTGCTCATGTTACCGAAAGAATTCATTCCATCTGTACTCAATCCAAACCTTATATTTCTCGGATCCGATGAATTCTTGAAAGCTCTGTCGATGTTTCTCCACTGGATGGAATCAGCAGGGTGCCTTAGCATTCCATCATTCTTACGCTCCTCAAAGTGCCAACGCAACAGTTTTGCCTTCTTTGGGTTCGCAAACAAACGCTTCAAACGGGGAATTATAGGCAGATACCATGCCACCTTAGCAGGAGGACCTTTTTTCACCTCAATGCTCTCGCCATCATCATCTGAATGACTCTTACGCTTGTACCGGGATGCGTTGCACACCGGACATATATGCAAGTTTGTGTACTCTTTGCGGTACAAGATACAGTCGTTTGGACATGCATGTATTCTTTCTATTTCCATTCCCAAGGGACAAAGAACCTTCTTGGCTTTGTAGGTGGTTGTCGGCAACTCGTTTCCCTCTGAAAGCATGTCCGCCAATAGACGTAACAGCGCTGTGAAACTCTTGTCGGACCAACCGTTGCTTGCCTTCAATTTGAGTAGTTCAAGCACGGATGATAACCTTGTGTATTTCAACTTGCACCCTGCGAACAAAGGTTTCTCCAAGTCCTCCATTAAGCCCTAGAACTTTCCATATTCCCTGTCATCAAGGTTTCCTTCTGCATCGCGTAGCATCTGATCCAAATTGTCATCGTGCAACCTGTCCTCATCGGAAGCACAATCGATATGATCATCCGACATATCATTGACTTCGTCGACGATATTAACACTACTTGCCGCTTCCTATATATTATGCTCTTCGCCATGACTGGTCCAACATGTATAGCCCCTTTTGAAACCCCTCCGAATCAAGTGTGCTTCGATCATACCGAGTTTGAAACATCTTCAGATTTTCGCAATCAATGCACGGACATGACATGAATTGCACCCCCTTATTAAACATATCCTCCTCTGCAGCTCTTTTGAAAATGGAGACGCCATTAAGGTACTCAACACTCGTACGGTTCTCAGCGTACATCCAGCTTCGATCCATCTACGCTACACATGTAACACTTAGTGTTAAATATTAAGTGCACCAGGTGTAGTGCGTATGCACACATTCTTAAACTAATTATGCAATTACATACCTTAATTACATCACAAAGAAATAATTAACACAATTCAAATTAATCTTCAATATAATAATGAAATTAGAACCCATTACTAACTTTAGATCACCAAAAGACTTGAATTGATCTATAAGCTAAATCTAAACAATCTTTAAGTTCTATCCTTAACAAGCTAGCTAGCTACATCATGATCGAATATTATATTATGCAAATAGAACCATTACTAACTAACCTTATAGATCAAACAACCAACACATGGTTCTATAAGCTAGATCTAAAAAAAATCATCAAATTCCTTCCTTATCAAGATAGATGTTGAATATAATGCAATTAAAACACATTACTAACCAAATATCACAAACAACATATGGATCCAGCTACAATTAAGCTAGATCTAATCAAACAATCTTTAAATTAATTCTCTCCTAACTAACCTAGATATTGAATCGGATGCATGCAATTAGAGAACTCATTACTAACCTTAGATCACCAAAATCAAATGAATCTAATATCACCCTTCGAAATCAATGGTTTTCTTTCAAAAAATCGCCTCACTTCCACAGCCGCCACTTAGGATAGAAACCGAAACCCTATAAACGAAGTGGATGGATCAAGGCTCTGTTTTTACGAGCTCAGACGGTTTTATATTACAGCCGTCTGTGATACAAGAAATAGCACAGACGGTTTCTAAATATAACCGTCTGTAATGACTACTGTAGATATTACAGACGGTTGTGTTATATAACCGTCTGTGATTTCACATACGGTTTTAGTTAGAAACCGTCTGTAATGAGTACTGTAGCCATCATGCAGCGGTTATATTTAGAAACCGTCTGTGATATTTCTTGCATCACGCATTTTACCGTAATATAAAACCGTCTGTGATATTCGTGACCGACGGTTTGAGTACATAACCGTCTGTGATGTTCCATATTACAGACGGTTTTTCAAAACCGTCTGTGATCGTGCGTCTGATATAAGCCTCGCTGTAGTAGTGATAAATCCAAAAATTACTCGATAAAATCTAAAATAGATTTATTTACACCTGGATTAACCTGTATTAGGATTTGAACCTATAACCTACTGCTTCGCATGAACTTTCCTTACTATCTCACCTAATACATACTTCTCAACTACTATAAGATATATTTTTCTTTTATCTCTTCGTATCTGAAAGTTTCAACGATTATTTGAACGTCTAAATAAATTCAAATAAAAAGTTGTCAACTACAAAGTTGTAAATCTTATCAAGAGCTACAATTTTCATATAAATTTTGTCTCCAGCCAACTCCGTATGTAAAAATTATGATTTTTTAAAAATATTATCATCACTGCCGGTTCTTGTTGAGAACTAATAAGAACCGGTAGTGATAACAACTTATCACTGTCGGTTCTTAACACGAACTGGTAGTAATAGTATCACTGCCAGTTTTTTTAGAACCGGCAGTGATAAGTTACTATTATTGTCGATTCTTTCTCGGTCGAGCATTTGTACCGGTTTAGCTTATGAACCGGCAGTGATAGATTGATAAGAAAGAGTTTTTTTAGTAGTGATGGCTGCATGTGTAATGCGTTCCCACAGTTCAATTTGCATTTCCACTCGTGGGATCGATGGATGACCTGATTGTAGGAAAGTGGAGCAATCACCTCACAGCCATAAGGCAGGGGTGGTAATCCATCTATAGCCCAAAAGGGAGTGATTACAGAGTCTGATACCACGTAGGAAAGTGGAGCAATCACCTCATAGCCATAAGGCAGGGGTGGTAATCCATATATAGCCCAAAAGGGAGTGATTACAGAGCCTCAATTAGAGGAACTATACAAGGAAGGTAATAAGCTATACTAGGAAAGTATAAACAAGGAAAGTACAATAAATTCTCTAATACTGATGACCACAAGGAGCGAAGGAAAATGACTTGGAATCGATCGTTGCCATAGCTGTGAGACGGCATGGCAAACCTGAGTTTCAGTTTAAAAGCCTGTGGTACAATTTTACGTTGCTATTGTATACTATTTTCTGTTGCTATTGTATACCATTCGCAAAGATGACCTGTAACTCGGGAATAGACCCACACCTTCCTAGCTTCAGTACCAAATGTGCCATGGAGCATTCTGGCTAACGCTGTCAAGCCAGATTGTTTCCCAGGTATAAATATTCAGTGGCAATTGTTTTTAGACCGGTGGCAACGTATGCAGCAGCACTGGCTAAATAGAAAACAGGAATTGACAGCAACTTACTGTGAAGCAGGTAGCCTTAGTAAAAGAAATTTGCTGATGTCCTCCATCCAAGACCAGCATTTGACCATGGAGAAATTAACCCGCGCTTTGGTCTTTGGTAAATGCATGTATAAGGGCCAACTTGTCTACAGTTGAACCATGGATTTGATGTACGGAAGCAAACAGTGGATGTTGATGCCTGTATAGACTATAGAACCATTGCTTAGTCAGACAAATTAACTTTTGTTTTTCTTTCCTAGAAAAAAATGAATTGGTGCTATTCCAAGAAGAATTAAATCAGGCACCCTTTTCTGGTAGCTCTTGCACCCCTAAAACTTTGAAAAAAATGCTACAAGATCACCTCTTCAATTGACCAAAATTATTGATTGACTTGGTTCCAACCGTAGTGGTTTGAGATTTTTAAAACCTTAAAACTATTTGTATTATATTTTTAGCAACTTTTAAATATATGTGTTAGCTTTATAATGTTACAAAATCATTATACAAGATTATAGAGTTTGTACATATAAAATGAGTACCCTTAACAAAAATTTTCTAGTTCCGCCACTACATACATGGTAGTACTCCAAGATTTTTGAGCATCAGAAATACACAAACTAAGGAACTTGGTATTTCTGAAGATAAAATGGCCCGGGAATTAAGACCTACAAGCTAGTGGAATTAAAATTGTACTCCATGCATGAAACATAGTTTTTTTCCTTGCACTTGATTTTGCTACTTACACATCTGGAAGGTGGAAGCCTTATAGATATGCCCCCTTTTTCTTTATTCAACGATCTATGCAGGTAAAAAGTTCTTATTGACAATTAACAAGTTTCCTCTTCAGAAATGTAGCTAGAATGATGGATCAGTGTGACCAAATTCAGTTTCTGAACCCTTAACATAGTTACAACTTTATTTTCAGAAGGGTTTGAACTTTGGCCTTAAGAAGTCTGAAACAACTAGAATCCAGAACTGTAGTACGACTAGGAGTGAATGACAGACGAAACAGTCAAGAACTTGCCGAAAGATTGCATTATTCCAATGCCAAGTACTACTAAAACATATGGCCTATGGGCATTGCTATCACAGTCAGAACTCAGAACTTGCCGAAAGATTCCATTATTCCAATGCCAAGTATTACTAAAACAAACGGCCTATGGCATCGCTATCTTTCTTGAGGACTTACAGCGGCAAGACTTCTGCGCAAACCGCGACTTCTACACAAAGCTGAATACATTCAGAGCATATGTCATCCAGAAACATTAGTAAAATTCGAGATGTCATGCAGTGCACGTATCAACAACAGTGCATACTGCACAAGCCAAAGCTGAAACGTCCACATTGTAGTAAAATGTTTTCCCTCTCTTTAGGCACAATCAAAATAATGCAATTGGCTAGCATACACAATTTCAAAATGAACAAGAGAGCTGGTGGAATAAACAAAGGATGGAACCACTAGATGACTGGCAGCATATGGAACACATTAACAAAGTGGATATTGTGAAAATTGTCCTTCCGGACACGAAAAGGTAACACTTGCATTCTAATGCACTACCAGTCGTCTGTAACAAAAGAATTTACAATTACACTTAAGCAGGAACAGCCTCGAGTATTGGGTCAGCTGGATAATCCTCATACCCACTTATGCCAGTAATTCTCAACCTTGTATTTGGCTGCAAAATAGCAGAAAATTGTAAGGTTAAAAGTATTCGGATTGTTTAGTTTGGAATTAAAACCTGAATCAGTATTTATCAATATACTTCCACCTGTCACAAGGACGGTAATTGGAAATACTTACCTGCCTGTGACCGATTTTCCTCTGGTACTTCTTCTTCTTCTTGTACTTGAAGACTATCACTTTATCGTCCAGTCCCTGTGGAACAAATAATAGGGAGAAACCAGTGTCAACTAATTTTGCGTGTCCATGATTAATCCCACGGCATGCACAGGACATACCTGTTCTTCAACCACTGCATGAACAGCAGCATTGGTCACTACTGGCATGCCAATGTAAGCTTTGTCCCTAGTTGACACTAGTAGCACCTTGTTCAATATGATCTGCACATCAAGCATTATCTGGGAGTGAAATTTCTGGCAAAATACAACATGATGCTGAGGACCTATATGAATGTGTGGGATTGGAAGCTTTGGATTAGACAAGTGACATCAGTGGGGAACAGAATAAAGCTACTAAATACACCACTACACCAGGACCAAACTGAATCGGCTCTGGAGGTCACATTTATGCGAAATTGCAAAGAATAGGCTACATATTTGACTTTTTGCTATACCAGACAAGTGCGACTCAACAACTAAACAAAAATATTGTATTGCTACAACTACATTTTGGCACAAGAACTTACATTGAAATGTTTCTATGATTACAGGATAATTACTTGTAAAGTGCACTAAGTCAATACCACTTTACATACTTTCAGAACATACTATGTGCAGCATTGTTTCAAAGTTTGTTCTTGCACCTCATGGACAAAACAACACAATTGTAGTAGACTGACATTATTTTTTCCCTTCTCCTTCCATCACCCTCTCTAGTAACCTACCTTGACATCTTATACCTTCTTTGTTTACGGGCTTAACACGAACTAACTAACAATTGAGCAAGTTGGCAGTTAGCTAGTAACAAGTATCCTTCTGCATCCTCTAAAAAGGAAACGAAAGGGTACCCTTTTGATAATCTTATCCCACCTCAAGCTTTTTTCCCTGTCGTCATATATTTAGTCGGATTTGCATGCTTATTCCACATTTCCATTGACGCAGCCAACTAAATCAACAACAGCTAACAGCTGAGCTGCTGACATCATGGTGGAGTTTCCTAATCCCATATGCATAGCCACATCAGGATCAGGGAGTAGACCTAAGGACTAGGTGCGAAATATGAAAAAACCTTTTTCTGGATCCCCAACATATCTAATCACAGTTTTTCCTAGTCACCGGAAGCAGCACGACATCATGCAAGTGATGGAGCAGTTACTCTTTAGATCTTGAGGAAAAACTTTGCGGTTAACTACTGTTATAAGAACACAAATGCAGTAAGGCGATTCTCTGAAGGATTTTTTCCATCCGAAAATGCTATAGGGAAACCATGCAACATTGCATAAACTACACTATCTTACAAATATCAACTTGGAGTCATGTGTAGAAGCACAAGCACTAAACCTGATCATTGACACTGGCGCCTTTCAGCCTCTGTGTGTATATATAACGACCAGGCATCACAATGTACTGTCTTGACCCAATCTGTAAACCAGAAAAACAATCAAAATAGTTTCTTCATTATTCACAATGCTCATGCGAAGCAAAGCACACAGAATCCCTTCGCAGATGCGTTCTTGCAGATTTCAGCATTTTCGCAAGTGCCCCTAACAATTCATTCTAAGACT
The DNA here is from genome assembly GCA_036346375.1 of Guadua angustifolia. Lineage (NCBI taxonomy): Eukaryota > Viridiplantae > Streptophyta > Magnoliopsida > Poales > Poaceae > Guadua > Guadua angustifolia. Next base: position 36,132,043 of record CM070503.1, read on the forward strand.
ACTATTAAATCATTTGAAAACTCCACAGGTGTCATCGTCATTTTGCTAACACTGTGGCCTGCACATCCTAATCAGTAGTGAATGAACGCTTCTCAGTATTCATGCAGGCATACTTGTGCAGCGCAGCAGAAGCCTAAAATGCCTACTTTACCACAAGATACAGCTAGCTCGACTGCCATCCCTGGAAGCAATTTACAAAACTGCAGCTAATGCAGCACATAGAAGTATTGTCACATATTGGGACCTAAGTTGCAACTACGGAGGCCAGTGAGCGAGCAAGCGAGCCAACCCACCATGACAACGGCGAAGATGTCGGCGTCCTTCCCAGCCTCCGCGGCTGCCAGTTGCGCCTCGACGGGCTCCGGCACCTCGGCCTCCTCCTCCTCCTCCTCCTCCGCGACCTCTTCAGCCTCCTCCACCACCTCCGCCTCGGCCTCGACCGGGGCGGGCGCCTCCTCGGCGGCGGACGCGAGGAGCCGCCAGCGCCGTGGCGCGGAGGGCGACGGCGAGTGAGCTATGCGCAGGGAGGAAGGGTGCGGGCGGGAGGATTAGGGTTTTGGAGGGGAGGAGGCGGAGAGGGAGCGCGGCGGTGGCCATCGGCGAGGGCGGGGAGCGATGGACGAGAGTGATGAGAGACTGGGGATTTTGGGAGGAAGAGAGGAGGGGGATAATGTTGTGGATAGGAGGGGATCGTGGGCCGTCCAATCTGATAGCAACGGTCGAGATCGGGTGCTCGTGAGAAATGGGAATTTCGATGCCCGGCCCAATTAGCAGGCATCCTAAACGTGGCCCATCAAAACCGTCGGCGCGCCATGGAACTGCTGATGGAGTTGGCTCTCCGTGAGGGAGAAGGGATGTCGCCGCTGGGAGGACAGGGATGGATGGGCTCCTCCATGCCGGCCGCCGCAGACCGATCGGCGCGACCGGGAGGCCGAGGATGGTCTACTCTACTGGCGCGGCCACTGCTTTTTGAATATGGTCACTGGAGGCGCGGTAGATCAGCGCGGCGGTGGAGTGGGGACGCCGGCTGGAGAGAGATGTCAGTGAAAAGGCGGTGGGACTGTGCTTGAGAAGAGGGGCGGCTTGGGAATCTCCTTCCAATGAAACAAAGTTCAAAATTTTGACGAAATTTTGAAAGATATCGGTGAAATCTTGAATTTTGGTCGGGGTGAGATTCAAAATCCCGGTGAAATGAAAAAAATTGAAAATTAGAGCTTGCTGCAGTGATTTCGGTAAATTTTAGCATTTTGGACTGGATTTCACAACAATTTTTTTTAGAATTGTAATGCTTTTTATGAGAAATACTTATGAAAAGTTTGCAAAAAAGATATATATACAAATTATATAATGCTAACCTTAAACCATATATTGAATTTTGGCCTTAAATGTTGTAATTCAGCTTAAACCTTAATTTATATTTCGACCTAAATCCTGAATCCCAACTTGAATTTCAGCCTTAAATGATGTATTTCTGCCTAAATCCTAGCTTGGATTTTAGCCTTACATAATGTATTTCAACCTAAACCCTAAATCCTAACTTACAAATTTTATATGCAAATACTTAGTATTTTATATTCAAACAGATAGGAAATCCACATAAATGCTTGCATGATTTTTTTCATATTTTTCCTAATTTTTTCTAGACTCAGGAGACTATTTCACAGCCGGTCAAAAATCACCAAAAATTTAGCCTATTTCGCCAAAATTTCGGTGATTTTATCCAAATTTTGGTTTTCCCATATTCAAATTCACCAGATTTCAAATTTTCTTATTGAATTTCATCCAAATTTCATACGAAATTATGAAATCTTGCCGAAATTTGGATTTTAGCTACCCTTGCGTTATGATCCGAATACAAAATCTAAAACCTCGGAATGGATAAGGATAGTGCTGCAAATAGGGAGCAGAGGCAGAAAAAGGAGAGGAATTCTTACCTGTGTGAACGTGCTCATAAAAAATTTGCTTTGAATGAGAGGGAGAGAGAGTGAAGTTATTTTATCTTTTTTTTTTTGCCTTTTATACTAGGAAGTTTGTCCCGTGCTAAGAGTGAGGTTGGTTGAATACACGAAGAAAAAGTGTATATGCTACGATATTAAACTTAGGTTGTATATTAAAAAGATATTCTATAATGGTGGAGATGTGATCTAGTGGTGAGAGTGAAAGTGATGGGGACGGGTGTTCCCGATCTTTCGGTGAGATGATGATACGTCGATTTGGGGGTGTTGATGGCACCGAATTTGGGGCTTCTAACCGCAAGTCGAGCTTCACAATCGCAATGCCAATCCACACAGATACAAGATCCCAACGATCAATTGTTCCTGCAAGAAATCGAGAACCCGCAAGAACAAAGCATGAAGCAATCTGAATAGATAGTATTGAAATCAAACGAAACAAGTTGAGGTTCTGTTTCTCGGCTCGGGCGGTCTAGTCGACACGCGCAAACACGAGGAGGGACGCACACGGGGTCTACCAAACACAACAAAACCTAAATGACAACGTACGACGGCTGGGGCATTATATAGGGTGGAGACCAGACTTGGGGCGCCCAAATTAGGGTAGGCCACCACCCTAAGGTCGGCCACCATGCAACCCTAACCATACATGGACCATAGGCCCAAAAATAAGGTGGCGCAGCACCCTGAAATTCTGTCCCGTGAGATTGTTCTTTTATTTCCCATCGCTCCAGAAGGAATTTAGCCTTGGGGCCAGATCCATTGGAAAGGTTATCTCGATACCTTTCAAACGAGTGGTCGCACGCTGAAAATAGAGTCCGGGAGCCCAAGTTATGTCCGTTTGAAGTTCTGCTGCTCCTAGATGGCCGAACCGGACTCGGCGACGAATTGGGCTTGATCTTGGGCCTTCCTTGGCGCGTGGGCTGTCCTCGGGGTGTATGCTTGAGGCCCTTGTCTATTGATGTGATTTTGAATGGCTGAGCTTCTGGATTAAGGCCTCTCGGTGATGAAGATGCCGCGATCGTCAAGATGACCGTTTGAATATAGCCGTTGCATGTCAATCGTGAGTGACGAAGATGGAGCGGCGTCGGTAGTCGTTGGAGCGGCCGGAGAGGAAGAAGGGGCAGCGGTCACGCTGGTCATATCCATACTGGTGATGTCCTCATCAGAAAGTGTTTAGCCTACCTATCCAAGAGCAATCATTAGAATCGATATGATCTAGCGTATTTATTTAAAGCACATATGTACATAAGATTGTAATACCATTTCAAAATTTTATGTTGTGTGTAACAAGCACACATATATTGTGCGAGAAATCGACATCCTAATTAATGGGGCCTCTTGCCAAAGTGGCAACACGAAGAAATCAGATATCGAGTGGATCGATGGCGACGAGGCGAGCACGCGAGGGTGGGGACAGGGGGGAGGAGACGGTTTGTCAGGAAGCGGGGATACAGCGAGTTCTTTTGGAAATTTGGGTACAGAGAAGTAATCGGCAACCTATCTGGAAGCCAGCCGACTTCAGATGAAGTGATGGAGGGCTGAGATTTATCCTGGGGAAAGCGTTAAGTGAAAGCCTACGGCGTGTGTTAGAAGTAGTAATTACCTGTCACAGTGAAGCTGTTGTCGAATTTACTGTTACCGTAAAGTTGAGTTTTCCATTTACTTGCTGTAACTTTGAACTGAGGCATATATAAGCCAAAGCGCTGGAGAAAAGGGAATATATTATCCATTCCCAAAAATTATTATGTCTGTTAGGGTTCTTAATTAGCGTAGCTTCTATTGGATCGAGTTCTTCCGTCGTTTTCCGTGGGTTTCGCCTAAGACTATCTCCGGCAATTTCCCTTCATTCCTATCATCTCCAGCAGCATCCCCTCGAAGGGTTTTGTATAGGGATTAGAGAGAGAATCCTTTCTGAAGAGATTTTCACTTCAAATCCTTTCTAAAAGGAACTGTGAAGGGAATTCATTGAAGTGCTTAGGATCTGTCTGTGAAAAAATTTAGAGTCTGAAAGGATACCGCTGGAGATAGTCATTCGGAACTCCGCTTCTTCTGGGGTCCTGACACGGTTGGTGCTCGCTGGAACCGTCCAGAAGAGGAGGGATGCGACCGCCAGCGGGTCGCGAAACCTCCCGAACGCTCTCCCCGCTTCGACGCCGCCTGCCTACACATAAATAGGCACGCCCCCTCCCCCTACGTCTTCCTTCCTCATACAGCACAAAGGAAGAAGCAAGAAACGCGCTCGCAACAAGCAACAGAGGAGGAGGACGACGAGCTGGGCTCGCGGACCGCATCGCCCGCCGGTAGCTGACGTCACTCGGCCCCGTGGATTCAAGTCTGGTGGTGGTTCGTCTCATCCGGATTCGGCTGCTGTTTCTGTCTCCCCACACTGTAAGCCACTCCTTGCTTTCTCTTCTTGATTCCTCTTTCCGGCGAGTGATTGTAGTTCCTTAGTTTCGCGATGTCATACGTATTCCGAGGTCTCCGAGCCATAGGAAGAGTCAAAAGATTGTCGTTGATTGCAACAACGAAATGGAATTGGAACGCATTTCAGAATCTCTCCGTGATCGGTGAAAAAAAAAGAAAATTCAGGAGCTCCCGTGACAGGTAATGCTGGGACTGTCAGCTCTAGGTTTAGTTTTCAGTGTTTTCATGGAAAGACGGCTGGATTTGGTTAATGGGTGATTGGGGAGAATGGCCTTCTGATTCTCTGAAGCTCGAATGGTGTGTGTTCCACTGTTCCCTGATGTTTCTACTAATCTATCATCCATGACCATGATACGAGATAGGAACGTGATATTTGTTAAGAGGAACGAACTCTTTAGAGGGCACGTATAATGGCTATGTAAAATTTTTGTTGATATTGAAGAGAGAAGGAAAGAGAGTATAAACATCTCCTTGTGAAGAGATGACTATGTAAAAAAATATAAAACACCACTACGTGAGTTATTATCTATAATAATACTTCTTCGTACTATAATTAAGATTAGAGTAGTGCTTCAATGCTTTCCCTTCTAGTATAAGTCGTACAAATCTTAAAGCAAGTAAAAGGATAAGTAATTATCATCCACCTTTTATTTATGTTTTAATATTTATGCAACTGTTAAAAAGAAAAGCATGGAATCACCTCTTTTAAGATTATAGAATCTTATAGAGAACTTTAAAATGATATCTATTGTAGAAGCTATCTTCAGTTTTGTCTTTTGACGACATGGAAGAGTATATGGACAGTGGTCGTCTTTATTATTGTACACACTAAAAAGTAGCATCCCTAATGTGGGATCTCATTTTTAAGACTCGGCTGCAATTTGCAAAACCCCTGTTACTTTGGAACAGGGATTTAGGCTCCCTTTGGCGGCATTGTGGTGGATTATCTTATCTCATTCGTTGAATTGCTTTTAGATAATTTAGTGTTTGGTTATTTCCTTTATTTAACCATGTTGCAAAAGAAGATATTGTTGTGTTCCATACAACCAAAAAAATATGCAAGAAAATACTAAAGGAAATATCCACGTGAGACAAAATAGGGAAAGATAAACTGTTTGATGACACAATTTGTTAAACTATAATTTGAAAAATAAGTGCAGCTCAGCACAGCCACTGCAAACTGGGCCTTAGTGATCAAAGCGATATGTGCACATCTTTTGCCGAAAAAGGCTCTTTGTATTACTCCAAAATCACACAAAATTTGCTGAAAGGAAAAAAATCATGAATGTAGTACATATAGTTTTATGAGCATTTTAAGAGGATATGTAGTACATATAGTTTTGTACTACAAAATTTTTTGGTATTTTGCAAAAGGTAGGCAAATAACCCTGCTTAACCAATTCTGTTTTATTACCTCGCCCTCTGGGTGAGGTTCAAGCTTGTCCATGACCTTCCATACAAGTATCAAAGCTGAGAAATTTAATCGCAACTTCTTGCAGCATTCTCTAATTATGATTTCATATTTTTGTTATCAATCCGGTCCGTGTACATGCATGCTGTGTACAACAAATTTTATTGACTGTGACAAGAATGGGTTGTTTGGATTTTGAAGTCTAGGTAAACTGGAATTGATCTTCAAAACCAAAGAAACCTTGCATGGCAGCACCAATTTCTAAATTATCATCACAATTACCGAACTGCTAATCTGCTATGAACATTATTCCTAAATTCTCATTGCAAATTAGTAAGTAGCTGTAAACTTTGGTAGTGTAACCTTTGGTTATGATTGTTTTTGAGGAGCAAAACAACCGGGGAGCCCCCTGCCAGGAAACCTTTGGTTATGATTGTTGGTTACCTGGTCCTATTCATAGTCTCCACTAATTCTATCACGGGCTCTCCTGTGAACCTTTAGCTTCTGTTTTGTCTTACTATATCTTAACTTAGATCCTGTACATCACGAAACTAATCGATATTTTTTCTGCGTTCTTGCAGGTATCACAGCCGCAGAACCTGTTCAACAGGTCCAGGCATTTATCCTACTAATATAGGAGTATAATCTAGTAAATAATGCATCCAGCAAATCAGTACATGGATCCATGCTACTCTCATTACGCTCCTTACCCATATTATCCCCCTCCTGGATGTGAAGCTGGCCACCCAGGGATGTCAATGGACTCATCTTGTCGACCACCGATCCATGGGCCTTGCCTGTACAGTGCTAGCATGAACCACCCACATCCTCCTGAATTCCATAGCTGCTGCAACCACGCATGTCCTCGTCCTGGTTACTACAGTTTCAGACCCCCATTCCCTCAGGAACTTCCACCTCCACATCTATATTACCATGGGCTGTTTCCGCATCACCCGAACGTGTACCCTTCTTACTTTGTCCCACCAACACCTTACCTTGTTGATCAAAGACCTTATGGTTATGACAAATGCAAGAGCCATTGCTGTGGGTGTCCAAACCATGTTTTCCATTGGGGAGAGAAGTGTAATCTGAAAATTAAAGAAGAAAGCCCTGAAGTGAAGCCTGAGAGTGAACAGAAGGGTGCAGATAATTCCAGTATAATTTGCCACCCAAATTACCAGTACCCCATGATATGTCTTCCATCTGGCAACATGAATGACAAGGAGAATGGAAGAAGCGTTGAACTGCCACCTCGGTTCTTTAATGGATGGGTTCCTGTGAATGGCAAGAGGACAGGGCATGTGAAGCAACAAGAGCAGGATGATCAGAAGGCAAAACAATTTCCTTGGACAAAAATTTGGATGCCAGCAGGATATGATGAGCCAAAACAAGAAGCTAAGCAGTTGGAGATGGATGGGAACCAAAAGGTCCCTGAAGAAGCTCCACCTTCACCAAAGATCAAGATTATTCCCTTGTCATGGTTTGGAAATGATCACCATGATCAGAAGCCTGCCCCTAAGGATGGCTCTGGAGATCAGAATGACAGATCAGTGAAGAGCCAGTACGCAAGTACTGACCATCAAGATGGCATGGCAATGGAAGGTAATTAGAAGACTAGACCAGTTCTTCCTAACAAAGAAAGCGAAGAGAAGAAGCCTTTCAGAGAAAATTACAAAACAATTCCAGTCTTGCCTAAGAATGACAGTGATGAAAAGAAGCCTGTTGGTGGTAATCACAGGACCATTCCTGTTGTGTCTATGAAAGAAAGTAGTGACGATAATAATTACAAGACTATTCCACTTCTTCCTAAGAAAGAAAGTGAGGAGAAGAAGCCTTTCAGAGAAAATTACAAAATTCCAGTCTTGCCTAAGAATGACAGTGATGAAAAGAAGCCTGTTGGTGGTAATTGCAGGACCATTCCTGTTGTGTCTATGAAAGAAGGTTGTGATGAGAAGCCCGACTTGAGTGGAAAGAAAGAGGAAAAGAAGACCGGCGGAGCTGACAGGGAAGGAGAAAATGGGAAAAGAAACAATGGTGAACCTTCGAAAGCAAAGCATTCGAAATTGCCTCCTGTATGCTTGCGAGTGGATCCTTTGCCCAGGAAGAGGTCTGGAAATGGTTCTTCGAGGTCTCCTAGCCCACCAACCAGCAAGGATGCAGACAGAGCCAAGGACGTGAAAGAGGCCCAAAGCCAGAACCAGGAGCCTAAACAGCCGGAGGCAAAGAAAGACATTACTGTGTCTGAGGTTAAAGAAAAATCACCTGATGAAATGAAGAAAGGAGTGGAGCTTATCAATGGAACAGTGCAAGCTGCTGCTGTGAAGCACACAGAGGAAGAAGTTCCCACAAGTGTGGATGACCAGAAGGTACAAGGTAATAGCAACAATGTTGACGCTCAAGAAATTGCAGGTGAGGAGAGCATGCAGGGATGTGAAAAAAACACAAGGGAGGATGAGTTAAAAATTCAGGGTGACGCTGCAAAAGGTGATGTCAGGACACGCATAATCAATTTTTCAAAACCAGATGCAGCACTTCGTATTCAGTCTGCTTATAGAGGGTATCATGTCCGAAGATGGCAACCTTTGGAGAAACTCCGGAAGATCAAGAACGTACATGAACAGATGGAAGATATGAAGAAGCAGCTGCAAGACCTTGAAGCTTCTTCTAAGAAGCCGACTGAAAAAGAGCAAATGGCCATCGGTGAGACTATTATGAATTTACTCCTGAAGCTTGACACCATTCAGGTATTGCTTTTTCATTTCAACTTGATCTGAATTTTATTTTCATAATCGAATTATATGATAGAATATATAAATAATTTCATGTTAGCTAGTTGATTGTTAACTTGGGTTGGTTTGGGTTGGTTTTAACCCTTCATACACTTGATACAGGGCTTGCATTCAAGTGTAAGGGAGGCTAGGAAGTCCGTTACTCGGGAGCTAATTTGCCTGCAGGAGAGGCTTGATTCATTGTGCAAGCAACTATCTGGTGAGCCTAATTATACAATCGGTGAGGAAGAGAAACCAGAGGGAGTTGAGAATGTTATCCGGACTACAGCTCCTGTCTCAACAGTAGAAGCATCTGAAGAAGTAATTCTCACTTCTATCATAATGTTCCACAACTTCCTTTTGCTATTGTTCATTAATGATAAGATAGGTTAACTTGGTGTATAATTTAACAAATATACATCAGCAGGAGAAATCTGCAAGTGTGGGTGAAGGACAAAAGCTGTCGTCAGTGGACTCCAAGGAGCTGTTGCATGATGTAGTTTCATCGGGAGTTTCTGTGGAGCTGAGGCAAGATGCAGATTCTACTGAACATAAGCATCAAATGGAAGAATCAACTACAACAAAGGAGGAAGCAGCTGATGAAGTAAGTTTAACTTCTATTTCTATTTGTATCGTTTGGCGCCCTACAATTGCAAAATTGATATGACAACTGATTGATTTAATTTACAAGTGGGATACCTGACCTCACCCATGTCCAATAGGGGGGAGCTGCATCGCAGGGTGAATGTCAAGGAGCATCATCGATGGATGTGATGAATTATGCAGCTTTGTCGGGACATTCCACTGAGCAGAAGCACCAATCAAATACCATTCCAAGGGAAGGAACTCCTGGAGAAGTAAGTTTTATTTCCGTTTATTTGTCATCTAGTGTAATCGTAACAATAGTGGTTCATTAGTTATCAAGATGCCTGTTATTTTATACTTTACAAATTGGATGCTGACAGTGTTCATGTCAGCAGGAGAAAGCTGCAGCAACGGGTGAAGGACAAGTTGTATCATCAGTGGGCTACATGGAGCCGTTGCATGATGCAGCTTTATCAGAGGACTCCGATGTGCTGAAACAATGCACAGCTTCTACTGAGCATAATGGCCATACTGAAGAACCACATACAGGGGTTTCTCCTGCTGCCACTGAGGACAGTACGACTGCTATGGATACAGCAACTCTGGTAAGTGGAGTGGCAGTTGATAAATCGATTTTTCATTTTTATTTATATGGATGATGAGCTTTATAACAAAATTGAATTTATAAATAAAACAATATTAACACTGAATACGATAAAACAGGATGGTTCAATTGAAGGTCAAGAGCTGGAATCTGCAGCTGTAGAAAGCTTGGAGCTGAAACATGATGTTGCTCCTGCTGAAGAAGATCAGTGCAAAGAACCAAGTGCTTCACTTGTTCATTTGGAGGATTCATCTGTAGCTTTGAAGGATGCAGAGCCACATGAACGTGATCCAGCCCCTGCAGATGACTCCACTGTGTCCAGTCCAGAAGATCTACCGGAAAAAACCACGGATGCCATCGTGCAGCAACAAGTTGTAGATACTACGCAAGATTCAAACAAACAACCAGATGTTTTAGTGGGTGATGCAGATAACGTGGACTATGTTACCGCTGCAGATGCAGAGGTGTCTGTGCAATCTCCCTTGCTCGAAGAAACATCACAGTCCGACTCTTCTCTGGAACAAACTGTATTGGATGAATCGGAAGCAGCAAAGCAATTTGAGGTTCTTAGCAAGGATGATTCAACACTTATCGATCAGCCAAATGAACCTCTTGTGGAGAACTCAACAGGAGGTTCTGCCATCGGTGAGGAGCCTCTCATTGTAGCATTGGAAAAGGAAGCCGACACAAAACAGAACGCTCTGAACGTTGCAGGAGCTCGGAGTGACATGGGTGCTGAACCAACCCGGTCTGAAAGTGAGAGCAGTGTATTACCATGTGAACATCATGGCACCAGGGTGCACGATAATCCTGACTCGAATGTGCCATTGGAGAGTCAAAGTGATGCGCATAGGGAGCGTGCCAATGGAAATAAAACAAGTGGAGATACGGAGGCTTCTGAGGCAGTTGAATGCAATGAGATGCTGAAAGAAGCTCCAGGATGTGCGACAGGAACAAATTCTGCTGAGGTGGAAGCCGATACACCGAACAAAGCCGCCGCCGTGCAGACAGCTTTTGCTTCTGCAACTCACGATGGTCCGAAGAACGACGAGGAGAAGAAACTGGCCGAAGAAAACCAGAAGCTGAAGGAGATGCTGCAGAAGCTTCTTGCATCCGGCAATGATCAGATGGGGGTCATCGCGGAGCTAAGCGAGAAGGTCAAGACGCTCGAGCGGAAGCTGGCGCGCAAGAAGAGGCCAAAGGTAAGGGTGCACAGGCCAGTCAGGAACGCAACGGCCACGGCCAATGTCCACTGAAGAATGAAAAGATGATCTCTGAAGTTTGAGATTGTGTATATGGATTCCATGTAACTGTTCATGTTCATGTTGTAATGAAGTCCGATGTAGTACTTGTAATGTACACAACACTGTTGTGCCACTTGTCCTAGGGAATACAAGATCATGCCTGTGTTGTGTGTACGTGTGAAATAAGTCCAAGTTCAGAGCCGTGGATATTTTTCCTTGCATTTGTGTGCTAGTGACCGGACAGCTTCATAGCTGACCTGATTAAGAAAGCTGCTTAATATGGACATGGAATGTGCTCTCTGTGGTTTATCAGTGTACAGATATGGGGGTGCAAAGCTTTCATGGAAGATTTTGTCGCAGTGTTGCAGATTTCTTGCAAAGCTTTTGTTGACGCTAAAAACTTAAGTATGGTTTCTGGTTATAGCACACTAGACGAACACCGGGTTCAGAATGTGCCAACCGATTTGACCCTGCAATCGGTAAGGAAAGAGTATGAAATTTGCTCAAAGCCGATCTCGTGAGACGATCAAATCAAGGATAAAAGATAAATCTAATTAGCCGATAAAGCTAACTAGAGGGTAAAGCTAGACACTCTGAAAAAGACGATACGCAATAAGATCATAGAATCAGACCTGAGACATAATCGACGAAGAACAATAATCGGCAATGCACAACTTTATTGATCAGGATCGAATTATAAAAGAGCTAAATTACAGAACTAGTCATAGTCGACGGAAAAATAAAAGTAGATGCATGTTTGATTGATTTTTGTGTCTCTATTTCGCCGGCCCTGATCCATGTTTTATACCTATCGACCGATCGAGTTCTATTACAACACGTCTTAAAAGCAGAATCCGTATCGGCCTCTATTTCCTTAATAATCTCCTTGTTTTCAAATATTTTCAAACTGTGTTCTATTATATCCTGTTGATCCGAATCTCCGACCGTAATAACTGTTCCTGCTAAATTTCGGTGCAAACAGCTTTCAAGAAAGAAGCAAGCTTCTTCACACAAGCCGTATCATTGCTACTATTTGCCCATAGGCCAAGGTATGGAAATGATTCAAGGGAAAAGTAGGCGGCCCTCCTGTGTGGTGTTATTATTTCTTCTGCTCGCTTTTCTCAGTTCTGCTCAGCGCAGTTTGACGATTGCTTTTGCTGCAGAAAAGGTGACTGGGACTCCAGGAGTGGAGCTGAGCTCGTGGAGTGCGAGTGTTTTTGTTCGGTCAACTTTTTAAGTGTATTCCATGTATGCGTCTCAATCTGGGGTCTGGAATTTATTCTCTATTTTGGCCATGTCTGTAGTTACTTAATCGAGTTGGTATCTAACTGGATGCTGCGTTACAAGATCCTTGAAATTTTTAATTAATCTAATTGGTACCCAATAGGCTAAGGTATGTTATGATCCAACTGATTTTTTTGTTGGCTGGATGTAATCAATTTTTGCATAGAAGATATAACATGCCGCAGCCCTGTATTTATTCTCCACGAACACGCAAAAAAATTTTTGTTTCTGTTAGAACAATGACGCGCAAAACATATGGAGAAGATTAAACACAACGAACAAGAGACACGGATTTAACGTGAAAAACCTTGTAGGAAAAAACCATAGGCACCGGCTGACAAAGAACTTCACTATTTTCTAGATAAGTTACAAAAACGCTAGGAATCAAATCGCCTCAAGTGGCTTACAAAGATAAATATATAGATGGTGGTAACTTAGATCTAACTTTGAAACTGATCCATACCGCGGGGGGCTTCGCCCCCCTACCCCCACCCCTAGGCGTCCCTAGAGGCAGCGTGACTTGATGAGCCAACTTTAGCCTCCGCTACGTTTCGACAGAAATTGACTATATTATTGAGTTGCATGCACCACCTTCACCTAAAAGCTTGGTGATGAGGAAGGTGAGCAATTCACTTATACTTCAACACTCCCGACGCACAGGCTCCCTCAGACCTAGGATGTGGAATAGAAGTGGGCTGCAATTATTTTTTTTAAATTGCGCCAACCGGGTCTTGAATTCGAGACCTCTTGGCTCTGATACCATATTGAGTTGTATGCACCAGTCAGTTCATCTAAAAGCTTAAGCTGATGAGGAAAAGTGGACAATTCACTTATACTTCAACACATATCTCTAAATTTAGATCATAATTTAACAATTTTTTTGCATCAACGCCTCCTACATCTCAAAGTACCCCGTTAGATCATGAAACTGGACTCCAATGTGCAAAGGTAAAATGTACTTTTGCAGGGCTTGGAGACTACGCTGTCGGATCATAATAACGAGACCCCAAGGTCTTCGAAAAGCTTATCAAACATGTCAGGTAGCAGATGCAGGTCAAAGCAACAAGGTACAACCCAGTGCGATCCTGAATAATGCTGCATTTAGTTCACATTCTTCCATGGAAAAGGCTGCTTGTCCAATGAACCAAATCATGGTTGTCGCACTCATCTTGTTTAGTAGATGAGTGAAAAGAAGGATCGTTCTACACCACAACGAGCTCTTTTACGTAAACTAGGTTTAATATGATTTGTTCATTCTTTTTCGATCTAATGGATCAACTTAGTTATAGTTTATTTAATTCTCTGATAATAGAGTAGTAGAAATACCTTTAATAAATCAATGGCTAGATCTAATTTGTATTGCCCACTATATACTACTATTATAATGTACCATGAAATTTCTCGGAACGAAACACACAGAAATAAAGAAAAAAGAGGTGAGAGCACGGCAAACATCATAAGATGGCCTGTCATTGGAAAACACTCTCTTTTGAAAATTGGTCGTTGAAACACACTCATCAAAATATTGTCAGAACTTCATGCGATGCCTTCATGCTCTTGCTGCAAATGTTAACTAGCAAAATCTGTGGTCCGTTCAAGAATCCAAGAAGCACGGAGGCCCTCCATCAGCAGAGGCACGCCAATGTCTTCAACAAAATGATGGCCATGATCTGTTCATCTGGACATCTGTGTACGTATATTTATACATCTTTGTCCTAATGCTAACTTTTGGACATATACAGGATAGGCCAATTTGCCAGATATTAGCGCAACACCCCAATAGGAACAAGTTAGCAGAAAATTTCGATAGATCTTGATGTTAGTGACCATATTGTTCCTATATCTGCTAGAAATAATTTCTTTCTTTTTTTTGGTTGAAACAAGGACAGGCGCTCTGCCAATTCATTAAAGGAGGAGGTAAGCACCTGTGTCAATCCTAGGACTGAGTACGGGTGGGTTGGGAGGTTAAACAGCCTCCCCACCATCTAGCCACAGGCTGGATTTCTAGGACATAATTTCGAATTATTGTACTTCTTGATATATAATCTGGTCCCATTTACACATTTACTCAGTATTCTAAAGGTCATTACGATTTATGAGTAAGCCGATGGATGGTTCAAGAAGAGAATATCTCAAACAAATCTCCTTCCTTGGTACAAGAACGTGATCGATCACTGGCCGATCTCAGCTAGCATCACTTCGCAAACCGAAGCAGAGAAAGGGTCGTAGATGGCTAAGATTAACGTCACTTGAGACAGGGACATGTGGACAGTCGGCTGATGCCGATATCCATTTACTCCTTGTCCCACAAGCCTCTCTCCTGATGGAACTAATGGAAGTGTTCTCCATGGTCAATACCTGATAAGATTCCCACACACGTTGTCTCTAGCAAAGGTTTGGTTTTTTCATCTTGTTTTCTATCTCCTCTTTTTTCCAAGTGATGGGTTGTTGGCCGAGAGTCGAGACATCGCAAAAGCGTGTAATGACATCGCCCAACGCATGGATTACGCCATTAATGGCAGGTTGTTGAACACAGAAATTTAGGGATCATTTTAGGATTTTCCACCCTGTCCTCTCCTCTCACTGACATGGACGCGCATCCTCTGCCGTACGGCAGAGGGCCGTACTGTCACTGACATGTGAGCCCCACCAACTTCAGGCCCACACGTCAGCCGCAGTACGGCACTTTACTTTACGGCAGAGGATTCACGAGCTACTGACATATGGTATCAACTATCAAGCGGCAAATTCTAGAACACCGATGAATGAAGTGGTAGGAGCAAAAGGTAAGTTAAAGGGCAGTAGAGGAGGCACTACTTGAAACATCGTGCCCCTTCCATGCATTCTTGACCTTTGCTTGCTTGGGTTTTATTTGTTGGTTGATGACTCGATCCCTTCTGGAAGAAACTTGTAGTTATCGTGGTTTTATGTGATGGTAAATGCACTAACATGTTAGGTCTAGTATGCATCAGTCTGACTCACATGCTAGCTCAAATTTTGAAAAGCAAGATTTTAGCTTTCTTATGCAACACAGAAAGGTATTGAGGCAAAGAGGTATGCATACACAGTGGCACATAAATATATAGTAGAGGACACTAATTTAGTGGCCATTCTCATTAGTGCACTAGCATGCCTTTCATTACTTTGGGATATAGTTGAGATCCTACCGCTTTGCCACCACAAGAATGATGCTGTCAGGTGGCTTCAATTCATATACATGAAATTGGGTCGGAGATCCTCTGCAGTAGTGCAGAGGGCAATACTGCAGAGGATACGCGTCCATGAAATTGTTAGGCATGTTCTTTCACCTTAAAAAAGTGCTATCTGTTAGAGAAATGACACGCAGAACAGATGAAGAAGATCAAATCAAAAGGAAAAAGAGATCTGATTTAACGTGGAAAAACCTTGCGGGAAAAAGCCACAGGCGCCGGCTGGCAAATCTTCACTATTTTTGGAGAGTTACAAAACGCAGGGATCAAATCTCCTGCGGCTTACAAGAAGATATATATAGATGGTGGCGATCTAGATCAAACTTGGTCAAGATGACAAACTAAACATGAGTTTTGAAGTGAGTGCTGTGGTGACCTTGGATAGTTTAACAAGTATGTCCCTGTTCAAACAGTCAAGCCCTTGTTCCAAAGAGAGGGAAAAACAAAACTTGATAGGCCTGCATATTGCCACATCCACAAGCAATCTCAAATAGGGATAGCAGAGACCTCATAACCTGCCTATAAGGGTTAATATATCCTCTTTAGGCATGTGGAACAGTGACATGACAAGAGAAATAGCACCTAAAATGAATGTACATATCAAGGTAGATTACTAGGTTCTAGTGTGGTCAGGGTTTCAAATTTCATTTCAAAAAATTTCAGCACCCACCAAAATTCAGTAATTTCAAAAGTTTGGTGTAATTTTGGGACAAAATGGTTGGATAAAATTTATTTATTTTACAAAATTAGACCGAATTCTGATTTTTGGGATAAAATTTGACAATTTTTTGAATTTTTGGATAAAACTCAAATGAATCCACCGAAAATGCAACAGGGACAGATTGTGCATCAGGAGTTTGGGCATGTCCAGCTTCATGGCATATCCAAGATAGATGTAAGTATGCAACCCTCCAAAGCACCTAGTCTAGTTTGTCCATTTCTTTGTATCCAATGCATCAAGCGTGAAGACAGAGACTCCTTGGTCCCAAACACCATTTGGTTTTGATATAATTTTGGAGGAAGAAATAGATATGCATGGTCTAATCATGGATATAAATCAACATATATATTTTATCTATCATTGCTGTTGGGCTACAGGCTTCTTCTCAATTATACACAAAACTTGCAAATCTTGCATAGTTCATCTATCATTACTGTTGGGCTACAGGCTTTTTCTCAATTATACACAAAACTTACAAATCTTGCATAGTTCATCTATCATTGTAGTTGGGCTACAACCTTCTTCCCAATTATACACAAACTTTAAAAACTTGCATATTTTATCTTTTATTGCAGTTGGGCTACGACCTTCTTCGCAATTATACACAAATTTAAATATCTTGCAAAATTCGATCGCTAGTACACAGAAATATATTGATTGGTCGTACAAATACTAGATTTGTCATCAAAATTATTTTCAACTAGAAATATTTACAGTAAAATCCGTATAATGAAGATTGTGGAAGCGTCTGAACTAACATTTACTTATGGAAGAGTAACTGAGAACATACATTGTAGGTGAAAAAATAAAATAAACACAGCATGATTGGCACAAGAGTGAAAAGATGATGTGAACTGTTGTCACTGTCAATCACTATACTGCAAACAGATTTATCCGCACATTACATTGCAAAGCAATGTGATGGTACAAGATTCTCGCATGGGTGGTTGGGAAAATACTAGGATCTGTTTTTTGTATGAACCAGTTATGTTGGCATATTTAGTAGTTAGTATAATTAACCTTAAACAAAATGCCTCTTACTTCCTACAATCAACCGCAGCAACAGGACATCAATAGTTTTTTTTAAGTAGTCAAGTTCAAATTTTGGAGAGATGTCGGAGTTGTACCGATTCCCGTAAAACTCATGTGAAAATCTCATGATCCAAACAAGCCTTAACCTTAATTAAACTGTATTTTTGTACTATGGTCACACTTAGGGTTCCAAAAATTGTAGAATATTGCTCGATTTTCGCATGTATGGATGGAGTACGATTTCAAAAATCAATCGATAAACTGGTAAAATTCAAGTTGTAATTCAAAAAAAATTGCGAAAAAGTGCTTAATTTTTTTGTGTGAGGTCTTGAGATAATTATAATTATTATGTAAAATTTTGAGATCATTATCAGACATGTGTATTTAAAAAAAATCTGACAGTGCTACTGTCTGAATTTATGTTCTTCTATTTTTGATTTTCTAGGGGCATTAAATGAAGTCTAATATTTTTGAATTTTTTTTGTCAGGTTATGAGGAAATTATAATAATTATGTAAATTTTTCAAATAATGATCATACCTATGTATTTTTAAAAAATTCTGACAATGCTACTGTCTAAATTTATTCTCTTCTATTTTTTATTTTTTAGGGGCAATAAATAAAGAAAAATATTTCTAGAAATTTTACTACATGATTCTTGGGCACTAATTATGATTCCATTGAAATTTCAGAGAATGCTCAAGCATGTAAATTTTAGAAATTATCATTCTAACTTTTCATTGGAAATTGGGAGATCGATATACTTCATTTTGTGTCCGTGAGGTTTAACATGTGTGATTTTAGCGAATCAAAGAATGGCAAGTTCATTGCATCTGGCAGCAGGGGATCAACTAGTGTTTATTAAGAGAGCATGTGAATATCCAAATCCTACTACATGAAAATTGGGCAAACCCCTATATCCCTGGTGCCATGGTCGGGAGGTAGGCCAGCCAGGCTTCAACGGCTGGAGAGCGCGGGAGGCAATCGGGAAGCGTGAGAGGCAGGCTACTGCGGATGAGGAGCGCAGGAGGCTCCTTCCCGTGGTAGCCCCCCAGAGAGTGGGGTTAATTCTACAAATATGTCTACGAAGGGGCTAATTTTTTTTAAAAAAAAAAGAAAGAAAGAGGAGAAGAGGCTTGAAAAGTCCAAAGATGATGCCACAGGCTGAAGTGAGCCGACACCTCACACCTTTGATGCCCTTCCAAAGGAGAACAAAGCCAAACGGTGCATAGGATAGAGATGGAGGGCAGCCGCAACAAACAAGTGTGGTGTGGTGAGGGGGTGGGTCATGAGATAAACAATTTGTTGCGACCTGTGAGTGATGGCACACAAACAGCATCACACTCACAAACAACACACATGGGGTTAACTAGGGAAAGGACGGACGAGGCCCATGGCCATGGTGCGTCCACCAATCATAAAATAGACCTCATCCAACACCTCCCTTGTGGCCCACAGCCTTGAGAGCCCTCCCTTCCCCTGTGGAACATCAAATCCATGCATAGGAAAACGCTGTTGCAAATTAACCCCCGGCTATAGTCATGGTGTTAAAGCCGGCAAAGATGTTACAGGTGCCAAAGAAAGCAGCCCCTCCAGATCTCAACTTTGTCGAGAAAACCTGGACTGAGATGCTGCACAGTGTCACTTATCTCCTTTGGACTGAGATGCATGCTCCTAGGCAGGTTTGCATTTGTTGCCCATCGTCAGTTCATGGCATCGCATCTGAAACGGCGGCCGGCAATAGTTGGCAGAAAACGAGGGCCGTGCCAAAGTAGTAGTGGGCGATTACTTGGTTCGTCGCATCTGAAAGTGCTAAGCTAGAGCAGAGTCATGTTCGATACATGTCACGGGAGAATCACAGCCTAAGAGCACAAGCCAGGAATGTGGAGTAGCTTTGCAGACGAAAACAATAGAATCAGAATATGTCTCTTTTCTGTGCTACGACAGATTTTTTAATACCAATTTTTGAACCAAGCATTTTGGTTCAATATATCTATCGCACAAACAATACAAAGCCTCGCTATATTTGATCCCTGTACTCTTTTTCACCTTTAGCTCTCCTTTCGAACGAAATTACAAATCAAACTCACCAACAGACGGAACATATCATCCGCCGTACTTTTCTTACCTCGGTAGGTGCCTACTGAGTTCGGGTAGCGTGGCAGGTACCTGCCAAGCTCGGACACCGCGTCACCATGTGCTATTGAGCTCGCGTATTGTGGTAGCTCGTCTGTTGCGGTGGGTGCGGTGCAGACGACTGTTGTGATCGGTGACATGCATCATCTATCGATGCTTCTACGGTCAAGAGAGGAACCAAATTTGTAACTTCAAGGCCAAAAGTAAAATAAACAAAGTTGCTAGGAGGCTATATATAGCAAAGCTTCCAAGCAATATCATGTAGAGGCAGAGCAGCAACCAACTTGAAGCAACTTCTTCTCTCTCTCTCTCTCTCTCTCTGAAGTCTGAACTCATCAATATGATCCCTTGAAGCAACCAACTTCCCCTCTCTCGCTAAAACTCTTGAATACTGTCCCTTGAAGCAACCAGCTTCCCCTGTCCTCTCTCTCTCTCTCTCTCTCTCTCTACCTCGTGTCACTCATGATATATGTACACCACCATTGTGGCGCTCCCCTACCATAGAGGCATAGGCCATGGGGATGGGGGGCCTGGCCTAACCAAGGCCATGGGGGGATGAAATGAAAGGAAGACTACTACTGTTTCATCTCTCGGAGTAAAAGAGGCGGAGAGGCCCCTCTCCTTTCCCTCATTCCCAAATCCACTCGCCCCCACCACAGATTGGGGGGGAATTCAGCTCCCAACCAACCGATCGCCGCCGCCCATCCGAATCGCAAGAACGGAGACGAGGAGCAGTGGGTTCTGTACGTACCTGCGTTCGAGCCCCACCTCTCTCTCTCTCTCTCTCTCTCTCTCGCTACTGGGGTTTCCTGGTTCTTGATTTGTGGGAAAGATTGGGTTTTTG
The DNA here is from genome assembly GCA_036346375.1 of Guadua angustifolia. Classification (NCBI taxonomy): domain Eukaryota; kingdom Viridiplantae; phylum Streptophyta; class Magnoliopsida; order Poales; family Poaceae; genus Guadua; species Guadua angustifolia. Next base: position 36,152,259 of record CM070503.1, read on the forward strand.
TCTTTGCCGTCTTGTTTTCTTGGGCGCTGAATCTTGGTTTCTTCTTGATGCGGTTAGGCGGACCCGGCGGCTCGGTGGATTGGATTCCAAAAGGGAGGATCTTTTCTTGGATTTGGATTGGTTGGCTGGCCTTCTCTTCTTGAGGAGGTAATCAGGAGCAAGAATTAATAATACACATTCCTTTGGTTTAATTCCACTGTTCCAGTTTTTTTTTGTTTTTTCCTGGAGATTTTTACTTCTGTTCTCTGCATTTTAATGCGCGTTTTATGTGCTTGATTTTATGCGGAGTCAAGGTTTGGTAGTTATTGGCATGTGTCCCTTTGTGCTGTTTTGCTAAAATTTGTTCGGTAGATGGTGCTGTTCTTGGCTACCGTGCCTGCTTTGGTTGCTTTATTGATCTACGCCTTTAATGATCGCGATGTGGCTACCGCGGCAAATTGAATGTGGTGTTAAAAATTCCATGTTTCTCTGTTTTGAAAAAATAATAGCAGCTTCAATTTTTGATGGCGACGTTAGTGTCCATGTTCCCACTATTTCCCCCCCAAGATTCATTTCATCAGTAGCTATTTTTATCACTTCTTTGTCTACATTCTCATAGCAGATGGTAAACACTAGGATTAAAAGGCTCCCTTTATTTGTTAATCCTCCTGCCCTTTTGTGTTGTTGAACGGTTGGATTGCTCCAAGTTTGATTATCAACCCCCCCTTCTCATGTATTTATTTATTTATTTTTGCATTTTATATTCTCGAAAAAATGCTGAATACTAAAGTAGTTCTAAATTAGATGTTTCCGTTTTGTTGTATCACCATCCTTTATTTCATAGCATTGTTACGACTTGCAGGATCTTGTGTTATACTGTGTTATAAATTGGATGCTGGCAATGGGGTCAGAGGACTGGGAGCTGTATCCATCTTCTTACATTGGTGCTCAGGTCATAGAATATAGGCCAATTTCTGAAGACATCGATGATGATCGGAGTGCAGACTCGGCGGTGTCGTTGAACGCTGTTCTTCCTGACGATCTCTTAGAGAAGGTTATTTCTTTCTTGCCTCTTGCCAGTGTCATAAGATCTGGGTCCGTTTGCAAGAGATGGCACGAGATCGTGCACTCCCGGAAGCAGACATTGAGCAAAATGGTGCCTCAGAAGCCATGGTACTTCATGTTTACTTGCAGCGAGGAGGTGGTCTCGGGGTTCGCCTACGACCCGAGCCTCCGTAAGTGGTATGGATTCGACTTCCCTTGCATTGAGAAGAGCAACTGGTCTACTTCCTCGTCCGCCGGGTTGGTGTGCCTGATGGACAGTGAGAACAGGAGCCGCATCATGGTGTGCAACCCCATAACTAAGGACTGGAAGAGGCTTATCGATGCTCCAGGTGGCAAGTCGGCCGATTACAGCGCTCTCGCCATTTCTGTGAGCAGGACTTCTCATCAGTACACGGTGGCTGTTGCAAGGAGCAACCAGGTGCCGTCAGAGAATTATCAGTGGGAGTTTACCATCCATTTGTATGAGTCGGAGACTTGTAAGTGGGTGTCTCCCTTCACTGAAGTGTTGCTTGGATGGCGAGGAGGTGACGAGTGTGTCATCTGTGATGGAGTCCTCTACTATATGGTGTACTCCACAGGAGTTTTGGTGAACAATAATGAGCATCGCCATTGTCTTATCATGTATGATCTCACTACCAGACCGAATCACAGTTCTTTGATGAGCATGGCTATTCCGGTGCCGTGTGCTCTTACATGCGGCCGGTTGATGAACCTAAGCGAGAGGCTTATTTTGGTTGGGGGCATTGGAAAGCAAGATAGGCCTGGTATCATCAAGGGAATTGGCATCTGGGAGCTCCGGAACAAGGGGTGGCATGAGGTTGCTCGAATGCCTCACAAGTTTTTCCAGGGATTTGGTGAGTTTGACGATGTTTTTGAGAGCAGCGGGGCGGATGATCTTATCTACATTCAGAGCTATGGGTCACCGGCTCTTCTCACCTTTGAAATAAACCAGAAGCTGTGGAAGTGGTCAGTGAAGAGTCCTGTGACGAAGAGGTATCCGCTGCAGCTGTTTACTGGTTTCTCTTTCAAGCCAAGGCTGGACATTGCTTCCTAGTTTTTATTTTGTTCCACTTCACCGGAGTTCTCACATTATATTTTGCCCGGTTTTGGAGTTGCCGAGTGAGGAGATGATGTCACTGGAAGCCATTTGAGCACAGAAAATGTTCCATCTTTTAAAGATCTATTCTATTTATTGCTGGGTATATCTTCTAATGGAAATTTTGCAAATCTTCTTTCTTGTTTGATGGTTGGATAGTAGAGGAGGGATGATACCGACATTACACAAGAACAATTGTTTCTGAATTGCTTTTTTTTTTTGCCTGCACACAAAGTACTTTCTTATGTCTTAAAAGATTGTCCCTTTCCTGTTTTACAGTTCTCTTTTCAGTTCACATCACATGCTTAGGTCCCTGCTGCTACTGAATTATGTTTTGTTATAGGGAGAAACTAGCGCTCGGATGTCCGATTACTGTTCATCCCATCGACGCCTTTTATAATATTTTTTTCTACGCTTGCAACATTTTTTTTGCTAACGTGTGCAACATTTTTTTTGAACGCTTGCAACATCCGTTTACTGTAGCGTATTTCACTGTTTATTCGAAGAAAAATGTTTCACGCGTTATCAAAAAATGTTACACACGTAGGAAAAAAATATTACGATGCATCCGAAAAATTCGGACGTATGGGCATAAATCACTAGGTTTGTTATATTAAACAACAAATTACATGCATACATCTGAGTTCTGATTCTGAAGCTAGTCCTTTGTTGTCGGGCCAGTACTTGAAGCAGAGCCCTTGCCCTGCCAGCCGTAAAGCCATTTATGAAGAGCAGAGCTACTATGTTGCCTTCTCTTTCCTTCCTATGCATAAAAACTAAGCTGTCCAATACTCTTTTCTTAATCCAAGTAACTGGAAAATCAGACAGTAAACTTAAAATACATGGCTATCAAACTGTGCAATGTAAACTCTACATGACTATCAAACTGTGCAATGTAAACTCTTAAGTGCTGGTTTTCTGAATTATTTGTCAGACAAATGTGTGGTCTGCTCTGCTTTACTGTACTCAATTTTTGCATGCTACGGTTTCTTTGAGATTATCTGCTGCTCATGTTTTATATTGTAATGCTCAATGCTCTTCTATTGTATTATTTCTGAACTGTATTATACAGCATTGTGCTGTACAAGATGTGCCAGAATCTTTGCCTTCTTCTGATGCAGCATCTGTGTCAAACAAAGCATGTGATTGTGCAAAGACTGGTAGAGAAGCATGCATCAGAGTACATGATGTACCATGCATCTGTGCTGCTTCCACTGCTGCTGCTCTCTCTCTGGTTTGGATGAAAACGTCACATTATTTTCCCCAGCCCACCACTCTCTGTACTTGCTTTAAGTACCATCCTAAAAAGCAGCGTCTGCCTATTTTCTTGCTTGTTGTCACTGCTCCCAAATGTTGCTTAAAGCCTGCAAAAGGCCATCTGTGCTCTGCAAGGAAGGATGCAAATTGTTTCAGCTGTGCAGTGCCATGGTGTGGCTTCAGAAGACACTTTTCCTTTTGCTGATAAATACTAACTAGCAGGTGAGCTCAGGGAAGTGATGGCAGCGGGTTGCATGGGCAAGATGATGTGAACTTTTGGAGCAGCAATACTGCTGTAGTGTAGCTTGGTTGCATTGCAGTTTCTCTCCCAGTTGTCATCCGTGTGGAGGTGGTTTTACTGTTTCTTCTCTGCGATTGTTGAGCTTTGGCCATTTATTCTCAATTTGCAGATTTCACTATAGTATAGGCATGATCAATAGCCGAGGCAGCATTTTGTTTTACGTAGCCATTTTCTACCAGAAGAACACCCTGCAAGAGCAAAAACTATAGTAGTTTGGTTCATACATGTCGTATTGTCATATTGACTTGTCCATTGGTGTTCCTATCTGTCAGTTATTACTGGGCTAAGAATAAGATTCCCCACTACTTAAACATGTTTCATGTTAGCTAATGCCCTGCAATCATGTCAGTGTTTTTGACTGTTTTGGCCACGGAAGAAGAAGACATGAAATCTATGACATGGTAGACAGAACTAGGATGTTTTTATGTAACATCTACAACTGTAATATTTTACAATTACACATCGTAAATCCAACATATATATTTGAAATTTGCTAAAAACATAATATAACTAGTTCTAAGGTCTTAAAATCCCAAACTACAAAAATCAAAACCAATTCAATAAACAAATTTAACACTGACTCTCAAAATTTTGGGGGTGCCGGGGCATCCCCCTAGTACCGCCCCTGGGTACAGATTGCGTGTCCAAAACAGACAGGCCACACTCGTACTATATTGAACAAAATATCCTTTTTAAACAGATTCACCTGCCCTGGTCATTAATTATTACTGAAGAACACGTGTAACTGAACATGGTGGAGCGAAGATACACACGAGTAATTTTTGTGAATTGATCACCTTCTCGGCTCATTTATTTATTTAAATTACAGACTGTGAAAGTATCGAAAGATGATATGAGTCATTTCTGCGCTTCCGTACCGTGGAAGGTTAACGAAGCTCCCGACATCACGATAGCACGCCTCCTACGCTCCTTGGCTACAGCAGTGTCTCCCACGCTCATTGGTCGCGGCAGCACGCCTCCTGCGCTCTCCGGGTGTGGCAATATTTGCTCTAACGCTCGCTCGCCGGCTGCCGTGTTTATCAGCTTTCGTGCTCTCTGGGCATGGTAAAGATAAGCGTGGTCTGACCGTGATTTCTAAGGGTTAGATTTTTAAAAAAACGAGATAAGGGTTAGAAAAAGGATTAATTTTCGTGGATCTGCCGGTGACTGACTCAGGTTTATTAGTGTCCCATTACATTACAAAATAATCATCTTCTAAAACAGTCTCCACTAACAGATACATGCAGCTAGACATCCTTATACCAACCACTGACAAATACGACGTGTATTTGTGCATGGAGAAAGTATTTCTCCTCCTTTTAAATCAAGAAAATGGCCATGAGACAATCGTGTCACTGTTAGATGTTGTTTTCTTTCGGGTAGTAGGAGACCACTAGGCGTCCAGGAGGAGTTGTTTATTGAGGGTGCAAAAGTCGTTGGATTTCTGCGGCGTGCAGTTCGATGCTGCTGTCCTCTTCTTGTCCCTGTCGATATCCATTGGACCGTCGAATCCGAGATGTAGGAATCAGATTCTGCGCCCAACCAACTGAGCACATTTGCAAATAAGCCACCGCCTTGCCTCCATATCTTTTGTTGTCTATTATTACACTGGCTTGCAAGATGGGCGGAGCTCGATCCAAATCTTAAAGGTATTTATCAGTCCGTAGTGATGTTACTTTTTTTTTTTCTCTGCTCTTGGCCGACCGACCTTCTGCACATCAAAAGTAGGGTGTGTTTTAAGCTCTCTTTGACTCTCTGTTGAGTCCGTCACTAAATAAAAAATATAGAAATAATACTGCGGATAAAAAAAATTCAATTTGTGACAAAAATTTATTTACAAAAAGCACTAATCTTATCTGAATGATACTGTTCAATCTAAATGTATAATAGTTGAAACTCAGTTTGCGATAAAAGGTTTATTTGCAAAGAGCACTAACAGTGGCAAATATGAGTAATTAAAGAGTAGTGACAAAAGTAGGTAATTTTGATGAAGTGACGTGGGAAGAAATTCTTGCTTTTATATAGTAGAGATGTACGATGCAAGCTCTCCCAAAATGCTGGAATAATGCAATTTTAGTTATACAGAACCCGATTAGGGAAATGCGGTTTCCCCAACTATACCAATAGAGAGCTAGAGATTGCTCGGGTTTCACTACAAACAGAGAGAGACCCAAGGAAGGCTTCACTACAAATAGAAATTGCTCAGGCTTTGTTTCCACAGCATCAACTTCCTTGTTTCAAAACAAAATCAGTAAAACATCCCCGTACATTTCAAATCTGATACACCACGGTTGGAATTAGCGCAACTCCAAATATAGCACAAGCGATCGATGCAAGCAGCATATTTTCTGTGACAAGCTATTGCTGCGCTGTCGCCCATCGGCCCCTCGCAAACATGGAGACCAAAGACAAAATTATCTCACCGACATGTAGACCCAGGAGCCATTTGTTCTCGTCGTACAAAATAATATTCTTTTACTGTTGTATTATAGTTTTTTCACGACAAATATCGCCCGAAACGACCAATGATAATCGCGTATTAAGTTCACGCTTGTGTTGAGCTGAAGTAGCGACCTACCCGGTTGAACTTGTTCGTCACCAGGGTAGAAGTGATACAGAGATTTGAAACCTGTCCTAGATCGCTATAACATGTTGCATGGCATCTTACAAGGTTACAACTCGTATTGCTTGCTGAATCAACGAACTATCACTTGCATCTTAGGACACCCTGCTAAATATCGGTTCTTGATGTTAGACTATATTTGGATTGGACCTCGTTTCATATTCTCTTGGATTCTTTCCATAAGCCGACGGTTGAGATACGAAAGACTTCATATTCTTTTCTACTTGGTAATTCTTGTTTCCATATAGGGAATATTAGCGGATATTACGTGTAGTATATAGTAATATTATCTAAGTATTTACATTTTTAGACATACTCCTTTTCATGTTAATATATAAAGGTATTTGTATAAAAATATATCCTTTTGTAGTTTTTTCTGTGGTTCATCTTGAAATATCTTATATTTAGTATATATAGCCAAAGTGAATTTCAAATTCAATTACCTACATCGAGAGTAAAAGATATTTTTCATATATATATATATATATAACCTCTTAGTTATCAATTTATAATGAACACAATTAGCTTCGCTTTCATGTATCACAGTCCGTGCTCGCATCCTACGACCACACGGTCACACCCTTTCGTTTCATTCCTAGCCACCTCCGCCGTGCATGGGCCGGCAATATTAGTTCAAGCGATTCCTACAGATTTTCCTACAGATGAACACATTTCTTGGCCAGAGCCGTAAACCAACCAGCCAGCCATGAACCAGCCAGCAACAGGATTCAGAAGAGACTGCACTACACTACAATATGTCTCCTTCTCTCCCCCTTAGGAATAGCAACAGATCAGATCGGATACGTTAAAAAACCTGACTCGAATCTAAATACACTATCAGATAAAAAATTATACTCAAACTCGAACCCGACGGATAACTGACGGGTTTGTGCAATACCACTGTTAGATAGGGGTGGCATGGGTCGGGTCGGGTGTAGATTTTGCAAAATCCAACCCGACAAGAAACCCAAACCAAAAAACCCGAGCCAAACCCGAACAGCCTATCGGGTAAAAAGTTGCATCGACTCTAAACCCGGTAGGTACTCGATGGGTATATGGGGTATTCCGGATATCTGATGGATACCTATGGATGGTTTTATAAACCCGACTCAGACTTAAACCCATCTTAGATACCCGACTCGAAGAATCCACGGATAAAAATTAGGACGGGTCTAATTGCTATCTCTACTCCCCTTGTCTCCTGTTCTCGCTTGCAATCCTGTTCTGCCTTGCAACGACTTCTTCCCTTTGTGTTGTACGTGCCCTCTGCAACCATGCAGTCATGCACTCCATCAGCCGCTTCCCCATGCTGTACTGCATTTCCATCGATCTGTTTGAACAAGGAGGAAAAGGAGAGAGACTTTATTGGCCGACGTTGTTCAGAAAGGAAGGAGAGAAATGGTTGGGAGCTATGTGAGTGCTTGACAGGTTTGCACTGTCATGTTGCAGCTGTGGTGCAGTGCAGCGGAGCTGGAGCTGTGGACTTTAGGACAGGAACAAATTCAATGTGAGTTCATGGGAATTGGAGTCTCTGCTGGCTCTGACCTGGTGAGATGTTGCATGCATGTGCATTCGTGTGTTGGCTGCTCGGCTCTCCATCCTCTCTTTCTTGCTTGCTTGCTTTCCTGCTTTCTTTGCCTTATTGGGGCTCTTTCCAGGTGGTGATGTTCAGTACTCTATCAGAGCTTTTAGGAGCTCCAATGTTCTCTATCTCAGAAACGCTTGTATGCGTGCTATTGAAAGCTTTCTTCAGAGTTGCACACAAGGCATTGAAGCTGTCTTTGACATAAACAAATGTAAACCATGTTATACAAGGATGCAAAATTTGGAGTATGTCATGACCTATTGTGACATCTTTGTCTACTATGACAGAGTACTGAAACAATCAAATTACAGAATGTGAGTACCAAAGTTAGCACATCTTGTCAGGACACTCGAAAATAGCAGACCCTAGGGATTTCCCCTACTGTTCAATGAAAAAACTGAAGAGAGATGGCAAGGGGAGAAATCACCACACAGCCGAAAACGTTGGGGCCTCTATCATATAAAACATATGGAACATTGCGTGCAAAATCCCTAAGATAGGGGGCAGCCATCCAATGGCATACCGATTATAGAAGGAGACAATCAAAGACATACTAAATATGCCTAGACAAGCGTATTGCTTAACACCCGCCCATAGTAGCATCGGGAGGTTCCCGGACTCAAAGACTAGACCAAAAATCTGAGAACAGTTTCACAGCAGGCCTTTCCTTATGATATCCGCGAACTGGTGCGATGAAGGTACGTGTAGGACATAAACATCGCCAAGGGAGACCTTCTCATGGATAAAATGAATGTCGATCTCGATATGCTTCGTGTGCCGATGTTGTACTGGGTTGGATGATATGTAGATAACGCTGACATTGTCGTAGTACACGACGGTCGCCGAAACTATAGGCTGATGTAGATCCTAAAGAAGTTGCCACAACCAGCAACACTCGGCGACGGCATGAGCGACGACGTGATACTCAGCCTCAGCACTCGAGCGAGACACAGTGGTCTGACGCTTGGAGGACCAAGACACAAGATTGTCACCAAGGGTAGATGCAATAACCCGAGGTAGAGCGACGTGAGTCTGGGCAGCCTGCCCAATCCGCGTTGGAGTAGGCAGTGAGGGAAGTAGCCGGTGAAGCGCCGATATGTAGACCAACATCAAGAGTGCCTTTGACGTAGCGCAAAACACGCTTGATCAACGCGTGGTGAGGCTCTCGCGGATCATGCATAAAGAGGCAAGCATGTTGAATAACGTAAGCCAAGTCGAAGCGAGTGAGCGTCAAGTATTGAAGAGCACCTGCGTGGCTTCGATATGTGGATGGATCTGCAACGGGAGGGCCATCAAGAGCGAGAGAGCTTAGCATGAGTATCCACTGGTGTCACAGTGGGGTGGCACTCTGCCATGCTAGCGCGCTAAAGAAGATCCACGGCATATTGACAGTGAGAGAGAAAGAGCCCTGTGGTGGAGCACTGCACAGCGATCCCGAGGAAGTAGTGACAATCACCCAGATCAGTCATCGCGAACTCGGAGTGGAGCTATTGGGTGAGTCGACGAAGTAAATCACTCGAGGAAGCAATGAGGATAATGTCGTCGACATAAAGGAGCAAATAAGCGAGATGAGCATCAACTTTGAGAACAAAAAGAGATGTGTCCGAGGGAGAGGCAACAAAACCAAGATGCCAAAGATAAGTGCCGAACTGCTGGTACCAAGCGCGGGGAGCCTGTTTGAGTCCGTACAGAGATTTCTGAAGAAAGAAGACAAGATTAGGCAAGGCGGGATCAATGAACCCAAACGGCTGCTGGCAGTAGACGATTTCATCGAGGTGGTCGTGTAAGAAGGCGTTCTTCACGTCAAACTGGCGAATTGGCTAGCTGCAAGAAGAAGCAATGCTGAGAACAGTCCGTATTTTTGTTGGTTTTATCACGGGGCTAAAAGTCTCATCGTAGTCAACACCTTGTTGCTGAGAATATCCACGAACGAGCCACCATGTAACGTGCAAGAGTGCCATCGGAGTGGAATTTATACTTGAAAACCCACTTGCCTGTCATGATGTTGGCGTGAGACGAATGAGGAACAAGAGTCCAAGTGTTGTTGTCGACGAGAGCCTGGAATTCCTCCACCATGGTGGCACGCCAATTTGGATCGACTAGAGCACTATGATAATTGGAGGGAATCGAAGATACCGAGGTGTGCACCACAGATAAGTTTAGGCGGTCCACCAGCTTGACGATGCCCGAGCGGGCACGAGTGATCATGTGGTGAGGTTCGGGAGCGGGTCGCAGAACCGAGCCAGAGGTCATAACTGAGTCGCTGGAAGTGGTCAATGTAGAGCGCGGTTGCTCGACATCGCAAAGCGATGGAGCGACCGTGGAAGAGTTCGGAGCACCATGCACAGGTGGCATCCCATGCAGTCTTGGTGCGTCATGTTCAGAATACACAGGGCCCGCACCAGGGGTGGATGAGCCAATTGCATGGCCGCGATCAGGAGGCTGCGTCCGTGTGATTGGTGTAAGCATCGAGTACACGATCCTTGGGAGCATGCCGCGTGGTGGAGACAGGCGCACTCACGTGATTAGCGGACATGCTCACGCGATCAGCGGGCGCACTCACGCAATCAGCGAACACATTCGGTGCGCATTCTTCGGGAGTTGGCCGTGCTGTGGAGGCAGTCACGTCACATGCACGATCAGCGGCGTCAAGCATGTCTAGCATGGGATCGATGAGTCCGTGGACCATGGGTACGATAGCACCTGCCATTACTATACGACTTGCCATGCGCAAGACGAAAGGGCCAGCTGCTGGTGCATGTGTGGTAGGAAGAGACGCGACAACGTCCAGGAGAAAATTGAGGGACGAGGATGGCTGAGATATGACATGATCGGCTAACGGAAAAGTTTGTTCATCGAAAATAACGTGCTAGGAGATGATGACGCGTCGAGTAGAAAGGTCGAGACATTGGTAGCCCTTGTGCGAGCTAGGGTAACCGATGAAAACACAAGCCATCCGACATGGGGAAAATTTGTTGGTAGTGGTGGCGGAAAGGCTCAGAAAACATAGACAACTAAAAACGCGAAGGTGATCAAAGGATGGATGTTTCTAGTACAGTTTTTCGAAGGGGAGACAATGATAAATAAAGGAGGAAGGACGCCGGTTAATGAGGTGACTAATAGTGGCGAGAGCTTTGGCCCAGTAGGAGGGAGGCATGTGGGCATGAAAGAGAAGAGTACGAATCATATTATTGATGGTACGAAGAATATGTTCCGCTTTGCCATTTTGCTATGAAGTGTAAGGGCATAAAAGCCGAAGGAGGATGCCATGGTCTAAGAAAAATTTGGAGGAGACATTGTTAACAAATTAGTATCATTATCCACCTGAATGGCTTTGATGGGCAAGTGAAATTATGTGGCAACATAGCTGTGAAAATGGACAATATGTTGGTGAACTTCTAATTTTTGTTTAAGTGGAAAGGTCCAACAAAAATGAGAGAAATCATCGAGAATGACCAGATAATATTCAAGACCCGAATTACTAAGAATAGGGGGGTGTCCATACATCACAATGTATTAATTCAAAAGGTGCCGAAGAGAAAGAACTGTATGTTTGCCAAGTTGATAAGCATGGCAAAGGGTGCGATCTGGTTTATTACAAGTAATGGAGGAAAACTTGTGCAATTGACGAAGGACGGATGGGCCGGGGTGGCCGAGTCGTTGGTGCCAAAGAGTGGATGAGGTAGCGAGGTGCGCGTGAGCTGCAACGATCGGAGAGGTGGATGGTAACAATGAGTATAGATTGCCAGAACTATTGCAGCGAAGAATCACACGCCTGGTTCGGAGGTCCTTGACAGAAAAACTGAAAGCGGTAAACTCAATGGAACAATTGTTGTCACAGGTAAATTAACGAATAGATATAAGATTGCAAACAAGAGTTGGGACAACAAGAACATTACTAAGAGAGAAGCGGGAGGAATTGATGTGGAGAATAGAGTGGCCACATTTGGAGACAGGAATATGAGAACCATCACCGACGGTGGCTGTAGATGATGATGGGATAGGAAGGGAAGGAGGATTATACCATCATCTAATGTCATGTGGGAGGTTGCACAGTGTCCATAATCCAGTTGCCTTGGATTTTTCAAGGTGAGCTGGTTCATGGCCGCGACCAGACCGGCCTAGTCCCATGAGGGCATAGTGGGCGACGTGGTAGGAGGCGGCACAAGGGAGGTGTATAGCGCTGCGGTGCTTGAGGACATGGACCGAGGATACCCTGATTGGTGGTAGAGCGTCATTGGGGTGTACCGGCCGTTGGCGCCCTTGGGTTGAAGCAGACCCACGACCTGTGGGGTATGGACGGTGCGAAATAGGGCGCCGACCATCACCGGAAGAGGTGGTGTTTCCTTTGTTGTTCGACGTCCTTTGTTATGGCGGGTGTTACCACCACCACCGGAGGTACCGAGGAGGTGGAACCCGATTGGTGGCAGCCGGTGGTAGAAAGCAGAGCTGTGGCAGGCTGCACAGAGAGGGTCTTGTGCTTCGTTGGTAGCCATGAGAACGATAGGAGGATAGGCAGCGGAAGAGGCTCAGGAAAGAAAATCTGATACCATGAAGAGAGATGGCAACGGGAGCAATCACCACACAGCTCAAAATGCTGGGGTGTCTGTCATATAAAATATATAGAACAGTGCGTACAAAATCGCTAAGATAGGGGGCAGCCATTCAATGGCATACCAATTACAGGAGGAGCCAATCAAGGACATAATAAGTATGCCTAGACAAGCATATCGCTTAACAAAAACAACAATTTAGTCCACTGATCAATCTTAGCTTAATCGACATGATATCATGTGTCCAAAAAGATAACCTTACTGTAACAATCAATCTTCATATAAATCCATACAGAAACTCACTACAGTTCCTGAAGGCCACATGACGGATACCCAGGGCATGGGGATCCCCAGCGGCCCAGGAAAGATGAACGGGCCGCCTCACAGCCCAAGCCTCGAGTTGGGGGCCCCGCTCCACGATGCCTAATTTCCGAACGTACCGGCCCCGAGAAGCGGCCCGACCGGCACCACGGGTCGGACGCCCCCTCCAAGCCACGGCCGGACGGCCGAAAGCGATCCGACCGGGCGAAGTCGGACCCTCGAGAGCCCCAGTTAGGCTCAGTCATCTCATTTGAAAACAAGACATCGTATCATCACAAACCGATCTTTGTCCCATTCACCTACCCCGCAGGTACAACACCTCAGCGTGACCACACGAAGCCAGGAGGCTCCCCATCCGAGGCGGTAGGTGGCGAAGGCAGGCGCCGAACCCGACGCATAGACAGGAGTAGGGAAGAAGCGCCTTCGGCAACTCCGGCCAGCGCCCCGACATCAGCGCAGCCAGGCGCCTGAGGCGAATACGCGTTGCTCTCCGTGGCGAAGCGATACGTCACCACATGTGTCTATCGGCCCATTAAGGAACGCACCGTCATCCATCAGGCGTCAAGTCCAAGGCGGAGGATCAGACACCAAGGCGGAAGACCAGACTCCCGGACTCAGGGGACCCCATCCCTCTTCGTTTTTTCCCATGTAACCTGCTTCCCCGATATATAAGGGGAAGCAGGACCCTCCGGAAGGGGCGGCACAATCGATAGCGATCCTAGAACTTCAAGGCGCTTCGTGGCCGAAGTCTCACATTCACGACCGCCTTAGCCAACTCCTGCGCACGAGGCACTCGGGGCCGGACCTCGATCCTCGTTTGTAAGCGCCGTGAGACCTCCCGTCTCAGAAGCAATATACGATCGCCTCACGAACTGGAGTAGGGATCTTCAGCCCGAACCAGTATAAACCTTGGACTCCTCTTGGTCTAACCATTCGTGAGCGGACCGCGACCCTAGATCTACAAATTTACTTGCGGTTTCGAAACACGGCGGTTGGCGCGCCGGTAGGGCCTCGCGCGTGCAAAGATCTTGATTCCCCACGCCTCCCTGATGGCACCCTTCGCCGGCGACAGCAAGCTTGCGCCATGAAGCTGGATTCGTTTCGGCTCCATCGACTTCGTCGCCACCCCGGCGGGAGAGCTTGTACTCGCTCTCGTCGCGCCCCAGGACCCGATCCCCGCTGGGCACCTCGACCTCGTCGTCCCTCCCTTCGACAATCTTCGGCTCGAGGCCCCCGTGCGAGCCTCGATGCCGGAGTTCACCACGCGCAGCGCCGACTCCGGCGGTGGCGCATGCGGGTCCGTGCGGATGGCGCCGTCGCCTCGCGAGTTGCATTTCGTGGCCATGGCGGCTCACGCCACGCCTCCATCCACGAGATATTGGAGAGTTCCTCCGACCATGATTCTAGCTCACACGGAGTTAAGCTCCGGGAGAACCCCTCTCGTGAATGCAACATGGTTGGTGCGACCGAGCAACCGGCCACGACTTCCCCAAGTCAAGAGGTCCACCTCCAACAAGACCTGGGGCCGGAGGCGGCCACAAGATAAGCAAGCAGGCGCTGAGTGGAGGCTCAAACGGCCAAGCTCGACAAAGCAGGGGCCGACCCGGGGCCGAGCCAGCTCGTGGCCCCACCGGTACTAGGCGGCGCAAGCACGACGCGTGCGTGCTGTACACCAACAATTGCGTGGGGCGGGCTCCGGCCCCATGCTTCCCCTCGAAGTCGAGAACCGCCATGGCTGCGATCTCTGCCCGAGGCGTCCCTGAGCCAGATGAGCCCGAGGCTAGGGCCACCTACCAGCACCTCTGGGAGCTAGTAGAGCGTGCCACTGTACAGCGCGTACCAGCCCCTAGCTCTCACCACGCGAGGTCCCACTCAGGCGCCCGGAGCCAGGGTCGCCATGGCCCGGCAAGAACCACGCCACAGCCGGAACGGCCTCAGGCCTCCTACACCCGGCGCTGCGCCGGCCCTAACCACGATTATCGCGACACCCTCGGCGCACGAAAAGAGGTCGGCGGGAGAAGTAACCCGATCGCGAGTTGCGACAATGGCGGCGCGCCGCCAATGAGCCCGAGCTGCCAGACGGCCCGGCGCGGCGTTTTCCACGGAGATCCGAAGGCGGATTTCCCGCCGATGCCAGAACTCATCAACATAGCTAAGTACACGGGGCAACAAACCCCGGTGCATGGTCGAAGACTACTGCTCGCCGCCGAGGCCGGGCGAGGCCACTAATGACTTGTTCATCATTCAGTACCTCCCCATATACCTGGCGGACTCAGCTCGAGCCTGGCTCGAGTATCTCGCTCATGAACTATCGAGGAACTGGACCGACTTGAAGAGCGTCTTCGTCGGAAATTTTCAGGGCACATACAAACGCCTCGAAACTCCAGGACTGAAAAAGATGCAACAAGCAGCCGGGGAGACGCCCGGGACTATATCGGCGCTTCTCCCAGCGAAGGTAACGAACTCCCGACATCGGCGATCCGGCGTCGTTAGAGGCGTTCATCTACGGCACTGCGTGCAAAGCCTTGGTGCACAAGCCGGGTTGCATCAAACCCAAGACCACCAAGGACTCATCGACATCGCCATTAACCACGCCTCCGTGAGGAGGCCGTGGGGCCATCTTCGATAAGGGAAGGCAAAAGCGAGCTCGCCCCGAGCTCGCCGTCCTTCAGGACCGTTCCGACAAGCGGAAACGGAAGGGGAAGCAGGCCCGCGAGGACCACATGGTCGCCGCCACCGACCGCCCTGACAAGCAGCAGGCGCGGCAAGTGCCCGACCACTTCGAGAAATTGATGGAGAGCCCGTGTCCGAACCACGGGTATCCCGTCAAGCACAAGTACCGGGACTGCGAGGTCCTGAGACGCTTCCTCTCCGGGAACCCCACGCAGCCGCGGGGAAAGGGGAAGAAGCGCGACCCGACGCCGGAGGTCGGGGAGGAGAAGGCAGATGGCGGGTTCCCGGAGCCCGATGGATGCCTTATGATCTTCGGCGGACCGGTGAGCTACGCCGACAGACGACGGCAAAAGCTCGCCTATCGCGAGGTGCACACGGTGGCTCCTGCTGTACCGAAGTACCTCCGATGGTCGGAGTCCCCGATCACCTTCAGTCAGATGGACCACCCCGATCACATCCCGCAGCCAGGAAGGTACTCGCTTGTCGTCGACCCCATCGTGGGGTCGAAGCGCCTCACTAAGTTGCTTATGGACGGTGGCAGCGGTCTCAACATCATGTATGTTGAGACACTTGACGCCCTGGGGGTCCCTCGCTCGACCCTGCGGCCAAGCAAGGCGCCCTTCCATGGTGTCGTTCGGGCCATGAGGTTTACCCGCCGGCAGTCGACCGCCTGGTCACCTTCTGGGGCTGAACTTCCATACCAAAACCCTCACCTTCGAGGTGGTGGGGTTTGCAGGTTCCTACCACGCTATCTTGGGGAGGCCGTGCTATGCTAAGTTCATGGCGGTCCCCAACTACACGTACCTAAAAGCTGAAAATCCCGGGGCCACGAGGTGTGATCACCGTGGCCTCGTCATTCGGCTCGCTTTCAAGCTCATGGCGAAGCGATTGTGAGCTAGCCTCGGCGGTCATCGCATCCGCCGAGCTCGATAACTACCGGAGGGAAACCTCAGGGTCTGCCCCAAGCCCCGGCAAGTCGGGGCCTGGATCCTTCGAGTCCGCCGAGGACACGAAGGGGGTCGCGGTCGACCCGGAAGACCCGTCCAAGACCGTACGAGTGGGAGCCACCCTCCCCGCCAAATAGGAAAGCGCGCTCGTCGGCTTCCTACGCGCGAATCGAGATGTCTTCGCATGGAAGACCTCAGACATGCCAGGCATCCCGAGGGAGGTCGCCGAGCACGCTTTGAACATTCTACTTGGCGCAAGGCCGGTCGCCCAACGCCTCCGCCGCTTCGACGAAGAGAAGCGCAGGCTCATAGGGGAGGAGGTAGCCAAGCTTTTGGAGGCAGGGTTCATAAAGGAGGTTCGCCACCCCGAGTGGCTTGCGAACCCTGTCCTTGTAAAAAAGAAGTCCGGGCAATGGAGAATGTGCGTTGACTATACGAGCCTGAATAAGGCATGTCCCAAGGACCCATTTCCTTTGCCTCGGATCGACCAAGTCGTCGATTCCACCGCGGGGTGCGAATCGTTATCTTTTCTGGATGCCTACTCGGGCTACCACCAGATCACGATGAAAGAGTCCGACCAGCTCGCGACTTCTTTCATCACGTCGTTCGGCTCAATTTGTTACACAACAATGCCGTTCGGTCTGAAAAACGCGGGCGCTACATACCAGCGATGCATGTACGCCTGTTTTAACGATCAAGTCGGCCGCAACATCGAGGTGTACGTAGACGACATTGTCGTCAAAACCGGAAGGGGTGGCGACCTCGTCGCCCGACCTAGAAGAGACCTTGCGAACCTCAAGCGGTTCGCATAAAACTCAACCCGAGAAGTGCGTCTTTGGGGTTCCCCAAGGGAAGCTCCTTGGCTTCATCATTTCGAGGCGGCATCGAGGCCAACCAGTCAAGATCTGCGATCATGAGAATGGGCCCGATCGCCGACTTAAAGGGCGCCCAGGAACTGACCGGATGCCTCGCCGCCTTGAGCCGTTTCGTGTCACGCCTCGGCGAGCGAGGGATGCCGCTCTACAAGCTACTCAAGAAATCCGACCGGTTCAGCTGGACGCAGGAAGCTCAGGAGGCCCTCGATCGGCTGAAGACTCTCTTAACCTCACCCCGGTTACGTCGCGCCGGCGCTAAGCGTAACCCATCGCTCCTTTATATTGCCGCAACAACCCGAAGTAATAAGTGCGGCGCTCGTCGTGGAGCGGGTCGAGGAAGGCCGCGCACTCAGGTGCAACAACCGGTCTCGCCGTTGGCCGAGGTGCTCTCCGAATCCAAGACTGGTACACCGCAAGTCACGAAGAATTGCTTCTACGCGGTGCTCATCGCAAAAGGAAGCCGATCCATTACTTCACCAAAGATTCGTCTCCGTGGTGACTTCTGCCGCTAAGCGAGATCATCCGCAACCGCGACGCCTCGGGAAGAATAGCCAAGTGGGCACTCGAGCTCAATGGCCATTATATTTCGCTCGTCCCCAAAACAGCGATCGTCGCGAGTCTGGCGGACTTCGTCGCGAGTGGACCAAGCCCAGCGCCACTGTACTAGAGGATCCCGGTCTTCGGGCGATGTATTTCGACGGATCCTACACGAAGAAGCGGAGCAGTGCAAGTCGTCATCATTTCACCGCTCGGCAACAAGCTCCAGTATGCTATTCGGCTGCTCTTCGACGCCACCAACAACGTCGCAGAGTACGAAGCCCTTATCAACGGTCTCCGGATCGTGGCCGACCTCGGCGCTCGACGGCTTTACGTGCACGGCGACTCCAAGCTGGTGGTTGACCAGGTCATGAAGGCCACGGAGCCTCGGGACCCCCGCATGGCGGCGTACTGTCGCGAAGTACGCAAGCTCGAGGAGAGGTTTAAAGGATTCGAGCTCCACAACAGCTACCGACGCCACAACGGTGAGGCCGACTACCTTGTTAACCTCGCCTCAAGAAAGGACCGTCCGCCGATATCTTCGTCCACGACCTCCACCGACCATCCGTCCGAGCTGCACCTAACGATCGAACTAATAGTCAACCCGCGACTTCGGATGAACCAACCGCCGAGCGACGAGCGGCCTCGCCGCGCCAAAGCCAGGCGATGTGCGATGGCGGACTCGATGGAGGAAGCCTTTGTCCGGACGTTAGCAGACGGATCGCTCCCACGACCAATCGAGGCCCAGCGCCTCGCCCGGCGAGCGAAATCATTCGTCCTGGTCAGCGATGACCTTTACAAGAGGAGCCCCTCCGGGGTCTTCCAAAAGTGCATTCCGGCCGACCAAGGAAAGGAATTGCTGCTCGACATCCACGGTGGGGTGTGCGGCCATCACGCCGCCCCGCGGTCTCTCGTCGGAAAAGCCTTTCGGCATGGTTTTTACTGGCCGACCGCCGTGGCCGACGCCGAGCAAATCGTTCGCACCTGCGAAGGGTGCCAATTCTTTGCCCGACAAACACATATGCCTGCGCAAGCCCTCCAGACGATCCCCATTACATGGCCGTCATGCAGGGGACTCGACCTACTCGGCCGTTCAAAAGGCGCGGCGGGGCTTCACCCATCTTTTTGTCGCGATCGACAAGTTCACCAAGTGGATAGGGCGGCATGCCGCCTCCATCACGTCGATGCAGGCGGCCGACTTCTTCCGTGGCATAATTTATCGGTTTGGAGTCCCGAACTCCATCATTACCGATAACGGCACGCAGTTTACGGGGAAGGAGTTCCTCGAGTTCTACGACGACTTCAATATCCGTGTCGACTGGGCAGCCGTGGCTCATCCGCAAACTAACGGTCAGGCCGAGAGGGCGAACGGCATGATCCTTCAGGGGCTCAAGCCGCGACTCTACAACCGATTGAAGAAGTCAGCAGGATGCTGGGCGGCCGAGCTGCCCTCCGTTCTCTAGAGCCTGCGAACCACGCCAACTCGGTCGACCGAATTTACACCATTTTTTCGGTATTGGCGCGCCGCAGTTCTACCGACCGACTCGAGTACAATCACCCCAAGGTCAGCAGACTTACGACGAGACGTGGGGCTCGAGTCGCGGCGGGACGGCGGTCGACTAACTCGATGAGGCACGCGACGTCGCTGTCCTACGATCCGCTAAGTATCAACAAGCACTACGGCGATATCAGAGTCGTCACGTCCGCGGTCGGGCCTTCAACATTGGCGACTTGGTCCTGCGGCAAGTTCAGTCCAACCAAGGGCGACACAAGCTCCCCCCGCCCCCGTGGGAAGGCCCCTTCACCATCATAGAGGTTATCCGACCCGGTACTTACCGACTCAAAGATGCGAACGGCAGCATCCTATTAAATGCCTGGAATATCGAGAAGCTCAGGCGGTTCTACCCGTGAAGTTTACCCATGACAAATGCTGGTTCCCCGACCTACGACCGAGCGTTTCCGGCAGGACAGAGGAAAGGAAAGCGAGGGTCGAAACACCATGCAAAACAAAGATTTTCCAGGGAAACATCGTATTTCTAAGGAAACAATACGAGTGCTTACTACAAGAGCAAAATATGGAGGACGCAAACCCACTCCTGCAATTTACATTGCCCAAAGACAGGAGTGAGCGTAAAGATCCATAAACGGAGATCGAGTCTGACGGGTGAGGCGCGAGCATACGACACCAAATTTCCTCGCCCAAGGCGAAGTTCAGGGCGAAGAGGCGGAGGACTCTTGCTCCTAAGGATCCGGGCCGAAGAAGGCATCGTCCCTCCCGGAGCTTCCGCTGTCCTCGGACTCATCATCAAAACCTCCGAGTGCGCGCGCCACCGCTTCGCCGCCTCCGTGCCACAGCTCGCGCTGGGCGGCTCGCCCCGATCCGGCGATGGTCGATTCTTGGTCGAAGAAGCCCGCCATTGGGCGCAAAGACGCCAAGACGTACTCCGCCACCAAGACCGCCACCCTTCGCCCCTCACGGGCGGAGCGCTTCATGCGCGCGCGGCGAGTCCTCGAGCCTCGGCGCCAAGGCATATGCGCCCACAGTGCGTTGCGGCGGCTCGTTCAGCCGCACCCCCAGGGGCCTCAGGCTCCTGCCTATGTTCTCATAGGCAGGGCGGAGCATGGAGAGGAGGACCGCGCGCGTAGAGTCAAGTTCCTCGCGCCTTCGGGCCACCTCGGCCTCGGCGGCCTCAGCACGCGACCGCTGGGCCGCCACTTCATCCTCGGCGGCCTGAGCGCGCGCCCGCAGAGCCGACACCTCTGCTCCCAAGGCGGCGGAAGACGCAACGTGGGAGGCCAGGCCAGCGTGTGACCTCGCCAATGCGTCCACCATGCCGGCCGCCCGCGCCCTCAGCGTCAAGAGGTCGCTAGACACCGCCGGGAGGCAGCCGCGCCCGGCCACGATAGCGCCCATCGACTCCGCCCTAGCCGCTCGGACCTGTGGAGGCAAAGACAAAGGAACGCACACCTTGAGACCGGAGATCTCGCAGAGACAGCCGGACAATGACTTACGCGGGCGGAGGGTTCCAGATGTAGAAGGCCGGCGAGGGAAGGTCAAGCCCACCTCTCGCCGCGGCCTCGGAGGAGCCCTCGTCCACCCGGGCTTTCTTTGGGTGCGGATCCCGAGGGCCCGCCTCCGCCGGTCGCTTCCCAGTCCTTTCGTCATCACCACCTCCGCTGGCCATCGCACCGCCGGGTTTACTGTGAAGATGAACTTGGGAGACGGAGAAAACGAAGAAGCACAAATGCAGTGGCTGAGGGGAGCTATCCCTTCGCCCCGCCTCCCATATTTATAGGAGCAGATCGAGGCGGTCCAAACTGTCGCCCCTTCGCGCGCCTTGCCGCGCGTGCCGTCGTACCCTCGGCCCACACGAAGGCGGGACAGCCATTAAAATCCCACTTCGCATTAAATAACGACGCGACGGCACGGGGACGAGGGGACGCCGCCTCGCACAGAGACAGCGACCGCCGATTTTTCGCCCCGGCAAGATCTGGTCACGCAGTGAAGTCACCACAACTCCGAGATTCGTGCCATCCGGGCAATGCTTCACGGTCCGGGCGAGCGCCACTCCCGAGGAAGCCACGTCCGCCCCATCGTTCCTTCTCCTCCAAGCCAGATGCAACGCCTACTACGCATCCGATGCCGACACGACGCCAACAAGACAGCGTTCCAGGCCAGGAGCCCAAAAAAGATAAGGCATCAGACTCTCCTTTACGTTCACTTTAAAATCTAGCGCTGCGTGCCGACCACGACTTGGTCCCCACGCACCGCTCGGGGGCTAGGGCCAGGGCGACGTCACTCGCACATTCGAGTGGGTCGGTAATCCGATCGGTCACCTGGTTCCCCCCAACGGTAACCCTCTCGACCCAGGCGCCACGGCCTCGCCCGATGGCTACGATCACGAGTGGCGCCGCGCGAAAAGGAAGTGCCTCGCGACGGGACGATCCGTAGCCGGTCGGGGACGCTGTTTTCCCGCCCAAAATGTGACCGGGCGTCTCTTGCCCCCAGCGTTCGTTCGCATCTCCTTCGCGTTTTCCTTGGAAAGGGCAAACACGCCAACCTACGTCCGAACGACCTCCGCGGTTTCTAGGACTACGGTCGCTGAGTGTTCACCAGTACGAGGAAGCGCGGAGCTCTGCGAACGGCACAGAAACGAGCCCCGACTCATTACATGCCAAAAGTTTTTACATCTTAAAAAATTAATTAACTTCATTCATACTCCCCGTGGAGGACGAGCTGCGGCGATATTTCATCGGCTATCGCCCGGGCGTGCGGTTCGACTTGAAGCGCGAAGCGTTCAACCTCCTCGTCGGTCCGATTCCCGACGATCCCGCTGCTAACCTTTCCCAGGTCAAGGCCGTTATAGAAGGACATGGTGCGAACAAGCGCGGAAGAGGCCCCGAGCGCGGCGCTTATGTTCACCGAGTTCTCGACGTGCCCTGGCACTCGAGCTAGCTCGGTCGCAAGTGAACTTGTGCTCGTGACGGCCCCAAGCACTTTCGGTCCAGACGCAGTCGACTAACTTTTCCTGTAGGCCTGCCAGCCGGTGCGGTCGGACCGACCGCCCTCCGCCACCTGCAGCGCCGTCTGGGCCGCCTCCTTGCGCCCGCCGCATCACGCCTCCACCGCTAACCTCCGTGCTTCCCGCAACCTCGCTAAGGTTCTTCTCTGACTCACGAAGACCAAAGCAAAATCAAAAAGCATGACCAAGCGGATGGCATTTCTTTCAAATCGATCAAAGGCCGATCCTCACCGGTAACCGACGAGTCCGTCATAGTAGTGAGCCTGGCCCGGGTCTCCTCATCGAGCTTCCTCGCCACCGCCGTTTTACTGGCGGTGTCCACAGCACTACGGCCTCCGCCAGAGGGACTCAGTGAGATACCCTCGCCCTCAAGGATCGACCTTGGCGCTCCTCCTGCAAGACGTCGGCAATCTCATTCATCGCCTGGCGGGCCTCCCTTGCCTCGAACCGCTCACGCGCCACGGCCTCCCGAGCTTCGTGCAGCTCGGAGCCCAGTTGGTCGCGGTCCTTTTCCGCGGTCGTCCTCTGGTCATGCAGGCGGCGGAGGAACCCGGACTTACCATCCGACCGCTCCCGCAGATGCTACGAAACGCCGACATCCCGTCAGTCCGTAGCAAAATCGTCAGGGATTGGGACAAAGGACCTGCAAGGCCGGCTTACCGTGCTGGACGAGTCGATCCCCCCGGTGATGGCGTCCAGCACCCTGTTGGAGGACTCGAGGAGATGGCCTAGACTCGTCCAAATCTGGTCCATCTCGGTCCTGGCCTGCCGCGAGCCCTCCCGCAGGGACTCCCATTCCCTGATCTCCACCCCGTCGTCCAGGACGAACAGCGGCCGGCCGGACGGATCGCTGCCCGGCCAAACCAGTATGGATGGAAGCGGTCGAGGGAGCTCGCCCACGGTTGAAAGGACCGATATGTCGCCTAGAGGGGGGGTGAATAGGCGTAATTAAAATTTGCAATTAAATAAAATCACCCGATGGCCAAAATCCGGAGTGTCCGGACTTAATGTCCGGATAGTCCGGAGTTAATGTCCGGATAGTCCGGATTAAATGTCCGGAGTGTCCGGACAAGTGACCTTGAAATGAGGATTTTAAATCCTTGCAAATTTTCAACAATCTAGCTGAATACAAAGGTTCGTACCTTAGAAAAATATGGATCTAGAGCCAACCACTAAGATGAAGTAGATCGGGGCACCAAAAGATCCAAGAACTACAAACCCTAGCTCAAGCAAATGAAGAACACAAAGACAACGATTTGTTACCGAAGTTCGGATTCTTGAAGGGAATCCTATGTCTCCGTTGAGGAGGCACAAAGCCCGGGTCCCTCTTGACCCCTTTCCTCCCGGTGTTGCACGAAGCACTTGCGGTTCTTCACTTCTTGCCTCTTTCCTTTCGGAGGCGAGGCTCGCCTTCTAAGCGACAGGGGCTCTCCACACGAAGTCTTGGAGGCTCCGGTGACTCCTGCCGTCTAGGAGCCCTTCAAACTCCAAGAGTAACAAATATGCCGCTAAATCAACTTGGAGGATGAACTTGTGCTCAAGAATCAACAAAGCAAGCTCAAAGCACTTAAATCCCCTCTTTTCTCCCCAAAGAGTTAAACCAAATCAAAGCTTCAAGTGGGGAAAAGAGGCTAGGGCTCAAGAGAGTGAGAAAGTGAGCTTGGGAAATGAATCTGACAATGAATGAGGTGGAGTAGCAGTTAGATTTGGAGTGAGGGCTTAAATAGCTCTCCCAAAATCCAACGATTACAAGTGCTCTTCACTGATCGGATTGTCAGGACATTTTCTTCGGATACTCAGGACAATTTCCCGAGTGTCGGGACTAAATGTCCGGATACGGACTTACCAGAGAAAACCAACCGAGGACCCTAGCTCGGAGTATCCGGATTTAATCCCCGGATACTCCGGACATTTTCCCCGGAGTGTCCGGACTAAATGTCCGGATACTCCGGACTGACCTCCTCGGCCAGGAGTATCCTTTGATAGGAAATGCATTGTTTTAAAATTCTTTTGAGATGCATTTTTCATCCTATGAGCACAAGTATATCCTAGAAGCGATTTTTCGTCGTATCCCCCTTTATAGTACGGCTATCCTTAGACTCAATAAAATAAAAGATGTACAATCGAAGTCTTGATGCCGCCTTTTCACATTTTGAATATAGTGGGGATCTCCAATCGCCTTTCCAATAATGATATCTCCTTGATAACTGCATAGAATCTCACTTGCACCGTTAGCATACGTAATTGTGTTGCCATAAATCACCAAAACACTTTGAGGGGCCTAGATGCACTTTCAATCTCCCCCTTTTTGGTGAATTGATGACAACACAATTGAGTTTAGATAGAATTTGAGAGGATATAGTATTTGAAGGACCAAATATATGGGGGTGGAGCTCCCCCTAAATTTATACTTAAGATAGAATAAGTCATGATAATCAATAAGTAATCTTGCATAAGTAATCAATATGACATGATATCACACAAATGCATAACGGAAAGGAAATTGATATTAAGCAAATAGTTCGATATCCAATCAACCACAACTCAAGATTCAACGATGCGATAATTAAACGAAGCAAAAGCAGGCACGGCAAGGAGATAAACTCTAGCTCCCTCTCCCCCTTTGGCATCAAGACACCAAAAAGGAAGAGGCTACGGCAAAGAACTACTCGTCGTCGCTGGAAGGCTCGTAGTCCTCCTCCTCGCTATCATCGCCACTGCCACTGACGCTGGCCTGAGGAGCAGGAGGTGGAAGATCGAAGAGCTGCCGGGTAGCGGAATCCACTGCAGATACATGAGTTGACTCCTCAGACTCGCTACTGGCTGGAAGATCCTCACCCTGCTGGCGGCGGTAGGCGCGAAACTCACGGCGGTGCTCACGCAGCTCACGACGGGTCTCCTTTACTTGCTCGGACACATCTTGGCATAAGCAAAACAGGCACTTGAGCATTCTCTTGATGGTGTCGCGGCTAGTCGAGGGAGAACCTTCTCCGTGGGAGAAATCGAGGCTGGAGGAGGAGCTGCGGAAGCTAGAGTAGTGGAGGAGCAGACGAGCAAAAGACCGAGTGACAAGAGGGCGACCTCTGGGGCGCTTGTCCAGGAGGCTGCAGGCCCGGCCGAGGCCGGACCTTGTAAGGCACATGCTCCACATCCTTCACGAAGTCAAGCCCGTGGCGTGCTCAATCACGACCATAATAAGCGGCGCATATCCACAATGCTTTGGAGTTGCTCAAGAGTTGTAGCGGATGGCCTCCCGGATGAAGTCAACCACATCAAATCCATGAGTGCGCTCAACCAAATGAAATAGCAAATTTCTAACATAAGGAACCGATGGTTGGCGCATCTCCTCCTTGGGCCAAGAGTGACCGAAGCAAAGAAGAAGAACAACAGCATCCGGGCAGACCCTTGATAGTGCCCATCACAACATCTTTGAGGCGAGTCATATAAATCTCCAATTTGCGCCAGAGCCATGACCTTCTTATCATGCGACTTGGCATCCCCATCCGTGATCTCGGATGCAATATTCTAGCAAATGTCCTCTTGGTCACCACATACGAGTTTATCGGTCATCCACCAAATGGCATCTTGCTTTTTATCAAAGTAAAGAGTGGCATAAAATTGCATGATTACCTCATCATTCCAAGAATGCATGAAACTCATAATGTCCTTCACTTTATGCCGCTCACAAATCTCGATGACCTCGTCGAAGATGGGATTCTGAGCCTCAGACATATATAGCCAATCAATCCTCTTCATTTTCATCACGGGACGCTCCATAGGCAGAAGAACTGTTTCATAAAAGTCAGAGTGGAACCTGTTCCAGAACCGCTTGTCGACATACTGATCTTGGTGGAACTCGAGCGGATCTTTGTTTCTCTGCGCAACTATGGCCTTGCCCTTTCCAGACCCCACACGATAGTCAACCACACGAAGCGGCATCATCTGGCCTGGATATCTCCACTGAGGCTGAAGCTTCTCAAGGGGACCAATCGCCAACCTTGACTCTTGATACTGCTTCTTTTTCTGCTCCCGACGCCTAGCATGCTCATCTGCGGGATGCTCTTCGGCAGGAATTTCCTCGGGATTATTCTGAGCAGGAGTAGGAGATGGGGCAGCCGGAGGCGCGGTGAGGAGGTTTGCACGGCCTTGAGGGATCTTCTTCACACCTTGCCTTCTCTTCTTTGGGCCGGAGGAGAGGGAGGAGGCGACTCAACTGGGCGCTTCTTTGGCACGAGAACCTCCTTGGGAAGAACACATCTAAGAGGGAACAAAGATTGGAGTGAAAAAGAGTTGCAAAGCAGATTTCACAATTTAAATTTTTGGGCGAGAGGTACAGCTCGGATACTCGGACATTTTGTCCGGATTTGTCGACAATTTCTCCGGATACTCAGGGATTTAGTCCGAGTGTCAGGGGTTTTGTCAGGATACTCGGATAAAATATCCGGAGACTCCGGACTTAATGATTCGAACCCAAAACCTAAATTGCAAATAATGTGGGATTTCTAAGAGCACATTCTAGGAATTAGACAAGGAGGCGAATGTACTCTAACAGAGGAGGCCTAACCCTAGGTATTTCAATGATCAAGAGAAGATTAGGGCAAAAGATGTTATACCACAACGATGAACCATAAAAAACGAAGAAAGCGTCGAGGAGATCCTTCCCCAAGCCCTCCAAGGATGATCCGGAGGCTCAGGAGGGTGAGAAACACACGGAGATGGAGGAGAACCAGGAGGCGGCTAGGGCGAAGGTTTGAGGTGGATGCGGTTGAAACACAAAGGAGAATAGAAAAAAATGCCCCTTGCAGGCTCAAATACCTGACCAACTCGGTCCAACACTCAGGACATTTAGTTCGGATACTCGGACAATTTGTCCGGATACTCAGGACAATTTGTCGGATTGTCCAGGTGAAGGCTCGGGATCAAGAGGAATTTCAAGGATTTGAATAGGAGAATGACTTGATGAATTGAGAAAAGAAGTCCTAAAGGGACCTTTGCACAATGTGACTAGCGAACACAAAATCAAACAATCCATAGTCACATGTCATTAGGCACGATCCGAGGATCAAATATTCCAACCAACACAAAAAGATTAGAGAAAAGAGTCAAATGAACTTTTCTAAAATATTTTGCAAACATCAATCAAAGGCGTGCATTTTTTCAAGCCAAATTGAGAGAATCAAGAATGTTTAGCCCACTCCTCAACTCGCAAAATCTCTTCTCATCAAGTGGCTTGGTAAAGATATCGGCTAATTGGTCATTTGTGCTCACATGTTGAATATCGATATCGCCTTTAGTGGAATGATCCCTTAGAAAATGATGGCGAATATCGATATGCTTTGTACGGGAGTGTTGGACGGGGTTGTTGGCAATTTTTATGGCGCTCTCATTGTCACACAAAAGTGGCACACGGTTATAGGTTAGGCCATAATTATTTAGAGTTTGTCTCATCCAAAGCAATTCGCACAACAACTCTCCGTGACTATGTATTAAACCGGTGTGGATAGGACTCTTGAATTTTGCTTCTTAGAGGACCAAGAGACAAGGGATCTACCCAAGAACTGACAAGTCCCCGAAGTACTTTTCCTATCCACCTTACATCCGGCATAATTCGCATCGGAATAGCCGACTAACTCAAATGATGAACCTTTAGGATACCAAAGTCCGAAATGAGGAGTGTGCACTAAATACCTCAAGATTCTCTTTACGGCCACCATGTGGCACTCTTTAGGAGCGGCTTGAAACCGTGCACACATGCACACACTAAGCATGATATCGGGCCTAGATGCACAAAGATAGAGTAAAGACCCAATCATCGAACGATATACCTTTTGGATGACCGGTTTACCTTCTTTGTCGAGGTCTAGATGCCCGTTGGCTTGCATTGGCGTCTTGATTGGCTTGGCGTTCTCCATTCCGAACCTCTTGAGCATGTCCTTGATATACTTTGTTTGGCATATAAAAGTTCCTTCCTTGAGTTGTTTGACTTGAAATCCGAGGAAGAACTTTAACTCGCCCATCATGGGCATCTCAAACCTTTTAGTCATGATTCTACTAAAATCCTTGCACAAATGTTCATTAGTAGATCCAAATATAATGTCATCAACATAAATTTGACAAACAAATAAATCATCATCGATATGTTTAGTGAAGAGTGTAGGGTCGGTCTTTCCGACTACAAAACCTTGTTAGATGAGAAAATCGCGAAGACACTCAAACCACGCTCTCGGTGCTTGCTTAAGCCCATAAAGAGCCTTGTGAAGGAAGTAGACGTGGTCCGGATGGTTCGGGTCTTCGAAGCCGGGTGGTTGCTCAACATAGACCATCTCGGAGAGTGGTCCATTCAAAAAGGCGCTTTTCACATCCATTTGATATAACTTGAAATCATGGTGAGTAGCAAAGGCAAGTAATATTCTAATAGATTCAAGCCTAGCTCTGTGAGGCGTATGTTTCATCGAAATCCAAACCTTCAACTTGCGTGAAGCCTTGAGCAACCAATCGTGCTTTGTTTCTAGTCACTATTCCGTTCTCATCTTGCTTGTTTCGAAACACCCACTTGGTTCCGATCACGTTTTGCTTGGGTCTTTCGACAAGCTTCCACACTTGGTTCCGTTCGAAGTTGTTCAACTCCTCTTGCATCGCCACCACCCAATCCGGATCTTGGAGTGCTTCTTCTACCTTTAGTGGTTCAAGAGAAGACACAAAAGAGTAAAATTCACAAAAATTTGCAAGTCGAGATCTAGTGGATACTCCCTTGTTAATGTCTCCAAGTATGTTGTCGACCGGGTGATCGCGTTGTATGCTTTGATGAACTCTCGGATGAGGGGTTGTTGTGTTTATACGTTGAATAGGACCTTCGTCGTCTTGAGAAGTGTTGGAACCATCTTGAGTTTGAATGGATGAGGGAGGATCAACATTTGGAGCACTGATGTTCGGAATGTCCGGGGTTAAGTCCGGACACTCCGGAGATTTTGTCCGGATACTCCGAACATTATCCCGGACACTCCGGGTTGGGGTGCTCGGGATTGCATCCTGCTCCACCGGTTTTACCTCTCCAATTGCCAATTTCTTGATTGCTTCGCATGGAGGTTCTTCCTATTAATTTCATCACAATTAACTTGTTCTACTTGAGAACGTTAGTTTCATCAAATGTTAAATCACGCGAGATTTCAACTACACGGTGGTGTTATTGAAAACCCGATATGCGTAAGCATTTGATCCATAACCAAGCAAAAATCCTTCATCTACTTTAGGAGCAAATTTAGATGACTTAGCTTTCTTGTTGAGGATGTAACATTTACTCCCAAATACTCTGAAATAGGATACATTGGGTTTCTTGCCGGTTAGAAGTTCATACGCCGTCTTCTTCAACAACTTGTGGAGATATAGTCGGTTGGAGCTGTGGCACGCGGTGTTGACAGCCTCTGCCCAGAATATGTCGGAGACCTTGTACTCGTCAAGCATCGTACGCGCCATCTCGATGAGGGTTCGATTCTTCCTCTCGGCTACCCCATTCTGCTGAGGAGAATAGGGAGCCGAGAATTCATGCTTGATGCCTTCTTCATCGAGAAACTCTTCCACACCAGTATTCTTGAATTGATTGCGTTGTCGCTCAATTTTCTTGATCTTCACATCGAACTCATTTTGAGCTCTTCTCATGAATTTCTTCAAGCTTCCTTGGGCCGCTTTTATCATCATGCAGAAAAACACCCAAGTGAAGCGAGAAAAATCATCAACAATTACTAGACCATACTTATTTCCTCCGATGCTTATGTAGGCGATCGGGCGAACAAATCCATGTGTAGCATCTCCAATGGCCTCGAGGTGGTCATCACATTCTTAGCGGGGTGAGATGCTCCGACTTGCTTCCCGGCTTGACATGCGCTACATACCCTGTCTTTCTCAAAGACAACGTTGGTTAGTCCAAGAATGTGGTTGCCCTTAAGGAGTTTGTGAAGGTTCCTCATACCAACATGGGCAAGTCGGCGATGCCATAACCAACCCATGCTAGATTTAGCCATTAAGCACGTCTCAAGATTAACTCTATCCGTAGAAAAATCTATAAGATAGAGATTACCTTTTAAACGACCCTTAACGGCTATTGAACCATCAACCCTCTTAATGACATCCACACCCTTCTCACTAAACACACAATTATAGCCCGCTTCACATAATTGAGCAACGGACAATAAATTGTAGCTTAGAGATTCAACGAGTAAAACATTGTTTATATGAAAATCATTGGTAATCAATATCTTACCTAAACCTACCACTTCACCTTTTCCATTATCGCCAAAGATGATGCTTTCACTATTTGATCCATTGGTTTCCAAATGCGCGAACATTGCCTTTTCTCCGGTCATATGATGCGTACATCCGCTATCCAAGATCCAACTTGTTCCACCGGAGATGTAGGCCTACAAAATAAACTTTAGTTTTTGCTCTTTGGTACCCAAACTTGTTTAGGTCCACGCACGTTAGTGACAAGTGATTTGGGAACCCAAATAGATCGCACACTAGAAGCATTTTTGGGCTTACCCCCAATGTGATGAGCAACTACTCTACCGAGGCTAGTCCTCTTAAGCACATAAGAAGCAAAGAAAGTGGATTGAGCCTTATATTTAGAGTTTGCTTCCCCTTTCTGAAGTGAATGGGCTTGTTCAAAGGCGCAACCACAATGTGATTTCCTTTGCCCTTGGGAGGACATAACCAAGCCCATGCTTCATGGGGTTACCTTTTGCGCTTACCGAGGAACTCCTCTAGTCCCTTGCTAGCCTTATAGGACTTTTGTAGTCCATCTTGAGCATTCCTTGAGCTTCTCATTTTCATGAGCAAGTACTTGCAAAGTCTCAAGGTTAGTGGTACAAATATCAATATTGACATTATAGCACCTAAGCGCATCCATTGCTAGTTGAAGGTAATGAAGAATTGGAGTTAATAGTTGAGGTAACCGGAGGGCTATTCTTGAGATCAACAAGCTTCAACTCAAGAGCCTTGCAAGCATCCTTTGCCTTAGCAAGTTCCTCTTTGAGTGAAGCGTTGGTGATCTCGAGACTAATCACCTCGGTTTGATTAATTTTGAATTCCCAACTAATTTCTCATTTTCTCTTTTTCAAAAGACAAGCTCTTCTCTAGCTCACGGTTTTTCTCCTTTTCGAGGATGAGCAAATCCTCTTGAGCCTCAAGAGTAGCTTCCTTTTGTTCTACAACTTCCTCCAACTTTTCAATATTTTTTAAAAGCAAGTTTAATTTATGAATGTCAAAATTCTTCATAGATTTAAGCCACAGTGTTAACATCATCTTCATCACTATCGCTATCGTGCTCATCTAGACATTCATTAGCAATGGAGGAGTGGAGTCTTTTGGTAATACCTTATGCCCTTTTGCCATAAGGCACATAGGAGTGTTGTCGTCGTCATCGCTCAAGTTGTCGAAGAGGCTCTTCGACGTTGTTGAGTGGTAGGCGCGGCGATAGCGACGGAGGCAATTCCTCCTTCCTCGTCGGACTCGGAGCTTGAGTCGGAATCGGAGTTTGAATCCTCTTCTCCAATATCGCTTGACCCTTGTGCTTGTAGTGCTTGAATTTCTTGCTCTTTTCTTTGTCTTTGCCTCGATATTTGTCTTTCTTGTGAGGCTTCTCATCTTTGCTTTCCTTGTGCGAACACTTTCGGCAATGAAGTGGCGGTTTCACCGCATTCATAGCATCTTCGTGTAGAATGTCTACCCTTTGACTTTCTTCCAAAGCTCTTCGACTGACCTCCTTGTTTGAAGTTCTTTTTCTTGAAGAATTTGTTGAATCTTCGCACAAACAGAGCCATATCTTCATTTGTCAATAGACCACATGACTCTTCGTCTTCGCTCGAACTCTCTTCTGCTTGGCGCACTATCTTGACGGCCTTGAGGGCAATCCCTTTCTTTTTGCCAGACTTGAGTTCTTCAACTACCTCGGCCTCCTTCACCATCATCTCGTCCATCATGAGCCGGCCAATAGCGTCATGAGGTGTCAGCGATGTCGAAGTTGGGCGGTCTCGGATCAAGCCCGAACAAGGTTGCGGTTGGTAGGAGTGATTACTGTGGAGAATGATCTTCTACGGCCTTGTCGAAAGATCGGTGCACCCGAGACCTTTGGCTTGATTCACGAGCACCATTAGCCGGTCAAACATCTTGTTGTAGGACTCTCCTTCTTCCAAAGTGAACGGCTTAGCTCACCAATGATGAGCTCTATCTTTGATTCACGGACACTTGAAATCCCTTCATGACTCACAGAGTCTATCCCAAATGGCCTTTGCTTCCTCAAGTCCATCCACTCTATTGAACTCGGAATCACTTAAAGCATTAAACAAGGCATTGGCGGCCAAGTCATTGAAATGTTGATCTTTATCTTCTTCGGGAGTAAGATTCTCGGGATCATTAGGCTTGAAACCTGTTTGCACAATCTTCCAAATAGAAGGGTGAAGTGACCTCAAGTGCATCTTCATCTTATGTTTCCATGCCGCATAGTGAGTGCCATCGAAATGAGGCGCTCGTAGGAGGCATGGAAACATCGATGAAGAGTGAGGAATTGTAATTAAGTGGAATTCCCATCCTAAGATCATCCCCCGTACCCGAGGTGCGGGTGAGATCTTCTACAGACTTTCCTGTTTGCGACATATTGATTCTCCAAGCGGTTAAGCCAAACTAAGGAGATTTGGCTCTGATACCAATTGAAAGGACCGATATGTCGCCTAGAGGGGGGGTGAATAGGCGTAATTAAAATTTGCAATTAAATAAAATCACCCGATGGCCAAAATCCGGAGTGTCCGGACTTAATGTCCGGATAGTCC
Source organism: Guadua angustifolia (assembly GCA_036346375.1). Classification (NCBI taxonomy): domain Eukaryota; kingdom Viridiplantae; phylum Streptophyta; class Magnoliopsida; order Poales; family Poaceae; genus Guadua; species Guadua angustifolia. Next base: position 36,185,414 of record CM070503.1, read on the forward strand.
GGAGTTAATGTCCGGATAGTCCGGATTAAATGTCCGGAGTGTCCGGACAAGTGACCTTGAAATGAGGATTTTAAATCCTTGCAAATTTTCAACAATCTAGTGAATACAAAGGTTCTAAGCGAACTCGGTACCTTAGAAAAATATGGATCTAGAGCCAACCACTAAGATGAAGTAGATCGGGGCACCAAAAGATCCAAGAACTACAAACCCTAGCTCAAGCAAATGAAGAACACAAAGACAACGATTTATTCAGAAGTTCGGATTCTTGAAGGAATCCTCGTCTCCGTTGAGGAGGCACAAAGCCCGGTCCCTCTTGACCCCTTTCCTCCGGTGTTGCACGAAGCACTCATGGGTTCTTCACTTCTTGCCTCTTTCCTTTGGAGGCGAGGCTCGCCTTCACAAACAACAGGGGCTCTCACACGAAGTCTTGGAGGCTCCGGTGACTCCTTGCCGTCTAGGAGCCCTTCAAACTCCAAGAGTAACAAATCGCCGCTAAATCAACTTGGAGGATGAACTTGTGCTCAAGAATCAACAAAGCAAGCTCAAAGCACTTAAATCCCCTCTTTTCTCCCCAAAGAGTTAAACCAAATCAAAGCTTCAAGTGGGGAAAAGAGGCTAGGGCTCAAGAGAGTGAGAAAGTGAGCTTGGGAAATGAATGCAACAATGAATGAGGTGGGCAACGGTTAGATTTGGAGTGAGGGCTTAAATAGCTCTCCCAAAATCCAACCGTTACAAGTGCTCACAAGACAGTCCGGACTGTCAGGACATTTTCTTCGGATACTCCGGACAATTTCCCGAGTGTCCGGACTAAATGTCCGGATACCGGACTTACGGAAAAAAACCAGCGAGGACCCTAGCTCGAAGTATCCGGATTTAATCCGGATACTCGGACATTTTCTGAGTGTCCGGACTAAATGTCGGATACTCGGACCGACCTCCGGCCAGAGTATCCTTTGATAGGAAATGCATTGTTTTAAAATTCTTTTGAGATGCATTTTTCATCCTATGAGCACAAGTATATCCTAGAAGCGATTTTCCGTCGTATCCCCCTTTATAGTACGGCTATCCTTAGACTCAATAAAATAAAAGATGTACAATCGAAGTCTTGATGCCGCCTTTTCACATTTTGAATATAGTGGGGATCTCAATCGCCTTTCCAATAATGATATCTCCTTGATAAGCGCATAGAATCTCACTTGCACCGTTAGCATACGTAATTGTGTTGCCATAAATCACCAAAACACTTTGAGGGCCTAGATGCACTTTCTACGGTTGCCTCGGCGACTTCGCGTCGGCGATTGAGCGTCATGCCGCCGCCGCCGACGGTCGGCGATTTGACGATCGCCGGTTACTGCGCCGCCCGTCCGGGCGAATCCCCGAGTGGTGACGGCGACACGCACAGCGCCAAGACCGCCCCAAGCGACGACCCTCCTGCGATCAGCGGCAGAAGATCTTCCTCGCCCTCGTCAACCCTCGCTTGTGGCGCTGGATCATTGAAAGTTGCCGGGGCCTCAGGGTGCACCGGCCCCGCCGGTGGTTCAATGCACGGCACCGGCGAGGCCCCGGCACCGATGGCATGGCGTGGCATACGACGCCCGCTGCCTTGGTCTCTCCAAGTTCGCCGGCGCTTCCTCGCTCCCCGCCAACGAAGGGGACGACGCCAGCTCATGAGGGACCACGGCTGGGCCCGCCTCCGCCGCCGCCAAGCTCTCCCCCGCAAAGTGGCTGAGCCCAACGACTAATCAGAAACAGCACGGGCCTAAGCAACGCAACACAAGCAAAAGGCAAAAGGCACTTACTGTGTCGAACGGGTGCTGTACAGCCGCGCTTTCTTCGCCGGCCTTTTCGACGGGGACGAATCACCCTCCTGCCTCCCTAGGGGCACCTCGCCAGAGCGTTTCTTTCGAAGCGACACGACAGCGGCGCTTCGTGTCGGCGTCTCGTCCAGCCGCTGCCGATAATGTACCGAGGTCCAACGAGCCGTACGGGTCGTCAGGGGCGCTGCCATCACTGGAAGATGACCCCGCACCAATCGCGGAGAGGATGGTCGATTCGGAGACATCTTCGCCGCAAGCCTTGACCTCGGCTGCGCGTTCCTCCCTCTTCTTCCTCCTCTTTTCTTCTCTCGCTCTTTGAGGCGGACTCTTCTTCTTGTGACCTCTCGCGGGCACGCGCTCTCATCGCCTTCTCCCGAAGAACTTGGGAGGATGCCCCGGCCAGGCTCTGGAAGGCGCAAGGGCACCGCTCAGCCCAAAACTAGAAGGATCGGGGTAGAGGAAGAAAGGGAAGGACGAAAGGGAAAGGAGCCGCCTGGATTACCAGGTCTGGAGGGTTCTCCACCGAGAAAGGTTCGGGAGCACCACCTGCCGCCACGGTGGTTCGCCGGACCAAAACAGTAGCCACTCGAGCCTCGACCTCCGCCGTAGGAAGGTCGAAACGGTCCATCCTCATGGGGTCGGACGCTCCCGCGTACGCGAACATGGGGCGCGGCCTATCCATAAGGGGCTGCCGCGCCTCCCCATGAACGCCACGGACCACAACTTCACGTCAAGCCTCTCCTCCTCGATCCTCGATCCGCTCCAAAATCACTCCCATTTCCTCTTCTCCCTCTCGTCGGGACCCAGTTCCACTCGACCGCCCTTGCAGCCTTGGACGTGAAAGGCCAGGCGCTATTTCCCAAGTTAGGACATAAACCACTCGGGATGCCACCCCGGTTCGGCGAGGCAGCTTCACCTCGATATACTCTGCCAGCGCGGTTGGGCCTTGTTGGATGGCCTTGTGGTGGCGCTAGTTGCGCGTCTTACCGATTGCTTGCTCTTCCACGACCGCACTTGGAAGAAATACTTCGAAGAGCCAGTGAGGCTCAATCCCCAAAAATGCCTCACACAATGTCATGAAAACCGCCATGTGGAGCACTGCAGGTTGGGGTTCGGGATGGTGCACCTCCACCTTGTAATAATGGAGGAGCCATGAACAGAAGGAGTGAAGAGGGGCCCAATCCGCACTCAAAGAAGGGCGTGGATACGACGACCTCGTCATCCCTCGGCTCCGGGGCCGCGGCCCCCGTCGGCACCCTCCACTGCGAGACATCCCGCGGGGGGAGGAACCGCTTCTTCTCCAAATCGAGGGCGCGGGCGGGAAGGATGGAGCACTCTGGCCACGACATCCCTGACGAGGAAAGTCTGCGGACGAAAGGAAGACGAAAGGGAGGACCTTGCTCTCGAGCTCTCTCTCTCTCTCTCCTTTTCTTCTCTGTGTCTTGATCTGTCGCAGGCAGCGCAAGGGAAGTGAAGGCCAGGTCCTCCCTGACGACTCCCCCGAATCCTTAAGAGCTAAGGAAGACACCAGCCAGGCGTCGGGTAGGCGGACGAAGCCTCGAACGAAACGGTGCACTTCGATCGCCGCGTCGGTCCAACGGTATGTTGCATCGATCCACAATTCGCTCTGCGTTCAAACCTGACAGGACGACGGCCAGGCGAAAGGACCTCACGTCAGGTAGCGCACCACGCAACTCCTCGGGCCCCGACCCCGGACTAATAAGCGCCGTAACGGCGAAGGGCCGGCGGACCGCGCGATCTCGAGAGCCACGCAAGGGCTCAAGGGATTCGCGACTAGGGCTCGATCAAGCGTTACGGGTTTCGAAAACCCGGTCCACCACGTGGATTCAACGCCGCCCGTCGAAATCGGCGAGGATGAGGGACAGGTGAGCCCAGCCGGCCTCGAGTCGGGACGGCGAACGACCCGATCGCCCTAAATCGTGTCCGAGACCACACTTCACACTCTCCCGCGGAACCCATCGATGGGAGACAGCCTGCTATGCTCTAGGCCGGCGGATGACCTAGGGTCCGATTCGGGATAGAGTAAAGAAAGGTTCTCATGGGTCGCCCCCAGTGGGCCGAGCGCCCGCGCCGGGACAACGCTCGCTCGGAATGATCGCCCCTTTCGGGAGGTCACCAGGGCCCACTCGGACAACCCGTTATCAGCTCAGCACGGCGTTCAAGCCAACGCGTGGCAAACGCGCGTTAGCTCACCCCCTCCAGGTCCCACACCTGCGGACGGGGCGAATTCGTGGGACGAACTAACGAACACTCCCCCCGAGCAGCCTCGTCCGACGAAGGCGCGGGACGGACGACCGCCCGCCCGGCTCTAACAGGGAACCAGTTCAACGGGCAAGTTGAAACTACGACATAAGACTACCCGCCAATCGAGGCCGCCTCCACACACGGTGACGAACCCCCCGACCGGCTCTCCGACCCGCTCGGGGGCTCGGGGGCTCCATCCACCGGATGCGCTCGCGCGCACCCGGCCTCGAGCTGCTCCTAAAAACTCGTGGCCATGCTACGCGTTCCCGAAAGATGGATCACATACGCAAACGAGCGCTCGACGAACAGAAACTAGCGGCATTCATATAACGCGCAAGTTACACATAATCGCTACTCGCGGCGTTACAGTCAAACCATCAAGACAACGCACGAGTCTAAGCGCCACGCGCGCGCCTAACCGCTTCAATGAGGGCATCCCTCGCCTTGACAAGCCTCGGGACGGCGCCGATTAGCGCGTCGACGGCGGCGGCGTTGCGGGCAGCGTCCTGCTCGATCATCCATTCGCCCATGGCAAGGTCGAAATCACCCCAGAGCTCCGCGAGGAAAACCTCCTCGTCCGTGGGCGTCGGGGGCGAGCCATCCCCAAAGCTGAAGGCCAACCCAGCCATCGAAGACTTGGGGAAGGCTAAAAAACTGCAGAGCGGCAAGGAAGTAGGACGGCGATCAAACTGCCCAAAATACTGGCAACAACACCGCCCTTATATGCCTGAGGCGCAGGCCGGGTTGAATGAATCGCGGGCATCGAAGTCGAAGCGTCGCCACGTCCATCAAGAAGATCGCATCGTTGGGAATAAACCCCGGCCGGGTCTCCGACCCACTCGGGGCTCGAAACTCCATCCACCGGATCGCCATGCAAGACGAAACAGCCGACCAAGTCGGTCGGGCACCGACAGCCAGAGACGATCGGTGGCCGAGCTACCCCAAACACAAAAGTCGTGCCACGTCAGACGGCCAGATTCGACCGAGATCGTCGGCCAGGGTAGATCCCGGTCGGTTCTCCGACCCACCCGGGGGCTCGGGGGCTATTGACGGATACCGAGGCATAGGGATCCCAATGACCAGGGAAGACGAACGAGCCGCCTCGCCTAAACCTCGAGTTGGGGCCCCGCTCCACGATGCCTAATTTCGAACGCACGGCCGAGAAGCGTCCGACCGGCACCACGGGGTGGACGCCCCCTCAAGCCACGGCCGGACGATCAAAACGATCGGCCGTGAGTCGGACCGCTTAGGAGCCCAGTTAGGCTCGGTCATCTCCATTGAAAACAAGACATCGTATCATCACAAACCGATCTGCCCCATTCACCTACCTTGCAGTACAACACCTCGGCGTGACCACACGGAAGGAGGCTCCATCCGAGGCGGTAGGTGGCGGCGCAGCGCCAACCCGAGCCATAGGCAGGGAGTAGGGAAGGAAGCGCGCCTTCGAGGCAACTCCGGCCAGCGCCCTCGACATCGGCTGACCGCAAGCACAGAGGGTGCACGTTGCTCTCCGTGCCAGGCGATCGTCACCACATGTGTCTATCGGCCCATTAAGGAACGCACCGTCATCCGTCAGGCGTCAAGTCCAAGGCGGAGGATCAGACACCAAGGCGGAAGACCAGACTCCCGGACTCAGGGGACCCCATCCCTCTTCGTTTTTTCCCATGTAACCTGCTTCCCCCCGATATATAAGGGGAAGCAGGACCCTCCGGAAGGGGGACGACACAATCGATAGCGATCCTAGAACTCGGGCGCGCTCGTGACGCCAAGTCTCACATTCACGACCGCCTTAGCCAACTCCTTCGCACGAGGCACTGGGGGCCGGACCTCGATCCTCGTTTGTAAGCGCCGTGAGACCTCCCGTCTCAGAAGCAATATACGATCGCCTCACGAACTGGAGTAGGGATCTTCAGCCCGAACCAGTATAAACCTTGGACTCCTCTTGGTCTAACCATTCAGAGAGCGGGACCGCGCGACCCCTAGATCTACAAATTTACTTGCCGATTTCCGAAACACCGACACCACACGATGCAGCAATTGCATCCAATGTGATGCGTGCAGAAGGCTCTTTTGTTTTTCTACCCTTCTTAAGCCTAATATATGTTTTTTTGATGCAAAGTTTAGTATCAATGTTGGTATGCATTGCATCTATTAGGGCTCTCACTCATTCTTGATGTGGTCGGTTGTGGGTTTTACTTGACATACTGGAATTAGGTCCCAGATGATCAGACTTCATGTTCCCATGGTAATTGGTAAGCAAAACATAATACTAGTGTTTCACCATAGTAAAAATTATGGATATATAGCCCTAAAATAAACCACAAGGCTTGCCTACTCCAACTCCTTTTTTTTAGAGGACTGGCCACTCCTTTTACCCATCATCCATGCTCCTCCTACAACCACAAACAAATGCTGGTTTGGGGCCATGATGATCTTGGGCTACGTTTTCAAACACAGGCACACAGCTATGGCCTTTTCGTACCCATCAGGCAGGACACAGGACACTAGGCCGGCCAGCCGGCAATCTTTCTTGGAGGCCTGTGGCTTCTTTCTTTTACGTTTGGAACATTACCTATCTTTAAAGGTTTTTTTTGCACTGTTGTCGTCCAATCGTTTGACATGTACGAAGAACATTTGCAATGTCGAAATAGCAAAGAAGAACCAGAGAAGGAAAGAAAGAAAGAAAGAAAAGGAGAGAGGGACACAATAAGTTGGTTTGTGATTTAATTCTATGAAGGCCAAGCTTTTAGGTAAGTGGTAATTTTGACAACATGTGTGTGCAATGCAATGTGCAACTCCTAATATAGGCATGCGAATATATGATGATGACCTGCTTAAGCTCATCCTATCAAGTACCTTGGCTTGTTAGAGCTGTTGCATACTGGCATTGGATCCATGAAAGTAAAAACAAGAAATAAATGAGGGGTAATTCCTTATATATCACTGAAAATTAACCTTATCCCTTATATGCCACTCATTGTAGAGTCAGAATCCCTATGTCAATGACACATTCATGAATTTCCCCAAATTCTAGTGGCATGTGAGAAATTAATCCGATAAACAAGTACCGCCTCCGATTCCAAATGTAAGTCGTTTTATAATTTGTGCCAGTCAAAACATTTTTAGATTTGATCATCAATATGTAAAGAAATATCAAGAATGACAACACGAAATTGGTATCAGTAGATTCATCGTGAAATATACTTTCATAATATATAATTATTTTTATTTGAAACAACAGATGCTTATGGAAATTGACGGTCAAAGTATCATCTTGGAAATCATGCCCATATCCAAAACAACTTATATTTGAATAAGAGCGAGTAGTGATTTTTTTTAAAAAAAAAGAGATTAATGCATAACCCTACTGCTTTTGCAATGATCGATGAAAGAGTACCTAGCTTTAATACAAGGGATTATTCAAGTGTTGAGTTGCAACTTGGGGGTTCCAGGATTTCCAATGGGCTGAACGCCTGAACGAGGGGGCTATTCTGCCCAGTTTCAGTAGGAGTATGAATCAATCACTTTAAAATGAACGAATTCAATTTGTCCTTTGCCATACGTATAAAAAACCAATCCTGTCATAAACCTTTTAGACCAGTCTTAACTCCAGGGAATTCATATGCATGCATACACTGTACTGTCATGCTTACATTCCATAATTAACACAGAGTTTTGTCACAAGCCTACTCAAAGTGTTTTTCAGCAGGTCATAAGTAGCTAGAGCCTCTTTCCGTTCAAAGCGGTTGATCACTACTTTATGATCTCCTACTACTCCCCACTACTCATGTTTCTTTTTCGCAATTAACCACAATCACTTAACTAATCCACGTTGCCATGTGCAGTGGAGGCTTAAGTCGATTAACCAAGTGAACTGCACGCCCTTTTTGACTTTGACCGGCTATATTTTTAGGATGATCTCAAACTTTCAATCACCTCGGGCATGCGCCCATGCATGGAGGATCTAATTTTCTTTGTTTTAAAGGGTTCGCTGACAAGCTTTCTGTAGAAGGGTGTGCTTGGTACAATTCCAACTCCACTAGATCCATGGAGCTCCAGCTTCACCAGATCCACCAGCTCCAGCTCCAGATCTGGTGAAGTTGGGTATTCCTAACTCCACCAGATTTGTGGAGCTAGAGCTATTGGTACATTAAGAGTGTTTAGATGGGTCATCTTGTTTACATTTTAAACTAAGATATAAATTAATTCACTTTATTTTAACTTATAAGTTTCAGATTTCAGATAAAGCTAAGATCTGAATCTCTACCGAATAGAACCGAAGTCTCTTATAGTCGTACTGGTAGGGCAACTCTTTAATAACTCAACCACAGAGTCTCACCTGCTTCATTTATTGTGCCGTGGTTTTCGACATATTTTTATTAAATAGGTATGATTCGTATTGTTAGTACTTCCTATTGGACGTGCTATACATACATTGGATCACAAGATCTGTTAGCGAGATTTACAATGTAAACTAACATATACGATGCCACAAAGCTCATGGCTATTTTAGGGCAAAAAGAAGAATGCATTAGGCTCTTGTTCTTTATTCGTTAAAAAGGTGCTGTAAATAGGTATGCCACCAAAGAGAAAGTAGCCATATGTTATGGCTGTCCTAATCTTCACTTTTCTACTTAGACTGATTAAATATTGTTTTTGTAAAGTGTAAGATCTAAATGACTGGATACCATATTCAGTAGAGAAGTAACAAGAAAAAAGCTGAATAAAAGAACCTTACTCAACGCAAACTTGGTTTCCGAAGAAATTAATTGAGGTGGAAAAACCGTTTTTGAGCCTGAGCCCTGAGGTGAAAACCAGTCGAAAGAGGTAGCCGTTGGTGACGCCCTAAAGAAACAGCGGTCAACAGCGAAAGGCATCGAACGTACCGGACTACTAGGGAGCTGGTTGGCCCCACCGCTTTGCTGCAGTAATAGCCGTTGGATCCTTCTCGTTGCCGTTCTCGTACGGTCACGTCTTTCGTACGTGGCACGTCGAATCAGCACAGCTCAGCTCAGAGCGCGGTTCATCGCCGTGGAATCAAACAAGATCAAAGGGATGTATTATTGTGATACGAAAAGGATGTAACATTATGATTGTGTGATATGATCGGTCGTGTACGCACGTTGTACGAGTACACCCTCCTCCGTTCTTCTGCTCTTCCTTTATAAATAATCACTTTTTACGTTTTTATCTCGTTTTTTTTCAAAGATGTAGTCTCTTTCAAACGAAATTATAAATCAATCTTCTTATACCTCTTGCGCGCGTCCTTTCGATGAGAGAGGTGCCTTCCCCTCTCTCATAATGTGGGTTATGAGAGACTGGCAAGTTTTCAAGATCATAGGAAAAATCCTTTGTATTCGTCTTGTGATTTGCACCGTTATCACTTTTTTGGTGTAATTTACATTCCTAATAATAATAATAATAATAATAATAATAATAATAATTTCCTTAGGATTGCTATACTTAATTAGATTTAGCTTTTTAGTGCACTTAGTGAAACCTAAATTACTTAGATCTTGATTGTTGAAATTGTAATCCTTGTCATTCTTACTAAATTACTGTACTAGAGCCAAAGAATTTTAAAAATTTTCTATTCAATCCTCTCTAGTCGGTTATCCTTGATCCTACACTTGAACCGCGGCATTTGGGCGCCAGCGCAGAAGGAGACTTGCCACGGCAAGGTAGCGTGGAAGCCTAGAAGCAACCTGGCGTGGCAGAAAAGGTGCTACGCTTGCTTGCCATGGCAGGAGCAGCCTACCACGGCAGGTCACCTCCTCCCTCGTCTGTCGCGGCCCGAGCCTTAGCTACGGTATCACCTCTCTACCATGGTTATTTAGTGCAACAGAGGACAAATGTCCTTTATCAACTCTTCACACTTATTAAGGAAAAGCTAGATTTGTAAATTTTCGTACACGGGAGCTAGATGTAAAAACTGAAAGCCATATGGCTAAATAGGTTAACACTTCGTCGCGATCGAAGTAAAAAAAAAAAACCAAATGTGTCTGTCAGGCTTTCAACTATCTGGTATCTAGAAAAAACGACAAGCACGTGGTCCGTGTTTCGAAATAACCTTGCATGCAACCTAATTAACTTTGATGCGTAACAAGGGCAGTAAGGTTCCGAAACACACGAGAGCTACAGTAGGTATGACATAGACCGGGCCATTCCCAAATTGAATTTCATCGAAATTATGCTGTACACAGTAAAAAAAAGTGCAATTACGAATTTACCTAGGATACAAATTTATGAAACTAGTGATCTGTACAGTACAATAGCTGTGGGCACGTACCGAAACAAGGGATAATTCATCATTTGCCGCTCTATAGAATGAGCTTTGAGGATTTGCCATTATATGGGATGTAATCTATTAGTTGCCAATATGTAGAAGACGTTATTCATTATTTGCCATTTTAAACAATTTACCTTAAGTCTAATCCGTTCTCCTTTTTCCTTCTCATCATCAACCATGGTGGATGGCCTCCATCTCCGGCAACTACTCCGTATGGAATTTGTCATCTCTCATCTAGAGGTGGGCCTTTGGTCAGGCTATTTTGGGTCGGCACGAGGCACGCCGACCCAGACTGACCCACGACCCGGCACGACACTATTCTAAGCGAATTGAATTCGGCGCTGTATGATTGTCCGGGCGTCTTAGAACTGCTTGATCGAAGACGATGAGTGGCCCGCCCAAAGACCTGACGATCCGGGGCGTGCTTGGGCAACTGACACGACCAAAACAGCACGCACCTTTGTTTTGTATGTGTGGGTAAGTAAATCAAGGAGTTAAGGAAGAAAACTCGGATGGACTAGAAAGGAAGGAATGCATCCATGCGTTGAATGTGTGGGTGAGCAAATTAAGGAGTAAATGCATGGTTGTATACATGTGATTGAAAGGAACAATGAATCTAGGAAATTAAGAAGAATAAACACTTGTTTCGATCGGAGAAAAAGGAAATTCTAAACAAATAAAGAAAGAAATCAATCTGTGATCATTTTCTTGTAGTAATAGTATAAATGGGCCGGATCTAGGCCGGCACGGCACGAAGCAGGCACGAAACACAAATGGACCGTGCCTAGGTTCGCCGAAGACGAGCTGGGCCAGCCCGGTCCGACACGGTGAGCACGATGGGCCAACGCGGCCCGACACGGTTTAGCCCCGAAGCACGATGAACCCGTGCCGGGCCGGCCTACCTCTACTCTCATCGGCCATCGCAGCAGTCGCTTGCCGCTGCTCCATATGGTGAAGCTCGATGATCGACACGACTACGCCTAAGCGGTGGCTGTTGCCATATCTCATTGGGGACACACTATCCAAGAAGGGAGAAAAGAGGAGTTCCATAAAACCGTGCAATTCAACTAGAAAAGTAGTTGTACATCTCATCTTACCCCATCTACATATAAATTTTCATGATCAAATTTGAGACGCCATGGTTTGGTAGCGAGAAGAAAAGAGGAAGAATAAAACTAAAGGTAAAACTGTTCAAAATAGCAAATAATGAATTACACTTTATACAAAACGACAAATAACATATACTAACGCCTAGAAGATTTGGAGAGATTTTTATGTAAAAGTCCTCCAGAAAATCCAAAATTGCAAGCAGGTCTTTCTACCGTTATTTTGCAAAAAGGATCCTATAGTTTTGCAAATTTAACTTGGGCGCTATTTCTTTAAACTCGAAAGATTTAAAATTATGTTTAGGTTCGGTTATTTTGCAAAAAAATCCATGGTTCTGCAAAGGTCGGGTTATTTTGCGAAAAAATCCTGTGGTTCTGCAAAATCAACACAAGCGATGGTTCTTTAAACCCAAAAGATTTAAAATTATATTTAGATCCAAGTATTTTGCAAAAAATCTGTGGTTTTGCAAATTTGACACGAGCGCTGGTTCTTTAAGCTCGAAATATTTAAAATTATATTTAGGTCCTCTTATTATTTTTACAATAAAAACTCCGGAGTGAGATTTGCGCGGCGCGGCGTAGTGTGCTATACTATCTAGTAATATATTACATCCTAGATAATGGTTGATTCTATATAGAGTGCGCATGTTTTTTTTTTAAATACATTTTAAAATAATTAAAAAAATACCCTAAAATTACAAAAATATACTTGTCGCAAAATGAATTAGCAATATACCTTCTACTACCAAATGAATTGGCGACAGAAGTCTTTGCTTGTCGATCAAATTAATCCGCGACAAAACAATTCGTCAACCAATTCAATTAGCGATAAAACAGATTTTTGTCGCTAAATTGAATTGGGAACAAGCTCTCTCACCAATTCCAACATGGATATATTTTTGTAAAAAAAATCAAGGTATTATTGTTGTAAAATTATTAAAAAATTCGTTGGCAAACGATCGATCAAACCATCTCCGTTTGTTACCGTTACAGTATTATTCGGGTTCCCCGGGCAGCTCAGTTCGAGCGAAATCGAAGAGAAAAGAGCCAAAAAGCCCCAACAGCCAAAGGACGAGGGGAGCAAAAGGGTGCTGCCGGCACACAGCGAAGCCACTGCGCACACCTTTCCTTCTTGCTCCGTTCTCCCATTCTCTCTCTCTCTCTCTCTACGCTGCGTGGTGGCATGGGCTAGGGAGGGCCCCTATGCCTCGCGTGCATGTCCGCGCGGGCGTAGGCATGGAGCCGGCGGCAGCGACGCTGGTGGCAGGAGAAGCCCCACAGGGCGAGCGCGCGGAGGTCGCGAGGCCGGTCCTTACCGCGGGCGAGGCGCAAGGACCGGAGGCGGAGGAGGGTGCTGTTGGCGTGGTCGCGGGCGCTCCTCGTCGAGGCGGACGCGGGAGGGAGGGGGAGGAGCTGCCGCTGCGGATTCGGCTAGGGAGGGGGAGGCGGCGGGCGGGGCCCGGCACACCGGCGCCGTCGTGGAAGCTGGAGGCGTCGCCGCACCCGCCGGAGGAGGAAGGAGTGGGGGAGGCGGACGGGGCGGCTGCTCCGGTGCCCCCGGCGGTGGCGGCCGCAAGGAGGAGCTCGGCGTCCGCGTCGGCGCGGCAGCTGGGCGCCAGCCTGTGGGAGATCCACGACGTCATGCGGGAGGGCCGGCGCGGCGGGGCGCGGAGGCGCCGGAGCGGCAGGGGCCTCGCCGGCGGCGGCGAGGTCGATCAGGTGAGGGCCTGCGGTTTGGTTTTACTCTGGTGCGCCATAGAAAATTAGAAATTTAATGAAATCCTTGGTTCAATAAGTTACTACTTGAATTATCGGTCTTCTTTGCATCAAACAGAGCAAATGGATCAAATCCTGAAACGTAGCACTCTCCAAACCAAAGAGTTGCAACGCTCGATTTGTTCTCTTCTTTCAAGTTTCATCCCCTTCTGTTCATGTGTTGTTCTGCACTTCCTTCGTGATTAATGGGTAATAATTTTGTGATGGTAGCGCTTGGTGTTCTTCCTTCAAATTGATTTCCTTGCTGGTACCACTATCTTTGACCTCCCAATTCATCATATAGGTGGCTAGTATGGACCATTCTAGTCAGCTGAGGTATTTGTACAATTTTGCCCTACCGATGCTTGAGAGTTGAGAAAATTAATTGCTTGCTGGGACTTAAAGTTGAACAAATTGGGCAGGAGTAAAAGTTGTCATAACCGTGTGGTGATGTAGAAGTAAAAAATAACCGCATTCTTTCTTGGAGTGGCTAAAATTTTAACCAAAAGTCTAATACGTAATGTTATCATAACTAGCGGAATTACCTGCACAATTGCACGCTAGATATTACGATACAATTGTTTCTCATATACAACTCTTGAAAATACAATTGTATTTGTTTTACAAATATGATATCTACATATGATTAATCTGCAACGTTATAATCTGGTCCTATCAAAATAAGTGGTGTAGATCCTTCTTTTTTCTCTTGATTAATGTGAGAATTTCTATTATTTTCTTTTTTATGATTATTGTGGGATTTTCTTGCACTTACAATGAAGGAGGTGCCTTGAATCTCACTAGTTGTTTGTATTTATATATATTTTTCGTGATGCCCAAAATAAAATAGCAAGATTTACCCTTTTGGTTTCTCAGAAAGTGAAGAGATGAATCATTTGGATTTGATAAACCAACTCGGTTAACATGTCAGTACATACAACATGTGAAATGCTTTAAGGGCAGCGCATATGCCATATCTTGGAATAAGAGCTCTTGCTCAGTAAATGGCATTATTGGTTTGACTTGTTTCTAACAATTAGTCTGCACATATTTTGCATTAAGGTTGACAAGCGATTGGTTAATCACCATTTACTGTCCTTGATGCTGATTACAAAATGTTGATTATGTTATGGCCAAAGTACTTATTTGGTGCAGGGTTTTATACCTGCTTGGCGTTCTTAAGTTGGTTTTGCAATTTTTAGTTTAGAGCTTTTAAACAGGGTATTGCATATTCATATAGAGTATTTAGTCTATATGTTCTATGTACTTTTTTAGGATTTGTTTTTGCTTTAGGATTCCCAATTTATGATTTTTCAATATGGGCGTTGCAGGATTTAATAAAGTTATTTTAGTTTGGGTTTAGGGCTTTCAAATTATTAGGGTGTTTATGATAAGGTATGCAAATTATGTTTCCTCTTTTTTTATTTAGGGAATGAGGGGATTAACTTTAGGTTTAGATTTGATGTATCTGAATTAAGTAAAACTGTCTCTATTAAAGGAGGATTTTCATATACTTGCTCCAAACTAGAAGGTATAAGTCAATGGGCAAGTCAGGGTGATATTTATGGGCAAATTTGGAAATATTACTTCTAATTCAGATAATAACACTTAGATTATGATCTTATGATGGTTGATGAAAGATAAATTGTGATAACATTAAATATACATGCAGGTTAATATTAATCAATCTGTTGTCTGCTTTCCCTTCTTGTCCCACTGAGCCTGTTGCGGTTAATATTAACTAGATCTACCGTTCAGCATGCACTCTTATCTGGCCAGGACTCATGAGTGATGTACACATCCTGCTCAATACCTTGTTGTGACCTGCTAGTGCTATAGTTGCACATCTTAGTCTTTGACTATGGTATGCACTGGCTTCATCTTATGCAATTAAGCACCCTGATGATGCTAGAGCTGGTAACTTGCAGACTATTATCCATTGTTATTACGGCGTCGCCCAGCAGGAGGCGCCATGGCCCGGCGCCTCGCTTGAAGAGAAGAGGAGTTAGGGTAGGTTGACCGGGGAAGGGAAGAGGAGCTTCAGTTGAGGCTAACTAGGGAAGGGAAGATGGATGAACTCACCGGTCGTCACTTCTCCGCCAGATCTGGAGCTAGAATCACCGGCCATTGACTCATCGACGCTAGATCTGGGCTCATTGGCACCGGATCCGGGCTCACCGGCACCGAATCCATGTCACCTCCAGTCGGGCTTCATCGCGCCACCTTTGCTCCATCACCGACGCCGGTCGCAAGGTCGATGGGGGAGGCGACGGGGACCAGGAGAGAGGAAGGGGAAAAGGCGGGATGCGGGGTGGTGGCGCGAGATGTGGTCGCGGATGAGGAAGAGGAGGGTGGACAATGTCGCGGAGGCGAGGGTGAAGGACGCGTGTGGGTCGGGGCGGCGGCGGCACGGTCGACGCGGTCGCGGATGAGGAAGAAGAGGATCACGGAGGATGGATGAGGAAGTGCCGCTCGCTTGGGTGGTGGGTTGCTGCTCGGTTGCAGGCCGCTCGGTTGGGCTGACCATGTGGGCCGGTGAATGGGCCAATGGGATTTAAGACTAAGAGAAAAAAAAGATACACTGATATTGCTACGAATGTATTGGCAATATACTGATATTATTGGATTGTTTTTGTCGCCTAATTCTCGCCTAGGCGTCTAGGTGCCCCGGAGGCCGTGATAACCATGCTATTATCACTTTGGTGTAGTGGTGCCAATTGCCAAATAAACTCGTAGCCCGAACCTGGAAGTCTAACTCACCATACTAGTAGGATCCAGAAGGCGGACTAACTGTCTTAACTCCTAAGTAAGTAGAACTGTAGAAACAAGAAGCATCCAGTAGAGCAAGCTAGTGGAGGGGTGGCCAGAAGAAACCCTATTCAGCTATTTATGACAGTAAATGAGGTAAAAACCAAGAAAATTGAATTACGATACAACCACCCACCAAATTTAACACCTGCATATAGACATGTGGCTAAAAATGCCAAATTGAGTGGGTGGCCACATAAGATCACTCTTACTCTGCTGCTAAATGGTAATCTCTCCAGCGTCAGAAATTATGATGAATGCATCTTAACTCACATGATCCACGTTCCACACTATGGACCTAACTGTCCACCCTCCTTAAAACTCATGTAATCCACACCAGCCATTACATGTCTGAGTTGTGCTGCCTTGCTTGTTTGATGCGAATGCCATCACCCATCAAAACTTCAATCTTGCTAGGGTACATGATTATCCTACAATATCTGGTGTTCTCCGTACTGGATGTTCTCTTCCATTGATTTCTGACTTCATATGAAGTATCAAGATGTAACCTTGAAGCATGCATCTGTTGAGTAGATAAGTTTGAACTTGAAGAGATCCTATCTACCAGATGTGGAAAAGTTTAGTGTTTTATAATTCTTCGTAGTCTTGTGTGATGAATTTAATTATTGTTTCATCTAGAGTAACTTAAATTTATTTTCATATTTGTTCCCTGCTAATTATTTTCTTCCTTACCATTCAGCCTCATAGTTCATGTGGCTTTGGTAGGAATCTTGCAGATTCATCAATGGATCATCATAAGTTGCATCAAGAAAGGAGTCATACAACACAACCTTTTTCTCCTGCAAGTTATACTGGTTCAATTGGGGTATGTATATGTTTTCTTCAGTTATCCTCTTGGTTGCTTTGATGTCTTGGCTTGTGGACACATAACGAAGTCCTGAGACACTGTATGCTACTGTGTATTACAAGGGATAATAATGTTTTTTTTTGGTGTCATTATTCTTTTGTAGTTTTTATTAAACATATTTGAGCCTAGTAGAAAGGAATGTTGATAGTGCAACAATGCCTTTTAGCATGCTATATGAGGACAGATTATCGAATAGTCTAGCACTCTAGTTTATGACTCGATGCTGCTGTGACAGAAAGGAAATCATGAAAGCGTGAAAGTAATTGAATAGTATGTTGGTGTGCTGTTTTGGTTATTTATTCTTTATTTATATAAAATTTATTATTTTGGCAGAGGAATGAAGTTGTCTCTTAGTAGTTTGCCTGCTTCATGAATTAATTATATTCTAGATAACTAGAAAATTTTCTTTATTCATTGATGCAATTGAATATGTTGGTTTGGTTATGTTTTTCAGCTGTAAGAATTAGCACAACAAAGTATATCTCTAAAACTGTGATTCTTTATCTCTGCATTTTACAGGATTCCAGTATAAACCGAGCTACTAGCCCTGCTCGTTCTTTGGATATCAAGGGTAGATCTAGGGGGGCAGGTTATAATCTTATGACATCAACAGAACTATTGAAGGTTCTAAATCGAATTTGGAGCCTGGAAGAACAGCACACTGCTAATATGTCAGTGGTAAAGGGATTAAAATTGGAATTACAGCAGGCAAAGGCACACATTCAAGAACTTAAGCAGGAGAGACGCGGATACCGCCATGAAGTTGCTTCACTAATGAGGGAACTCTCTGAGGACAAACTTGTTCGGAAAAATAAGGACCAAGAGAAGATTGAAGCAGCCCTTCATTCCCTGCAAGATGAACTAGAAGATGAGAGACGGCTTAGGAGGCATTCTGAGAACCTCCACAGGAAGTTTGGCAAGGAGTTATCTGAGATAAAATCAGCATTTCTCAAGGCAGTTAAGGACCTTGAGAAGGAGAAGAAAGCAAATTGCCTCTTAGAAGACCTGTGTGATCAATTTGCAATGGGAATCCGGAACTACGAAGAGGAAGTCAGGGTGCTGAAACAAAGGCATGGAAATAATTATGAGCACAAGTTTGATAAATCAGTGCTTCATATTTCGGAAGCATGGCTTGATGAGAGAATGCAAATGCAAAATATCGATGTCAAGGAAGACTTGCTGCAGAAAACCACAATAACAGAGAGGCTGAGCAGTGAAATCCAGGCTTTTCTTCTTGCTAAAAAATCAGGTAGCTCTAAGAATAATAACAAATTCATAAATGATAGTAGGAGAGATGCTAGCTTACGTCGGCAATCCCTTGAGTCTGTCCATTTGAATGGAGCCACCAGTGCTCCCCAGCTAGCGGAAGATGATGATGATTCTGTTGCTAGTGATTTGCATTGCTTTGAGCTGAACATGCATGGAAATGGCATTCAGAATCATGACCGTACAGGACCTCGCAAAAGCGGCACAGACAGCGTGGCTGCACCAAAGAAAAGATCAGAATACTCTCATAGCATAGCTGGTGAAAGTTCGCAAATGTCACATGTGCCAATTTATTCGCAGAAAGACAAGGCAAGGTCCAGTAGCAGCAAACCACAGCATGTCACTAGAACTCCAGAGATCAACTCACACAGCAATGCTGGAGTTATTCCAGCAGAAGAGCAGAGTGAAATCATCAGCACCCATATTTCTCGAGGATCTCACATTGACTCATCAAAGCACAATTTGGTGGCTTCTCATGCTGACTGTCTGGGGCAGGAATCCCTTGATCATTATTCCCGAACAAGTCTATTTTGTGAAGGCACTACCTCAGGGGATTTATGCAATCTCCGCAGCCCCGCACGGCAACTGAATTACCAATCCACACCATTGGGCCATGAAATTTTCGAATGTTCACCGGAACAGCCAGTAGGCGTGAAGGAGAACACCCTGAAGGCAAAATTACTTCAAGCAAGGCTAGAAGGGCGGCATGCCCGATTGAAGGCATCGGGAGGTTCCTTATCCAGCAGGGGAAAATGAGAGTGGCCAATCGGTTGCAGTTTCTGGGATTTGATCCCCGCGCAGCAAATCAAAGGTGCGATATAGATGGCTTATACAGCTGCCTGCATTTCCTTCCGTCGTGTCAGCTGATTCAGAAACCCTCTGTACATTGCAAGCTGCAGACCATGTGAATCCTGTGTGACTGAACTTCTCTGTACATCTAGCCTGTTAGTTGTCCAGGATGGTAGAGGCCAAGAAGAACTCGACTTTGAGCAGGGTTTTGTTTATGACACTTATATCTCGATGACCTTTGTGATCTTTTCCATGGCATGTCTAGTTGATGCATTTCAATTGGCACCTCTTCGTGTCTCTGAAGAGTCGAGTAATGGTATGATTACTAGAACGAAAATAGATCGCTAGTAAACTTATCTCCTGTAGAATGAAAATACATCACTAGTGACTTATCTACTATAAACATTGCAAAAGTACACCTCGAATGCATTACAGCTGAAGTTATGATTGCCCTATTGAAAAGGCTGCAAGGGAATGAGTTGATTTTTAGTGATTAAAGCGCGTGTTTATGCATTCCGATCTTCACTCTAGATTATATATATATATATCCTCGGATTTCTTAATGATGATTACTTCTAAGCTTGATCCTTTCAACCGAAAGGTATCCGACCAAAATCATATCTCAAGTATTCAAGATACAAGGGTTAATATTTTTGTTCAGTTTCTATCTGCTAACTATAGGGTTTAGAAGCTATACTAAATTATCGTAGCATAACGAGGATGCTAAGTAAACTTTAGAGTAAGAAAGGAGTGCCATTTCGTTTTCCATGCTGGATGACTGTGGCCCTGTTGGGGGGTGTTGATACCAGGATTTGGCATAAGTATCTGATTTAGAAAGATAAAATTTAAGAATAGATAAAGAACCGTAACAGATATCGGTTCAAAGAAGGATTTGTCTTCCGGAAGTTGAGATCGATACGAATCATGGATTTTTAAGAATCAGAGAAGAATATGATTGGTTATGACACTATAAAAAGGGTTCGACAAGCAAGTCAAAGATCATTAGCCAATCAATCAACTTTTTACATCTACTTTTATTTACTTTCTGTCGACTAGAAGTAGCTTTCTAGATCTCTTTGTAATTTGTTTTGATCACCATTGACTTTGTAATTTGTTTTGCTACTCTTCTTTTTTCTATTTGCTCTCTCTAATGCACCTTTTAAAGTTGCTTCAAGAAACATTGGAAAGCAAAACAATTTTCTTTCTTTTAGATATGAGTGTAGATTGATTGGTTCTACCATGATGAGCAATACATCTATCATGTTGCTATGGTCTACCCAATAACAAAGAACATGCTTGCATAGATATGACATCGTAATCAGCATAATCATGATATGAACCAATAAAAAAGAGTATTCTCACAATGCATGCTACCTTTAGCTTACCACAAGAATTAAACCATTAAATATAGTACGGACGAGGGTGCTGATTGGTGGTCAAGCCAAGCTTCTCGATTATATCCATACATGCAAGATTGTTACAACTCCCACCATCAATGATGACTCTGTACAAATGATCATTGATGATGAACTTCCTTTGGAACTCGAGGCCGATCGGCGGCGATGTTGTGATGAGGGCCTTTGACGGTGGGGCTAAGGCGACCCATTTGGTGTTCGACTCTTTGGGGTATCCCTGGTATGAGTATTCGTTAGTAGCCCCCGGGGTCGTCCTGGAACACGTGCGTTCCTGTATGGGCCCACTACCTTCGGCGGCGCGATCTCTTCGCAGGCACGATGACGCTTCGGCTTCTTACGCCTTCATTTATTTGAAACTGCTCGACTTTCGCGCCTTAGGCATATATGAGAGTGGCACGGTTGCTGGAGTTGGAGGAGCCATTTTTTCCACGGATTTTCGATCGCTCCGCAGCACTTAGTTCTCTTATGGCCTCTTCCCGTTCTTCTTCTTCTAGCGACGAAACTCTGCCGCCGACCTTCCCCGCGGAAGGGACGGTATTCGACTTTGGAGATGAAGATCCGCCGGCGCCTGCGGAAGAGGAGGCCTTTCCTGCGGAGCTTTGGGATGACTTCGAGCTTGCCATGGCCAAATGGGCCGAGCAAGACGCCACCGCTCGTGACGCCGCTGCCGTCGACGCGCTGATCGACGTCGTCCCAAAGCTCGTCAAGGCGAGGGACGCCCTTATTGAAGCGGTTAGGCGCGCGCGCGGAGCATAGACTCATACGCCATCTTGATGTCTTCAAGTTAGAATGATGTTTTTGCTGTTTCTTGATTGTTAAAACGCAAATGATTTATGAATCGTGCGTAATATAAATCGCCTCTTCGGAACCTTTGTCCCTGCGATCTTTTGGATTTTAGCTGCGGCGTCGCGTAACGAAGCAACGGGTTCTCCGGGGTAGCTGCCTTGGTTGGCCATGTCCGACTGACTTGGTCGGTCGGTTTCGGCCGAGTGCCTGGCGCTTGCCCGGTGGAGTGTAACCCGAGCCGGCGGGTCGAAAAGCGGTTAGGGGTTCTCTGGTGGCGGTCGTGGGTTAGTCGGCAAGATCCGATCGGCTATCTGAACGGACCTAATCGACCTCGCGCTGGCCGGTCAGTGCTGCCTTGGTCGGCCGGTTTCGGCCGGTCGCGTCTGGCGCACCGGTGGGTGTAACCGAGCCCTCGAGCGGGTCGGAGAGCCGGTTGGGGGGTTGACCCTTGCTAGCCGAGCCCGATCGACTTGGTCGGAGGGACCTGGCTCGACGCCAACTTGGTCGGCGCGGAAGCCCAGATGCCTTGGGCAAGGTTCTGGTGTCCGAATGCTAGTTTTACGTCACATCTTGACGTTGCCTTGGTCGGCGCGGATACCCAGATGCCTTAGTCAAGATTCTGGTATCCAAGTGCTCGTTTTACGTCGAAGCTGGACGTTGCCTAGGTCGGCGCGGACGCCCAGATGCCTTAGTCAAGGTTCTGGTATCCAAGTGCTCGTTTTACGTCGTAGCTGGACGTTGCCTAGGTCGGCGCGGATGCCCAGATGCCTTAGTCAAGGTTCTGGTATCCGAGTGCTCGTTTTACGTCGTAGCTGGACGTTGCCTAGGTCGGCGCGGATGCCGGATGCCTTAGTCAAGGTTACGGTATCCAGAGTGCTTTCGTTCGTCGTAGGCTGGGCGTTGTCTGTTAAAGCTGGTTTAACGCGAAGCTAGGTGAAGAAGCGTCCGTCTTTGAGTCCTCATCGGTGAGAGCTATCTGCGGGAGGAGTGGCATTGTCATCCCGCGTATCGCCCGTCGCGGTGTGGGACACGGAGGGTGAGCAAGCGCGCATTTACCATCGTTGGTTTGAACGCCGTGCTCATGGAGCTACTAACGGGTTATCCGAGTGGGCCCTAGAGATCCCTTCCAAGGGGGACCTTTTCGAGCGGACGATTCCCATCGAGGGCCGTCCAATCATTGAGGCGCCCATGAAACCTTTCTTTACTCGATCCGTGTCGGACCCGAGTCATCCGCCAACGGGCCTTGGTGGTACCCATGGATGGGTTCCGCGGGAGAGTGTGAAGTATGGTCTCGGACACGAGTTAAGGCGATTGGGTCGTTAGCCAACCCAACTCGAGGCCCACTGGGGGCTCGCCTTGTGTCGCCCCTTGCTCAATTTTATGCTGGGGCGGCTTGGATTCCACTTGGTGGATTTAGGCCTTTGGAACCCGCAACGCTTTTGCCACCTCGAGACCACAGCGGCCCGATGGGCTTTTTATGCCTGTTCATGGGGCTAATGACCCAGCCCAAAGGCGGAGAACGAGAGGCCACGGATCGTGCCGCCTTGAAAGCAGTGCCTGGCGTCTCTGTCGGTATTAATCGTAGTGGAGGCAATTAAATCACGAAATGAGGATTAGGAACGTCGTCTCACAATGATCTGTCGCGGTGTTCGGACGGGGCGTCGACACGCCGGCAAGATGGTGTCCGTTTGGTGGCGTCGCTTCGTAGAGTGCTGTTCGGTAGTGCACCTTCGGTAGTGCTGATACTGCGCTCTCATCGGCATGGGAGGTGCCTGGGCGAGTTCTCGCGTTTGCTTTCCCTGCCTCCTCGCCTTTTTGCTTGAGAAAAGAGGGCAAAAGAGCAAGAGACTTCCTCACCTTTCCCCTTCTCCCACCTTTTCGCTGCTCTCGCCTTTTGAGATGTCGTGGCCAGAATGCTCTGCCCAGCCCAGTCGCGCAAGGCCTGGAGAAGAAGGGGTTCCTCCCCCCGCGAGACGTCTCACGGTGGAGGGTGCCGACGGGGGTCGCAATCCCCTCGCCGGCCGCCGATGAGATTGTCGTGCCTGCCTCGTTCTACGAGCGCGGGTTTGGGCTCCCGCTCCACCCGTTCGTCCGCGGGCTGCTACACCACTATAAGGCCGAGGTGGACCAACTCAACCCTAACGGAGTGCTCCACATTCTTGACCTTCATCACTTGTGTCTTGGCGTTCTGTGGATCAATCCCCTTTAGGCGCTCTAGAGGCACTTCTTCGAGGCCAGTGAGGAAGGACCCGGCCGTGAGGCGCTCCGGCTCATGGGTGGTGTAGCCCTCGGCTCTGGCGTCGGCCTACCTGAACTACATCGACTTGAAGCTGCCGTCGTCGAATCGAGGGTGGCACTCCGAATGGTTCTATGCCCAGAACCTGAGAGGCAGCGCCCTAGCTTTCACCGGCCGGCATTCACGAAGATGCGCGTTCAACCCCTCATGGAGAGGGCTCACCCCATGTTCTAGTATGAGGGGGCATCCGACCCCATGAGGATGGCGGAGCTGGAGCTCCCTGCGTCGGAGGTCGAGGCTCGGGTGGCCACCGTTACGGTCGGGAGCACCACTGAGGCGGCGGGCGGCCGCCCCGAGCCATTCTCGGCGCAGGATCCCCCGGACTTGGTAAGCCGAGCGATTCTCTTCCCTTTATCTTCTTTCTTCTTCAGCCCTTAGTTTTTGGTCTGACCAGCGTCTCTGTATTGTCCGAGTGGCAGGGCGATCTCGAGCATTCTTTGCCGAGGAGAAGGTGTCGGTGAGGCCCGTCTGAGTCCGCCTTGCATGAATCCGCCATAAGGCGGAAGGAGGAGAAGAGGAAGAAGAAGAAACAAGAGGGCGTGGCAAGGGCCACACGCGGCGAGGAGGTCTCCGATACGACCGTCGTCGATACGACCGGTCAGGAGTCCACCTCGAGTAATAGTAGTGACGGCGACCCGTACCGCGGGATCGTCTTGAGTCCTGCCAATGGCGGTGTGATCGAAGCCAGTGCGGTAGTGGTGTTTGTGCCGCCTTGTTGTTATGCCGGCGGGCGTCCCGGCGGAGGAGCTCTTGGGGAAGCGGAAGGGTGACTCGCCTCCGCAAGGGGGGCCATCGAAGAGGCGACGGCCGCCGCGCACCCGCTTGGCGCTAGTCCGCTCGGAAGTGATGGCGGGCCCACGAGGGCCGACGCCATCCCTGTAGCCCGCAACGGTCGAGGCATCAAGTGTCGAGCCGTTGCCACCGTAGCCGAGCAGGTGACAGTCTGCATGACGAAGTCGGGACCGCCTTTGGAGGAGAGGGTCCTGGCACCCCTCGGCGGGTCGGGGCCTCGATCGGAGGCCGAAGGGGACGAGAGAGAGCTCCCGCTGCCGCCGCTAGGACCTGCGCCAGCTGGCGTGACCCAGGCGCTTGTCGTGATCCCGCCGCTGTCGCCCAGGGACCCGCTGGAGGGGGTGGTCTAGACGTTGGAGGTGGTCGCCGCTGGGCCTTGAGTGGAGGCGCCGTGCGATCCTCATAAGTGCAACCAAGGCGACCCGAAGTCCGCTGGGCGCCCTGCCCGTCTTGTCTGGCAGGAAGCGACCCGACAAACAAGTCATTATTCAAAATTTGGGCGGCCAGCGAAGCGAAGGCAGGCGTGGGAGGCCTTCTAGGAGGGCGCGCGACAAGTTGAGGTTGAGGTGAGCCAGGTCCGGAAGGGTCTGGCTCTCACCCTTGAGTCCTCCGACAGGGTGCTAAACGCCATCTCCGGGGTGTCGATGATCAGGATCGCCAACCGCAGAAAAGAACAGGGGTTAGTGAGACTTGGGACCCGGCGAGCTTGGCTCAAGCGAAGGAGTTTTAAATCGTGATGAGGGTCGGAGCTAGGCGGGAGCGGCGTGAGCGAGGTTTATCTTGGTTGACCCACGAGAAGGTAATAGCCCTACTCCAGTCACCTTGCGGCGGTGGTCTTTGTTATCTTTGAGTATAGCGGAGTGTAACAGCTCAAGCGTTTACAATGGCGATGTCTAGCGCTCAAGCTATAGTGTATCCCTCCAGGCTGCGCATCCTTAGCCTTATATCTTCCCAGCATAGCAGACGGAGATATTCAGTAGTAGCCTTCATGCCTATTGTGGCTTGGTAGCAACGCCTCGGACCTAGTCGCGCCTTGCTTCATCCCCGTTCGCATCTTGGTAACCGTCGAGTAAGCGCAGTCGCCAAAATCCAAGGGGATACCAGCTCGAGCTAGGGCCGTCCCGGGCTCGAGGTCACGCGAGAGCCGAGCTCGGTTTACCTGAGCTCGGATCGCGCACCTTAGCATGCGTCAGGTCGTGGTCGGGGCCTCCCAAGCATGGGAGCACATTGTTGTCGTTGGCCAAGCCAAGGTCTCCAGCCCTCGTCGGCCCGACCCGAGGCTCAAGGTCGGGAAAAATACACAGAGCGACCTCGAGCCTTGTTCCTTGAGGATGGCGAAGCCTCCGCGAACCTGGTCCCTTGGTGAGTCTAGCGGAGATCATAAAAGTGAGACCCTTGGCCGACATCTGGCATCCTTTGATCTCCACAGCGTTAGTGCGGGCCTTGAGCGGTCGGTGGACACTGCGATGTCTCGAAACGCGGCCCAGCCTTAATTGTACTGTCATCCGTCGCGGACCCGGAGTTGGCGGTGGCGACCTATAAACCAAAGGCTGCGGCTTGTTGGGAAAAATCCCGATCTTGCGCTCCTTGTCTTCCAAGCCTCCTCGCCCAAGCAAGAATCCTTCCCCATCCTCGACCAAAATCGCCGCAATCGCCATGGCCAAGTTAGGAAGAACGCTGCTGCAGGCGGTGAGGCCAAGCAGCGCCCGAGGGGCAGCAGATCGTGCACTGCAAGACACTACATCCTTTTAGGTCTGCGGACCCGGGAAGCGAGTTCATCTCGATGGTCCTCGCCGGTTGTGAGATTGAAATCATCAACACAGTGCGAACTCCATTCTTACTCTCTCCATCTTTTCCCACATGCGAGGGTTCCTAGAATCCTTCCCACCCCTCGCTCTTCTTAGGTACTTGACCTCTTCCGCTCTGGGAAGGACCCGTGGTCGGATGCCTCTATTTTTGGTGCAGACGGGGCTCAAGTGGTCCTTCCCAAGATCAAGCTCGGGACTCCCTTGGGCCATGGTCGGCGGTGGTCTCCTGAAGAAGGGGAACTCGGCCGCGCTGGCCTATGAGGAAGCCCGTCGGCGGGAAGAAGAGACTCGGGAGGCGGGCGACCTCGAGGTCGCGAAGAGGCCATCGCCGCCATACACATCTGCTCATAGCAGCATCCTCACCGGCGGCGATCGCCGTCGACTTCCTGCGGAACCGGGTGCCCCCCCTGCGAAGGCGGGAGCACCTGTTCTACGAGATCCAAGGGCACATCGACTCGATCCGCGAGGGCACATCTGGTAAGCCTTCTTGCTTCGTGGTCTTGCTCGAGTCCGTCCCTCGATCTTCTTCGAAGGGCGTTCCCCCTTGCAGCGCCGAAGGAGTCTTGGGTTGCTGCCAGGATGAACGAGATGTTCGGAAAGCTAGCGCACAACTACACCATGGATGACTCTGTCCCGAAGAACGTACTCCGTTGAAAGGCCGAGGTAAGCCATCCTGACCAAGAACTCGACTTGAATGGCCTCGAGGCCCTTCTTGATCCTCTCATGCTCGCAGGACCATCGGAGTTATTGAACACGGCGGCGGATGCTCCGCTGCGGGGGCAAGCGAAAAAGGAAAAAAAAGGCCTTCCCTGCGGAGCGAAGCGCCGGGAGGCAAAGAAAACTCACGCGTCGAGTGGGGCGGCCGTGCCATGGTAAAGATCCGATGGTCGAGCTCGAGTCCATGCCGTGTGACTTGTTGTAGCGTGTTCTCCTCTTTATGCTTGGCAGAGAGTCGGCGGCGCTGCGAGACCACAGAGCCCTCCGTCGGTCCCGGGACCTTAAGCTCGGTCCCCCGTCGCAGCGGATGTCGTGGAGCTGGCTCGAGCTCAAGGCCCAGTCGTGAGGGCAGCATAGCGAAAGGGCCCCATTGGCCGGGCAACAAGACCCCGCCGACCCTCGAGGCGAGGCTGAAACCAGATAAATTCTGGCCTCTTGGACTACATCGCCATCCCCCATCTTTACGGCAGTGTCATTTTTTATCGCGGACCTTGAGCACCCGAGCTCGAAACTTGCCGTTTGTGATGGGTACATTGTCGAAATGGTCGAGTCTGAGGAGGCGGACTCTTACATGTTGGCCCGGCCGACCTTTGCGCCCGGCGGACCCCTCGGGACCACGAACCTAGTCGGTCGTGAGTTCGACCAAGGGTCGGCGACTCGGATGAGAGAGCCCGACCAGCGACAGTATGATTTTGACACTAGTGAGGTGGGGGACGTTGCTACCGCCGACCCTCCTGAAGCTGATGCGAGGGAGAGCACCCAGAGCGTGATGGTCGCAGCTGCGGAGATGCCCCTGCCGCTCTTGACCACGGCCGCCAGTGCGAGTCGTGGCGCCCGACCCGGAGGCAGCCACTCATTGAGGCACCTCGGGCTGCTCTACGAAGTTGTGCACTGGGCGAGTCGCGACTCCCGAACCCACGGAGGCAGCCGCGTCGCGAGGATCATGTGGCGGCCGGACGCAGACTCCCAGGCCGGGAGGCGGACTCGACCACCGAGGTCGGGACCAATGTCGCCCGCACCTGACCCGTCGCCAGAGCGGATCCTCCGAGGCAGCGGGGTCGAGCCGCCACCTGTCTGGAGGTGAAGGTTTTAGCCCAAGTCTTGCCGGTGGTTGCATGATCGCCCTCACCTCAAGCGATGGGCGTCGAGGAGAGAGATCCCGTGATCGTATTGCGATCACGAGAATACACCAGCACATTTGGAGAAGCAGGGTTCATGAGGTAAGAGCCCTTCCAGCGCCCGCGATTTTGCTGAGCTCCTTGTTTTCTCTTATCTCGGGCCACCCTCTGTCATGAAAGCGATCGCAGGCGTCTCCCAAAGTACTGCAAGGCTTTGAAACATCTTGACGGCGTCTTGAGGGCCTCTGAGCAGATGTGGGCAGAGCCCAGCGCTCAGGCTCATTAGGACCATCGAGGTCGACCGGGAGGAGCTCGGCGAAGGCAGGGGAGCTTGAGGACCTTCGCCAAGCGATGAGGCGCGGGAGGTAGCCTGCATGGCCAAGCTCGGCAGGCCTAGAGCCTCCGTATGACATAGCTTCAAGGCCGTGGAACAAGGCGCATGATCGGCCAAGCGCTCGAGTCAGCGGGCCAAGATCGAGCTCTGGAGAAAGGCTGCTGCGGAGGCGAGCGCCTTGAGCCTCCCCAAGCTCGAGGCCGGGATTAGCCGAGCTTGAAGGAACTCAAGCCGCCGTGGCCTTCGAAATTTAGCGGAGTCAAGGTCGTGGCCAGAGAAGGCGCCCACGGAACAAGCGTCTTCCTCGGAAAGCGTCCTCAGGCTCGAGGCCAAGGTCTCGAGCTCGAAGGAAGCTTGAAAGAGAGCCAAGAAGAGGCGGCAGCGCCATGGCCCGGCTCTGAGGATGAGCAGCGCCGAGCCGGATACCTCAAAGCCCTTCAATTCAGGCGCGGTTGTCGACCTTGAGGCCAAAGTCGCCCGAGCTCGGCGAGCTTGCCAGCGAGATGGTCGATCTGTAAAAAACACTAAGATAAGATGTGTTAATAGAGCTATGCTCCTTTTGGAAGTAAGGAACTCTCGCCTCGTTTTAAAGTCTGTAGTCGAGTATATTTGGTGTTAAGCCCTTCGCTCCAAGTCAAGCGCCGTGGAGTCACGTGCCATCGGTGTACCCTCATCCGGCCCGTTCGCGGCGAGGTCGAAACAGCGCCCGACTTATGGCGCAAAACTTTGGGCGCTAGCAAGCGAACCACGACTGCGAGTTGAGGAAAAGCCAGCGAAACAAATGTGACAAAAGCGAGTTCGACAAAGAGCGGTCACACTGGACTAACGTTGAACCACGAACACAACCGTCGCCTTGACCGATTAAGTCGAGGCGCGAGGCTTATGCTTCGAGCCGGGCATAGGGAAGAGCTGTGTTGCGAAGAGATTCGACTTACGGTTGGCTCGATCAGGGGGGTGGCGTTAAGCTCATGACTTTTCGGACCAGAACAATCGCGCCGTGCACGAAGGTCGTATTCGAAGAAAAAGTCTCAGACAAAACAAATGACAATATAATCACAAATGAAAGAAGGTATGAAGGGCGAGAACAGAAGAACAGCTTTATTAAAATTTAAGGTATAGAGGTTACACATAAAACTTTCGAAGCTGATCTATGTTCCACGAGCTAGAAGCTCTCTGTAGTCGGGCATCGCTAATAGAGTAAGCCCGTCGCGATCTGTTGAAATGACTCTATAGGGGCCCTCCACATGAGGGATAACTTATTGGTCTTTGGGCAGAGCCACTGAATCCGCCTCGGGGCTAGGTCCCAACAAGGAGCTCCTAGGTCGTCTGCCAAGAGCGCATGTCTGCGAAGAGCTTGCGGTAGTCGTTGATTGTAGCGATGCGACATCTTACTTCTTCTGCGAGGTAAGGTCGAGCGCGCTCGTGCTCGAAATCGACTTGGTCGAACAAAGTGACCTGGCGAGCCAGCGTAACCTCGGGAGGCGGGGCGACTTGATCTCGAAGGGAGGTGAAAGAGTGGTTCCGTCGCTCGGTGACCGTGGTGCGAATAGACCATAAAGCGATTAGGAAGCTCGTCCACCAGGTCGTCTTAGTGGCGTTCGAGCTCATCGAAACCGCTTCTTGGCGCCTGGACTATTTGACCGTTGGCGCGTTCCGCCGCCAGATTGATCTGGGGTGAGCCACGGAGGCGAAGTATATTTGGATCTGAGGCCCTCGCAAAATTCTGGAACAACTCCTTTGATGGCCCGAGTACCATTATCGGTGATAATTTTGCATGGAACCCGTGCTGGTGACCACGAGACAAGCGGAAAAAGAAGCGGCCACCCGGCGATTATGGTCGAGACGGTTCGGCTTCTATCCATTTGGTGAAGGTATCCTTGACGCGACGAAATTTCTTACCCCGATGCGCTGAGAAAAGGGCGAGATGTCCGGCCCCCATGAGAAAAGGCCAAGCAAGCGGAATGGTCTAAAAAGCACGTAGGAGGCGATCGACTTCTGGCGTGGAATTGGCATGCTCGACAAGTGCGGACGGCGTCGAGGCGTCTGGCGCCGAAGGCCAATAGTACCCTAGGCGGAAGGCCTTGCCTACCATCATCACAGGGAAGAATCGCTCCGGAGAGGCTGAATGGATGTCATTTAGCAGTACTTACCCTCCTCCGTGGAGATGCACCGTGCTAGGATGCGGAAGCGTTTCACATGCGGCGTCCCTCGGCGGCGTGTATAGATTTGCGGCGCGATCACTGCTCCTCTCGGCGGCGTTAGGCGGTGGGGCGCCCTCGCAAGGAAGTTATAAATGGGCTCGGCCGGGAGGATACCAACCGACCACGGCGAGCAAGACCTCTGGTGGAATCGAGAGCATCGCGTCTCGAGGATGGCGTCGGGCGGAATCTTGTCGTCGGAGGAGGCAAGCTTGGAGAGGAAGTCGGCCTTTGGAGTTGTCCCTCTTGGGAATGTGCTTGAGTTCAAGTTACGGAACCACCTCTCCATTTTCGCACCTCGGCAAGGTACTTTGCCATCGAGTCGCTTAGAAACATTGGTACTCCTTATTGTCTTTGGTTGACGGCAGAGGAGTCGCCCTTCACGACCAGCCGGCGCGCCCGAGCTTTGCAAGCTCGGAGGCCAGCTAAGAAACTTAAATGATACGCCACATTGTTGGTCGCGCGAACTCGAAGCGAACCACGTACCTCAATTGGTGCGCCGCGCAGATAAGAATAAAGTTCGGCCCGGCGCTTGAAGGACCTCGAGCCATCAAAGAACATGACCAGGCTTTTCTTCCCGACCTCGGGTCCGGGCGCGGGTTGTGACGTCTGCTCGACCACAAAGTCGGCGAGCACCTGCGACTTGATGGCCGTTCGAGATCTGACACGGGCGTCGAGCGCCGCCATCTCTATAGCCCTTGGTGACCCGTCTGCCATATACGGGTTCGAGGATGTCCCGGCGGGGAAGTTGCTCGGGACAACCGAGAATCTTTGGAAATAATGTCGGACTTGCGAAGCCATAAGGAGGCGTACTAGCAGTTTTTGTACTGTGGGTAAGCGCTCCTTTGGGCGTGCAAGACCTCGTGACATAGTAGATCGGTCTTCTTTGAGATCCTTTCGACCACAGGGGCGACTGTGACGGCTGGGTGGTGGCAGCGAGTGAAATAGCAACCTCTCGCCCGGGTGTGGCGTCGTGGCGAGGGTGGGGATAGCGGTATACCTTTAACTTCGTCAAGGACCGCTCGCCTCTGGGGTCCACTCGAAGCTTCCTTGCTTGCGAGTTACGAAGAATGGGCTTGCGCTCGTGAGCCTCGAGATGAATCTGCTGAGGGCAGCCATGCGGCCGGTGAGGCTCTGCACCTGCTTGGCCAAGGTCAGGGGTTCCATCTTCTCGATCGCGTCGATCTTCTCCGAGTTCGGGCCAACCCCCGAGCCCCCAATCATGTAGCCGAGCACCTTCCCTGACGTGGCACCGAATACACACTTCTCTGGGTTGAGCTTGATCTGGTACCTGTTCAGGTTGTTGAAGGTCTCCTCGAGGTCGGGCGTGGTGCGCCTTGGAGGGCTCTTGACAATTATGTCATCTCGTAGACCTCAAGGTTGAGGCCAATCGAGGTTGAATGTCTTGGTCATCGAGCATTGGAGCGTGGCCCTGCATTACGCGGACCAAGCGACATGGTCGTGTAGCGATGAGTGCGAGCAGGCGTGATGAGCGGCGTTTTGCTCGTCGTCGGCCGCTAGTTTGATCTGGTGGTACCCGAATAGGCATCAAAGCTCGGCATCTTGGCATTCACGAGTGGAGTCGGCGATCACGGTCAATCTTGGCGGGGCGGGAAGTTGTCCCGGGTAGGCGAGTTGAACCCGTGTGGTCCACACATCCTCCATTCTGCCTTTCTATACGGGCGATGGCCGGGTTTGCCAACCATTAGGAGATGGTCGATCTCCAGAATAAACCGGCCTTCAAGAGCATCCGAGTTCTCTGGATGATCGTGACCTTCTCTGGGAGAAGCGGCGCAGCTTCCACCCGCCGCGGCGGCGGCTGGCTTAACACTGCTGACTTGTGCCGATCACCTCCCTTGGAGCGGGGCATGTCGCGAGCTCGGCGAATATGCCTTTGTTGGCGCGGAGGAAGGTGTGAGCTCGAGTTCCTATTGGAACTCGGCTTCGGCGAGACATGGACACACTGGCGGGTCGTTTTCCTCGAGTGCCTGACAGCCGTCGCCTGAAATTTGGATCGCCGCCTTTTGGCGGGGAGTTTTTCGTCGTCGCCTCTGGGCCTCGCTAAAGCGACATACCAGCGAGGCCAAGGCCTTCAGTTTCACATCCGTCTGCTGCTTTGGAGAAGTCGCCCCCATGCAGTTATGATACCGTTGGGGTGGCGACTTCATACCGATGGCGTAGTGGTTGGCGGACCATGAACTTGATCGGGGTGGGGCATGGGGATGGCGTTATCACAGGAGGTCGCCTCGACCACCTCGAAAGTGTCGGCTCGGTCGAGAAGTGGTGCGAGTCGCCGAAGGTTCGGGCAAGACCACTGCCCCAAAGGGTGGTCGAGCTCGAGGGCGATTCAAAGAAGGAACGCGATGTTCTTGACCTTTGATCGGGAACCTACATCCGGTCAAAGCGTTCCGCTTTATGTGAGTTAAAGGGCTGCCTCCATCGACCATGATCGCCCGGCAAATCGTATTGGCGATGGTGGGGAGTCCACGACCAAAGGCGGTCTTGAGATCTCGGGCCATACCTTGGAGGCGTCTTAGGAGAAAGGTGATGGTGGCCCCAGCCCACTTGCGGTGCTCGATGGGCTTCAGCGGCGACACAGTAGATAGTTGTGGCGGCTTTGAGTTCACCTTGGGGTGGTAGGCAGCGAGCCACCAAAGATGACATCGATCTGGCGCTCGCCTGCTTTGGAACTCTGGGTCGAGGTCATCATAGTACCCGATGTTTACCACTATGCGGCTGAGTGCGTCTTCCTTGGCTGACACGGGCATTTCCCTCGACCATCATAAAAGCTTCTAGCTTGCTTTGCCAAGCCACCAAGCCTCGCGGTGGTGGCGGCTACCCTATAAACGAGCAAAACTTAGCATAAATCGTATCTGGGCGCCCCTTGGCCCCTGCTTGTGGCACCGCCCTTGCCAGTCACCGTTCCTCTCTTGAAACTGGCCTGCGCTGGCGAGACCAAAGCCGACCTTGGCGAGGCGAGATCCCTCCGAGCTTGATCTCGCACTCCGAGACCTCGCGTTGGCTGTCAGCCATGACGATCACTCGCGGCAGACCACCGTTCCTGCGGCCACGCTTCCGCTTCTTGGTGGCGGCGTCTTGATCGGCGCCCTTTGAGTTGGACGGGCCGGCCTCCGTCAGGTTTAGACCGAGCTTACCTTGGTCGTGAGTCGTCTTTCGGCCAGACGGCGTCGTCGCGTCAGCGTACCGCTCCGCCATGCGGAAGAGCTTATTGACAACGAGCCTCGGGTGATCTCCGAGTCTTGGTGGCGCCCGATCGCCAGACGGCCGAACAGCTTTAATGAAAGCTAAATCGGAGATGCTTGGAATCGGAGTTCCTCGTGCGGATGAATCACCGCCGCGAAATCTCATCGCGGCTCGTTCTTGCACTGGATGACCACGATCCGAGTCTTTCTCCCTCACGGCGCTCGTAACAACTACGAAAGTTGGAAGCGAAGAGCGTTTTGGTTAGCGCCGACGACTGAAGGAACGGGCTTCGGTTGAAGAGCAGTCCACCTTGGCCCGTCGATGCTGATCGGGAGGTAGTTTGCCATCACGGGCTCGTCACCCGGCCGCCAGAATAGCGGTCGAGTAAATGGACAAGAACTCGTCAGGGTTTTTGGTCCCATCGTAGCACTCTATCAACGCCCAAGCTTGAATCCGGTGGCGGCCCTGCCAGCGAAGGTTGTCGAATCGCCACGGTAGTAGGCGGAGCGCAGTGTCTTGCGGGGCGTAATCATCCCAGCGAGGTCCTCGGCTGCTGCGAATTGGTCGAGGCTCCTCGGCGTGACCACTTGTGGCGCCGAGCACGAGTCACACAGGAAATGGCCTTGACGGTCTGGACCCTCGGTGCTGGGCGGAACATCTGGGGAGAGGCCCTCAGTCTTGCTGTTGGTCGACTCGGAGCTAGTGTAGCTCGGCTCGAGCGACCTGCATGGTCGCAGTGCCACGGAGACGGCGATGTGGCGTGATAAAGCCACGTCCGGGACGGCTAACTGGCGAAGAGTGCTCCTGGTGGAAGCGTCCGTAGCGCGCCTTGGCGTGGCATGATGAGTTGTCGCCGCTTCTCGAGGCGGGCCCCGGTGATGACTTTGGTGCTATGGAGGTATGACCTCGGTTGCGGCCGATCGTGCTCTTGGCGGGGCTCGGCCAAAAACTCCGATCTCACCTATCGGGGTCAACCATGACCAGGCGATAAGCGTGGGCGTTCCCGAAGGAAGCACAGGGGATCGGGGGCAGCGTCGGCCTTCTCCTGGTCCTCCCAACGAAGGGCGGTTATGGCCTGGTTGATGGCGACGTGCGCCATCCGGTGGGCATCCTCGGGCGTTTGCGGATCCGCGGCCATCGAGGATCGTCCGCTTTCTGTTGTTGCCATCGGGGCGTGCGCTCGTGTGGCGGTGGCGGCAGCAGGGGCCTGCGAGTCGGGGTCCGCACGAACAAGCTCGTGGATGCCAGATTGATCAAGTCGCCATGCTCTCAAGGTCTTGGTGCTTTCCTGCGAATGAATGGCTTCTCCAGGGCCCCAGTGGACACCGGTGTCGACGATCGGGATCGTAACCCTTGAAAAAACGAGGTTAGTGAGACTTGGGACCCAATGAGCTTGGCTCAGCAGAAGGAGTTTTAAATGCGTGATGAGGGTCGGAGCTAGGCGGGAACGAGAGTGAGACGAGGGTTTATACTGGTTCGAGCCCCTGAGAAAGGTAATAGCCCTACTCCAGTCACCTTGCGGCGGTGGTCTTTGTTATCTTTGAGTACAGCGGAGTGTAACAGCTCAAGTGTTTACAATGGCGATGTCTAGCGCTCAAGCTATGGTGTATCCCTCCAAGCTGCGCATCCTTAGCCTTATATCTTCCCATGCGCAGACGGGAGATATTCCGGAGTAGTAGCCTTCATACCTGTTGTGAAATTTTGGTAGCAACCGCCTCGGGCCTGGTCGCGCGCGCCTGCTTCATCCCCCCACGTTCCGCATCTTGGTAACCGTCGAGTAAGCGCAGTCGCCGAAATCCAAGGGGATACCGGCTCGAGCTAGAAAACATCCGGGGCTCGAGTCCGTGAGCCGAGCTCGGTTTGCACGCGCTCCGGATCGCGCACCTTAGCATGCGTCAGGTCGTGGTCGGGGCCTCCCGAGCATGGGAGCCTGTTGACCGTGCATTGACCGGCCAAGGGTCTCCGCCCTAAATCCGGGGAACTTCGCCCTGTCGGCGGATAAGCCAAACCGAACCCCATCCTTAGCTCTCGATGAGTTTTGGCGGTTGGTGGGCTAATAGGTGTTTGTATTTTCACAGAATTTGCTGGACCGATCGGTGGAGAAGTCAAAGTTCCTCCGGAGTCTGTACGGCCGGAGGATGGCCGCCGTGAAGGAGCGTGACCAGCTGCGCGCCCGCGCTGCCTGATCTTTCGGGGAGGCCTTGGCGCCTGGCGGGCCTTGAGCAAGGAGGCCACTTGAGGTGGGTCAGCTCTCCTAGGTCTTGCTCGAGGAGCGTCGGGCGAGCCAGCCCTTGAAGGCGAGGGTGTCCAAGCTTGAGACTCTCTGGCGAGAGCCAGCGGCGCCGAGGACCTGCTTTCGGGACTCCATGGTGAGTCGTGGCCCGACCCCTTTGTCGATTTTCGCCGTCGTAATTTGCCCTTTTTGAGATTGTCTAGATCTGTAGAAATTGCAGGAAAAAACTCAGCAGCTGCGGAGCCTGCGGAGCAGTGGAGGAGGTCTTGTGACCACAGCCAGTCACGTCATGAAGTAGCTCTGTCGTGAAAGGAAATGGCGGAGAAAAGCTGTCGAAGCGGGCCGCCATGTGGCGACCCTTCGGAGGTCGGTCGGGAGTCTCGGCCGGGTGCTCGGGACCGCCGTGCGGCGTCGAGCTCACCCACCACCGATCTAGCCCGTGCGAGCACATCGAGAGCTCGGTGGCCGGGCGTCGTCTTTCGAGGCCTCTTCGAGCGCTCATCTGCGCCATCTCCCACTACCGCAGTATTAACCTTGGCGTCGTTAGTAGTGGGATCGCCCAATTTGGACCAGGAGGAGATTAGTGAGTTCGAGACCAGTCGAGCCGCATGCTGAGTGATCGCTTGACCCGGATATCACCACAGAGCATCCTCCACCGGGAGAAGAGGAAAAAGTTATATGTTTTGAGTTTTGTAATGTAATAACTTTGTCATGTAATGAACTGAAGTTTGTTTTAGTATTTTGGCCAGTCGAGCCAATTCGTAAGTTTGACTTTGTCCTTTGCGCTCCCTTGAAGTGATGAACATTTGACGACCATAGCCTTAGAAACCGCGGGGGTTGTACAAGCGTAGGTCGGTATGTTAACACTTTTGAGGAAAGCACAAAGAAAGTAGGAACTTAGGGATGAAACGTTCACTTGCACTTGACACAAAAAAGGAGTGTTCCCGACCAACCATGGATCGCACCGCACGGGTACTTCCTTCTTCCGTGAAGCACTACTTATGGCAAGTAGCGGCTGGTATAGGCCGTAACATATAGATCGAGAGGGTTACATTGAGAGGAACAGTGGCAGTTAGGTCACCGACCGTGTGTGAGTGTAAAGAGCGTTTACTAGCACTCGACACAAAAAAGTGTTCCCGACCAACTATGGATCGCACATATGCGGGTATTTCCTTCTTCATGACACTACTTATGTAGTAACTTATTTGGTATAATTTTGTGGTGCTTAGGTCGAGAAGATTACGCTAGAAGCAGTGGCGGTCGGGTCGACGACGTGTGAGTGTAAGGAACTATGGCCCCGGCGGTCGTGGGGACCAATTTGTGGTCGCCATGACACTTGAACTTCGGAGGCAGTAAATGAGTGCGGGAATAGAAAGTACTTTTAAGGATAGAGTTGCCTTAACTTTTTTTATTTCGCGTGTTGGAGGCGACGTGGCAATTGGGCCCCCCGTCCACCGGGGTGGCGAGCTAATGGGCCTTCTGCCACCTCGAGGCCGCATCGGCCTGTCCAGGCCTTTCTTCCCTATCGCGGTGCAGTCAGCCTAGCCGGGAGCGAAGCGAAGGGTCGCGCCGCATACGGCGAAGCGGTGTCCTTCGCCCTGACCCGTCGTGTCGCATTTTAATGTGTAGTGGGAGGCGGAAAGAACGCGTCGCATCTGCGAGGTGGATTTAATCTTGCGTCGGCGCTTCTGCCCGGCGGCGCCGCTTGGACCGCTCGCCCGCCTCTCATCATCGACATGGAAGCGAAAAGCGACCACGCCCGACCATTTCTTTGCCTCTCCGCCTCCCGTTCCTTACGAAGCGAGAGAAAAGAGCGAGGACCTTGAGTGTAAATGGCGAGTGGAGGCGATGACCGGAGGGCCGGCAAGCGCGTGATGGCGGGAAACCCGCGGGGTTCTGACCCCAAGAGGTCCCGCACTGAGGCTGGGTCCTCCGCAGCCGTGGCGAGGGGCGGGATTACCCTGCCCTCGTTGGTCTTCCGCATCTGGAACCCTCTTCCAGCGTGAGTTTCCTTCGTTTGGCCTTTAGGTGACTTTGATTTCTTCTTGCTGGTGTTGAGCTACTTCTTCTCTTTCCCAGCACCTCTGGCTCAGGTTCACGCCGGGCGGCTTGCAGCGCCCGCCCCTCCGCCTTAGTGGGGGCGGGCGTCGGTGAGCGCCCTCCAGCACTTCACTGCCGCCCGGGCAATCCGTCTGCGGCAGGAGCCGAAGCGGCGGATATGCGGCCGTCTTGATCTTGTTGCAGGCCTCCTTCGCGTCTAGGCATAGCAGTTGCCGCCGAAGCGGAGGCGTTATGCCCGATGGTGAGAGCCGCAAAGGAAGAGCGTCGTCGTCCTGCGGGCTCGGGTAGGTCGCCGGAGGCTCGCTAAGGCAGAGGCGTCGTCCTGCGGGCTCGGGCGAGCAGCGGGAGAGGCTTCAAAAGATCACGGGAGGCTATTTGGAGTCCTGTTGCAGAATCTCTGTCCATGCTCGGCTAGCCTCGAGAGCATGGGTAGGAACACTGGAGCCAGGGGTGAGGCTGGATGAGCATTTGGGCGTCTTGCATTGCGATCGCCTCTGACCTCACCAGGTGGCCAGCTTGGCCGCCCAGCGCCTTGAATGAGCATTCTGCTCACGAGGGGCGGCAAGTCGCCGTTCTGGCGTGAATGCGTGCTAAACTGCTGCGCTAGCCGTGACGCCTCCTTCGACCGGCGACAAGCCGTCGCCCGGGATCAGCGACCAGCCGAGGCGCGGGCAAA
Organism: Guadua angustifolia; assembly: GCA_036346375.1. Taxonomy (NCBI): domain Eukaryota; kingdom Viridiplantae; phylum Streptophyta; class Magnoliopsida; order Poales; family Poaceae; genus Guadua; species Guadua angustifolia. Next base: position 36,224,015 of record CM070503.1, read on the forward strand.
AACGGCAGCGGCGAGAGATGGTGGTAGAGTGGTACATGTTGGCCTTTCGGGGCACGGATAATGAGGCGGATATAACTCGGCAGCGATGCAGGGTTAGGAACATTCTGCGCCAGCGCCGACTTTTGTTTTTGTATGGTGTAATGTATATACAATACGTATTATGGGAACTTTGCTTGATATTTTGCATTTCTTCTCTGTCGTGAGCACTCGTCGAACGACCATAGCCCTCAGGAACCATTGGGGTTGTTTGAGCGTAGGTCGGAGTGCTAACATTTTGAGCGTAGGTCGGAGTGCTAGAGACTTAGCATCCCAAAGACGTGTCCCCGATCGACCATGGATTACCTCGCATGGGCACTTCCTTCTACCGCGAAGCACTACTTAGCAACCATAACCACTGGGGCGTAGGCCGTAGCACTTGGGTCGAGAGGGTTACTGCTGAGAAGGACCCGATGGCGGTCGGGGCGACTTTGATGAGCATCTTGAGCAGTAGCCCCAGTGGCGCATGAGGACAGGCGTGGTCGACCGCGTGGCGCTTTGAACTCGGAGGATTTGGTGGAGCGAGAATAAAGGAAAAGTTTTAGGCATAGAATCGCCTCAACTTCTCAATATTCCATGCGTTAGATACAATGTTGCCATCGGCATCCTTGATCGAAAGGTCTTGGGTCGGAGGACCTCCACTGACGGTGAAGGGCCTTCGAAGTGGGCGGTTTATACTGTCCTTGTTGGGTGAACTGGCCTTGAGGACGGTCATGTATTGAAGGACCGACCATGGACTGGTGGTATGTAGTAAGCGCGCGGCGTTCTTTATACATAGCGATCGTAGAATGGCCATGTCGTAGCGCCTCGTCGAGTGGTCGTCCGGCGTCTTGTTGTGATTCGAGCCCGTGTCTCGCCGAAGGCTTGTAGTCTCGGGGCATCGTGTTCTAGGTCGATCGACCGCGACGCTTCAGCACCAAACACCATGAAGAATAGTGTAAACCCGATCGGCAAGATCGGTGTGGTCCATAAGCCGAGAGCGGAGGCGGCTTCGGCTGCCATCGTCCGTGAACTTCTTCGGTCGGCTAAAGACTTCGGCAGGCCCTTGGAGGATCATGCCATTTGCGCTCGACTTGGCCGTTGGTCGCGGATGGGCTCACTGCCCGATCGGCGGATGTTGAAATCGTCGAGAACTCGAGAATTCCTTCCTGTGAAGCTGCGTTCCGTTATCGGTGATGATGGGTTTGGGACTCGAACCGATAAGCGATGTCATGGAAGAAGTTGGCCGCTTGCGCCGAGGTGATGGTGGCGGCAAAGCAGCTTCTATCCATTTGGTGAACTTGTCCACATGACGGCGGTGGGTGAAGCCCGGGCACCTTTTGAAGGTGCGACGGATCGAGTCCCCAAACATAAGCGGCCCGCGTGATGGGGATCGTCTGCCAAGGCCCTCTGGCCGGAAGATCGTCTGCTAGGCGAAGCCGGCACCCTTCCACGGTGCGAGCGATGTGCTTTCGGCGTCGGCGGTAGAAGCATTGGCGAAAGGCTTTTCCTCTGAGGACCGTGGTGCGGCGTGGTGGCGCCGAACACCGCCATGGATGTCGGCGGCGATTGCTTCCACAGTGCGGCGGAATGCATTTTGGAGGACTCAGGAGGACTCCTTTGTAGAGTCTTCTCCGACCGGGGCGAAGGATTCGCCCGTCGGCGAGTCTGGGCCTCGATTGGAGTCGGCGAGAAGCGATCCGTCGATCATCCGATCGATGAAGGGCTTCCTCGGTCGGTCGGCAATCGACCGCGTTGCGGCCCGACACAGGCGGTTCCGCGTCCGGCCTTTCGGCGGTCGGAGTGGTTCTTGCTGGAAAGTCGGTCGGTTACTTTCGGTCGGCGTAGTCGGTCGGACGGAAGGTTTGTGGAGTCGAGCGAAGATCGGCGGGACCCGGTCCTTTCTTTGGAAGCGAGGTTGGCTAGGTTGTCGGCCTCACCATTGTAGCGTCGGTAGCTATGGTGAAGCTCGAAAGCCTTGAACCTTTCCTCGATCTTGCGCACCTCCCGGCAGTATGCTACCATGCGGGCGTCACGAGGCTCTATGGCCTTCATGACTTGGTCGACGACAAGCTTGGAGTCCCCGTGTACGTAGAGCCGGCGCGCGCCGAGGTCGGCAGCGATCCGGAGACCGTTGACGAGAACTTCATACTCGGCGACGTTGTTGGTCGCGTCGAAGAGCAGTCGGATGGTGTACTAGAGCTTGTTCCCGAGTAGGGAAACGATGACGATCCCAGCACCCGCTCCGTTCTTGGTGTAGGACCCATCGAAGTACATCGTCCAGTATTCGGGGTCTTCGAGCGCTGGTGGTGCCTGGGCTTCGGTCCACTCAACAACGAAATCGGCCAAGACCTGTAATTTTATCGCCGTCCGAGGGATGTACGATATGGGCGTGGCCATTGAGCTCAAGCGCCCTTGGCTATTCTTCTGAAGCTTATCGCGGTTGTGGGCGATTCGCCGGCGGCGGAAGTCTACGAAAACGGGGTGTGATCGAAGTAGTGGACCAACTTCCTCTTGGTGATGAGCATCGCATAGAGCAACCACACTGTGGAGTGCTGGCGTTGGACTCGGAAGTACTTCGCGATAAAAGTACTGGCGTTGTACCTTGAGCACATGGCCTTCTTCGGCTCGCTCCATAACAAAGCGCCCGTGACGACTGGAGTCGTGGCGGCGATGTAGAAGAGGAAGGCGGTTCCCTTAGTCGGGGTGACCCGCCAGGGGTTGAGGTCAACGCCTTGATAGATTGAGGGCCTCCTGCGCTTCACAGGTCTAGGTGAAGTGATCGATTTCTTGGCGGCTTGTAGGCGGCATTCACTTTTCGCATGGCGAAGACATAAACTTGACTTCGGTACGCAAGGCATCTGTCGACCACGGACCCCTTGATTCTGCGGCGGGCCCATCTTCATGATGGCGGAGATCTTCTCTCAATTGGCTTCAATGCCACGCTCGGAGACGATGAAGCCAAGTAGCTTTCCTTAGGGACCCAGCGCACTTCTCGGGGTTGTGCTTTATCTTCGGAACCCGCCGGAGGTTCGCAAAAAGTCTCCTCTAAGTCGGCGGACGAAGTCGTCGACCTTCTTAGTTTGGCGGCGATGTGTAAATCGGCGTATCACCTCAATATTCACGACCAATTTGAGTGCGTTGAAGCCGTGATATTCACGATCAATGTTCCCATGATGGCGTACGCCTCAATGTTCCCATGATGGCGTACGCCTCAATGTTCCCATGATGACGTACGCCTCAATGTTACGATCAATGTTCCCAGGATGGCGTGGTAGGAGCCAGGAAACCTCACAACCTCGAAGGTGAGGTTTTCGGTCTGGATGTCCGGGCCTGAAGGTGGCGGGCATGTTGATGCTGCAGGAGGATAGGCTGGCGGCGGGGCAGCGCCGTGGAAGGCGCCTTGCTCGGTCGGAGACTCGAGTGAGGATTCCCATGGCGTCGAGCGTCTCAACATATAGGATGTTGAGACTGCTGCCGTCGTCTATGAGCACCTTGGATAGGCGCTTTGGCCCCACGATGGGGGCAACGACCAGCGGATATCTCCCTAGTTGCGGAACGTGGTCGGGGTGGTCGGTTCGATCAAAGGTGATCGGTGACTCCGACCACCGGAGTACTTGGGTGCGGCGGGAGCCACCGTATGGATCTCCCAGAAGGCGAGCTTGAGCCGCCGCTTGTCGGCGTAATGCCGCCGGCCCGAATCATGAAAGGCGGCGTTCCGGGATTACAGGATTCGTTGTCGCCTTCTTTTCCTCGGCATCTGGTGCGAGTCCGCTTCCCTTTGCCCAGCGTGGGCTCCGAAAATGGCGCTTGAGGACTTCACAATCCGGTATTTATGCTTGGCGGGGTACCGTGATTGGGACACAGGCTATCCATCGGCTTTTGAAGTGGTGGCGCCTCACTTTTCTTTGCTTGGCGAGGCGGTCGGCAGCGACCCCATAGCCTTATGTGGCCTTGCTTCCCCTTCGCTTCCGTTTGTCGGGGCGGTCGGAAAAGCGTCGGCCTGCGCCCGGTCCCGCAGCCTTCCCTTGTCGAATGGCCCCCACCACCTCTTCGCCCGAGCGTGGTTAGTGGCGATGTCGAAGCTCCTTAGTGGTCTGGGCTTGGCGCAGCCGGCTTATGCACGAGGGCTTTGGAGGTGGTGCCAAAGATAAACGCCCGGCAGCGTCGGCGTCGCGAATGTCGAGAGCTTCGTTGCATTCTTTGGGAGAACCACCGGATGTAGTCGAAGAGTCTCCGTGGCTGCTTTGTTTGCAACCCTTGAGTCCCAAAAGTTCCCGAGCGCTTATCGTGCCACAGAAATTGCCGATAAAGAGATTTTTCAGGTCAACCCAATTCCTGATGGTCCTCGGGGGCAAGTACTCGAGCCAGGCTCGAACCAAGTCCGCGAGGTAGATGGGGAGGTACTGAATGGTGAAAAGATCATCAGTAGCTCCCCCGCTACACATAAGCGGTAATCTTCAACGGACATTGAGATTTATCGCCCGGTGTACTTGATGATGTTGTGGCGCCCGAACACAGCGGAGAAATCACGTTGCGGATCTCGGCAGAATGCACGAGGCCCAGGGCCGTTGGGACTCGGGCTGCGGTTGTGGCGCGGCGCTATCCGGCCGCGATTGGGCCGCAATCGTCTCGCCCTCCTCCACGCCTCGAGGTAGTCGCGGACGTCGCGGCTGTCGCCCGGCTGGCGCCGAGTCACGAAGGCTGGGAGCCGCCAAGATTCTTGCGCCGTCTTCGCCAAAGCCCGCCAGTCCCGGGCGGCGGTGCGGCTCGGGTGGCTCGAGGAAGCCCCCGAGTGGTGGGAACGGAAACTGCATGTCTTTGCAGCGGCATGCTCCCCGACCCCTAGAGGTTACAGTGCGGGGCCTTAACCTCTGGGTCCTCCGGCTCGGGGATGCCGCGGAGCAGCAATGCTGCTGCGGCAACATTCTGGCTGGCATGGGGGAAGAACGGAAAGCCGTCAGACCCATCGGCCAGTTGATGCTAAACCTGGCATCTTGGCGTGCCACAGCCTTAGCCCGGCTGCGTGTGGGGGCTCGGGTTGGTCTTGCTCGGGTCGGCCTAAGTCACATCAACTCGACCCTTTGAGCCTCAATTATTCGTCTTTATTCTTTGAAGCTCAGTGCGGCGGCTGGAGGTGTTGCTCACGTTGATCCTCCGCCTCCTGCACCTCAGCTCGCCGGGCGGCGGTCCCTGGACTGACGGGGGTTGTGGCCGGGTCGGTCGCACCCGCCATGTTGCACTCACGGGAGTACAACTTGTCTGCAGTGTGCTCCGTGTCGAGGTGGAGTCAAAGTGGAGAAACCTCCGGCAAGTCATGGGCGGAGTCGGCGGATGGCCGACCGCCGCCCCCGAGCCCGAGCTTGAACTGTGGGGCGGCGTCGTCGCCCGCCGCGAGCTCACGTCTTGCTACCGCCGAAGGTGGCGCGGCGCCGATAAACTCGGCGTCGGGGTCTCGTGGGGGCTAAGCCGGAGGTTGCCGAGGGCGTCGGTGATGGTCTGAGCTCCAGCGAGGCCTAGTCGAGAAGGTGGCGAGGGACGAGCACGAGCTCTCCGCCCGGGGTGGCGGCAAGTCGAGGTGCGAAAGTGAATCCGGCTCCTCAGCAGCAGAATCTTGCCGTCGTTGGTGAAGGAAGCCATCAAGGAAGCAAGTGGGAATCCGGAGATGACAAAGATGACGCGCGAAGTCCCCTACCCGGCGCGCCAACTATCGGTGTTTCGTAAAACCGGCAAGTGAATTTGTAAGTTTAGGGGCCGCGCGTTCCCTCTTCTTGAATGGTTAGACTCAGGGAGCCCAGGATGTATACTGGTTCAGGCTGAATGTCCCTACTTCCAGTTCGTGTGGTGGTTCTTTATTGCTTAGGGTGCAGAAGACTGCACGGTGATTACAAGCGAGGGCTAAGGGCAGGCCTTCAGCGCCTCGTCTGAGTGGGAGAAGTGAGAGCTGTGTGCTCGTAAGTGTTCCGAAGTGTTCGGTCTGTTGGCTCGTATAAGCTCGTCCCTTTCCCTGAGGGTCCTGCCTCCCTTTATATAGGCGGAGGGGGCAGGTTACACGGGAGTTTGGAAAAGAAAAGTAGGGGTGTGCCACACAGGAGTCTGATCTTGATCACGATGGGCGTGAGGTTCTGTTCACCCCATGCAGGTTAGTAGACACTGTGGCGGCATTCCATCGGGAAGGGCACACTGCCCTCTAGCGCTGTCAGTCTTGTATTTATTCTGTTGTGCTCTGGTGTCGCCTCGAAGGGGCGCGTCTCTCACTTGTGCATGGCGGGGTGAAGGGGCGCCCTTGACTTGGCTGACCTCTTGGCCGCCTTGGGAAGGAGCCACCTATCCTAGCATGGCCGTCGTGTCCGCGGGGCAGGTGACCAACTAGAGACCGACCGGCGACGATGTTCGACCCATGGCGGTGATCGCTGGGTGGAGCTGGTTGGCGCCCGACCGAGGCAGGTTGGAGCACAGTGGGCGCTCGGACCCGTGGCGGTCGAACTGCGAGGCGCTCAGGCCAGTGGCGGTCGGACGGTGAACATCGATCTGAGGCCAGGTCGAACCACCCCCTGGTGGGTTTGATCGGAGTCGAGGTCCTTCGTGACCCAATGGGGCCTTTGACGTAGTGGGCCTAAGACGGCCCATTTGGTGTTTCGACTCTTTGGGGATATCCACAGTATGAGTATTCGTCAGGTTGTGATGTTGGTTTTATTCAGCACACTCCATTTGAGTACTTAGCATACGCTTCACAATGATGCTTAAGTACCTGTCAGAAGCTTCAGCACCAAAACATTCTTCCTCTATTTGATCAGCTCCATGTTCCTCACCTGCAGGGTTAGTGCCAAGCATAGCATATTCCTTATTAATATCATTAGCTAAAGTGTACTCACCATTGCAACGGTGGCATTGTACATCCCAGGATCACCCAGGAGAAGCAACTGAAGTGGAACTTTTCTTATGAACTTGAATCGTGGACTTGCTTCAGGAGCGCGGGGAGTGGTGGTGGGTGACGTAGGGCACCCACATGTGCAGGTGGTAGGTGTCCAGCTAGGTGCAGGGGGTGGCTCTCGGCTCTATAACTAGCTCAACCTACCTACAAAAGAACCTCTAAAATTGCCCTGGAAATGAGACTATCTTCTATGCACTTCTTGTTCAGTTTTATAAGTAAGATGAAACAAACAGATGATAGAGTTGTATTCTTTATAATCAAGAATGCTCTAAATTTCACGGTTAAGTCTTATAAGAAATCTAGCAATTTTAGCATCTTCGGTTTCTTCTAACCCACAACACATCAAACCAATTTGTAGTTCCTGGTAGTATTCTTCTTCTGTTTTGCTACCCTATCTTAAGCATTACAAATTATTAAGCAAATCACGAGAGTAATATGAAGGTACAAATCTAGCTCTCATCATTCTTTTCATAGCATCCTAAGTTCTAGGTAAGTTTTGTTTATTCCTGCAAGCCTCTTTCCACCAAATTAATGCAAAATTAGTGAACTCACTAGTAGCGGCCCTAATCTTTTTATTCTCAGGGAAATCAAAGCATGCAAACTTTCGATTCTTGCTAATTCCTAATCAGGATATGCACAGAAACATATTTACAAACAAAATAAGGCATTGTAAACTTAAATTTTCACAGTGGATCATCACGATTATATACCTCTCGTTGATTCTATCCCATACTTTGTCTATTGTGACGACGCCAACGGTGATCACTATCATAGTTTATATTGAAGCCCTCATCAAATTCCGTGTTAGCGACATAGTTATACACATGGAGGAACTCTAATTTGCTGGAGGTGCAACAAGAGGTGGTTCTCACTCGAGGCGCTCAACGTGTGTGCAGAGCGCCATGATGTTGGTGTTGATTTGGTCCAAATCATCATGTGTACTTTCTGTGTGTTTATTGAACAAGTGCTCAAAGTGTTGCACGAGCCCTTTCATGCGCGGTGTGAGGGATGGATCATCCTCACTATTCTCATGATGTTTTCTTGAACCTACCATTGTTAGTAGCAAACAAGAAAAATACACAAATGCATATAGTCTCTATCAACTACTCAGTGCTGGAGGTTATCGAGTCACACACGCTCAAGCTCTTACCAAGCTCTTGTAAGTTCTTTCCAATACAACCCATGTGGTTAGTAGTAGGTGAAGTTTGGCAAAGGGATTGCAAGGAGAATGGTACCTATTTGTTTAGTAGAAGATAGAGCTTGGATAAGCTTAACTATGTAGCAAGGATCAGCAAGTAATTCAATCCAAACATTACAAAGTTGAAAAGTAGTTCAAAGTACTAGTCACAATTTGCTGGCCCTAGACTTGATCGGAACTAGATATAGCAAGCTTAGAAAGGTACTAGTAGGGTCGAACACAAGAGACTAGAATGAAGAACTACCACATAAAGAGCTATCTCAACAAGAGGAGGCACTTCTCATAATTTTTTCTTTGTCTTTTTTTTTTTTATCTTTTTGTAATTTTTACAACTCAGAAGTGCGACTCCTGACTCAACTAAGGACAAAAAGCAAAACTTTCATGTTTTGGAATAAGAGAAAATGCTAAACAGATGACCGAAAGACGACAAAAATAGCACAGAAAACTTTTGGGGCCAGAACTTGGTCTTAGAGGCCGAATTTGAGGTTTAAAATAGACACAGTACTAAAGGTCTATGTTCTTTAGATGCACCTCATCGTCATCTTCGAACAAGTACTCGTGTATCAAAAATGGACTCCGTACCCAAAGGGTATGAGCGTTTTACTAACAGGCACACGAATGCAACTTCCTGGACTTGGATTCAGCCAGCAAGAAGTAGATTCGGATTTGGCAAAGTAGATATTGACTCATCTTGGACTCAAACTTGTACAGGGGAAGAACAACCGACTCGGAATTTATTAATCTAGACTTAAGGAAAAGAACAATCCGAATTGATCTCTTTTCAAATAGAACTTAACCGAATCGATCTCTTTCCAAACATAATACAACTGATTCAAGCTCATGTTTGATGTTGTTTTGCAAAATGTTGATGTTTATGCAAGTGCTCTTCTTAGCATGTAACTAGAGTTTGCAAATTGCTAGAGATGATGTGTTGATCATCACATGGCTATGTTTGAGTTTATGTGTGTTCTTTGTGCCTTTATTTGCATGGATTTGTTATTTGCAAATGTGTTTCGCAAATAAGCTGATGTTTATGAATTTGGTTTTCAAGTATGAGGCTAGGATTTGCAAATGTATTTTGAAATTTTTTATCATGAATTGATCATCACATGGCTTAAGATTTTATCTTGTTGACTCTTGCTAGCTTGTATTCACGCTCTTAATCAATTTTATGTGAGAGATTTTGAGAAAAATCAGATTTTAGACTTGAGCGGTTACATTAGAGTTTTTGTGATATTTGGGAATATCTATGGTTGCTTTGTGATGGGCACTCGGAAGTATGAATTGAACCTCACACATGCGTTGGACTTAGAGGTGACACCCACACTCCACTTAAGTGTATGCTCACTGTCACCCAAAAGTCCCGTGTACGGAGTATTAACTAAATGGCCCTCACCCAAATAAATATGAGCCACATAGTCGCACCGTACACACTTACGCATCTATAGGAGTTTCGATTCCAGTCCAAATAACCATACCGGGATTGAAACCAACTCATCTAAGCTTAGCACTTGTTGTCCAAATCAGAACATTGGTATCGCCCACACTCGCCAAGGGGACCACGAGCAATAGCCAAAGAATGACCACCGCCCGAGTTTATGCGTTCGATAGTTGAGGACAATTCCAGGTACCTGGATATGTGTCTAGTGCTAGTTCCCAAGATTAACGCCTAGCACCCACATATCCTGCATTCAAGATATAGCGCAACACATACACATGAAACTAAGTAGTTGTCATAGCATAAACATAAACTGGAACTAGTACAACTACTTACTATTACAAGTAGCGGCCGACCGGCCAAATATTACAAGTCCAAAAATAAATTGCAGTGGAAATAGAACATATACCAAAAGTAAAATAGTGGTATTTCCATCCCTACCCATAGGCAACCGACTTGGGAAAGAGCCCAAGTTCAACCGTCAACATGATCGTCGATCCCCAGAGTATAATAAGCATTGTTGCGGCATTCTTCCATATCTTCATCTATATTGTGTTGAATAAGCAACCGTGAGTACACGTATGTACTCACAAGACTTTAGAGTATGGAAATAAAGTAAATGCAAGCTAGAACAAGGATAACAAGCTTATACACTAGTCTCATTTTCAGCATAAAGCTGATTTTGTTTGCAAGTATGTCAGGACCTGAATGTGTAAATCCGGACCCTCTGTGTAATCCGCACTAGTCCAGGATCACGCTAGTACACACAAGCTCAACATAGATGAATATCACAATCATACTCAACGGTAATATAAATAAGACTTTATCAAGTTTAATATAATTGTAAAACGACCTTATGATCCACATTACATGAATACGCCATGCAGGGCTAACTGAGAGTGAATAAATAAACTGCAGCGGGAATAAATAAAAGCATAGAAACCCTTTCAACTGCCACAGGCAACTGACAAGGTTCGCACCCTAGTTGTTCACTTCCTCTTGGTACTCCTCCTCAAAAGTAGGCATTGCTTCCTCTTCAACTGATGATGTTGGTGGCAAGGGGTGAGTACATAAAGCACTCAACAAGCCGTGCACAGAATGCAAATCTACTTACTATATGCATGGTTTAGTACAAGGTAGGCTACAGGGTTATTTTGCATAAACAACATTTACAAAAGAATAACATAAATAGATTGAAAGACAGTAAAACAAGTAATAACAGCAATAACTTTTGCATTTATTTTCAAAATCCAACTCATAACCTTGTTTCCACATTCCAACATTCCATCCCCACACTTGTTTTAAATAAAAATCTAACCCTTGACTGTAACCACCGAGCAATGCCCAATATCGTGAGCACGGAAATTCGAATAGGTTTTACACTCTACAGAGGTTATACACTTTACCCACAAGACATAATCAAAAATCACAAAGGCGAGTGACCATAACAAAGCCTTTCCAATACCTATCTAAACCCAGTACTCTCCGCTAAGGTTTCAACACTGGTGGGATTGGTTACCACATTCAGGGCCCCCCTCTTGCGCCATGTGAGCCAACCCGTGCGAGGACTGGTTACCACTACCCGGGCCTCACACCACCATGATAGTACTAAAGTCTAGACTCAACAAATTACTCAGCCAGGTCTGTCCCATTCTAGACTTGTGGTTGTATGAATGACTCAGTTCAAATTCTTGCAAGGTTAAGTCCACTCAGTTCAAATTCTTACAAGGTTAAGTCCTTAATCGACCAAGGAAAGACTAACAAAAAATTATCATGTCCAAACCACAATTATCAAAAGAGCAAATGCGACCGCCCACGTGCCAACATTGGCTCACCACAAAACCATGCCACTTGCCTCGGTCTAAATCATTTTACCACCCCAGTTGATTTTTACCATGCACCACATGCCATCAGCAATACCAACATTGTGTGACAACACCGACACACAATTAATAAACCTATTCCATAATTATTAAGCAATATTAAACATTTGTTCATGAAATAATGACTCGTTGCATGGCTAAGCATCCTACTTGCGTTCTAGCTACCCACATTGGCATATTTAGCTACCAATTACTATCAAACCATTCTAGGGTGACAAACGAATTAAGGCATACAACATGACAAAGGTGGATATAATTCAAGTGGACGATTAACTATTCCCACCATATGACAAACCTTTAATAATTGAAATATATGCAATACATTTAAAATAACATAACATTTAAACATAGGTTCAACATAGTCAAAGCACGACTTGCCTTCAAATGGGTCTGGATCCTGCTCTACAACCTGATCTAGTGCTGGCTCCTCAATCATGAACTCACTCGGCAACTCAACATCTACGCACAACGAAGGAGAAAGCAATAAATGACCAAAATAGAGAGCAAATTCAACTTCAAAAATTAAATAAAATTCACCAATAAATAGAGCACAATTTTATAATTTTTTAGGGACTAGAATCACCTCAATCGGAATACGGATGCAAAAGATATAGCCTTTCAAAGTTTTAATTAATTGGAAAACCCCAAAAATAAAAAAAATCCGATTTATCCGAATTAATTTTATACGGGAAATTCCTAATTATGACGTCAGCACCGAAATGAATTTCTACTGAATTATTTTGCTACTGGAAATTATTTATGACGTCATCGCTGATGTCAGCATGACACGTGGCCCAACCACGTGCTGACACACGTCGCAACAAGAAGCTGCCACGCGTCACGGCGTATAGACCCGGTTCACAGAATAGTACGAAACCACGGTGGACCGGCGGTCTTATGCGAATCCACGGTTGACACAAGCACCGGCGTTAGCGGGATAATTTGGACCAATCGAGCATGACCGCGGCACTCGCTGTTGCGAAACTCAAATCAATCTCATCTATCCGATTCAAAACGAACGGCCAGGATTGATCCTCACGAAGAGACACTGGCTTGCTGCGGGCTCGACATGCGGCGCTACGGCTACCCTTAGATCTATATTGGACTGCACGGCAAGCGAAGCGACGATGCGACACGCGACTAGATCGAAACCGATAGATGTGCATCCGCGGCCCACGGCAAATCGCCAATGTGGCGGCGCTAGAACCCTAGGATTAAGATATAGCGGTTACGATTAAACTAGCACAAATCAAAGCGATGCAATCTAGATTGTTTGATTAAATCCAATGGCCGAGGAGTGAAGATGCGGTTCTTGTTGCGAGGTGATCTTGGCAAGATCCGGCGTTGGCGGCGATCGGACGAGCTCGGCCGGCAGCGATGCGCACGGTGCGCGAGTTCACCGAGAGAAGAGGATGACCTTGGTGACGGCGCTACGGGGTGATTCCGGCGACAAGAAGTGGCGCGGCCGATGTGTCTTGACACGGGCAACTCGCTAGTGACCTCAGGCACGACGGAGGGTGACTGATAGCGGCGCAAGGAGCGGTGGAAAGCTTCGGGACTCCGACGAGCTCACGCGAACAGCAGGCGGCGGCGTAGGCAATGAGACCGAGGTCAACAGGTGCAGCACAGCTAGGGCTACTCGACACGTGCGACGGCGCAATAAATAGGGGGCTCAGGAAGGTGTGCGACAGGCAGAACGGAGTTCGAGGTTCGCGGGAGTTCGGCGGTGCGGCGAACTCAGAAAGGCGATGTGGCAGCATCTCATGCGTCCACGCAGGCACGATCTGACGGCACAAAGCGCAAGGCGACGTGGCTCAAGGATGACCACCGATTGGAATCGAACGGACGATACGCGAAGTGGCTAGGGTTTGGCGGCAAGCTGGGCTGCGCGCTGGGATGGGCCGACGCACAGGGGATTTGGACCGGGCCGGCTGGGTTTTGACCCAACACTATTGAAGGTATTTTTAATACATTCCTAATTAAAACAAATCCAAAAAATCAATAAAGCCAAAAGAAATATCAGAAAAATTCCATAAAATACTCTGAGCCAAATGGAACCCAAATAAAATGCTACCAATAAAATATCATCAACAAATTGCTCAAAACAATTAAAGAACAGTAAGCAGAGGCTCAAATAAATAAATACCAAAAGAAATAAATAAATTCCTAGAAAACCAGATAAAATCAAGAAAAGCACAATAAATCTAGAAAAGAAAATTTTGGGATGTTACAAACCTCCCCCTTAACGGAATCTCGACCCCAAGATTCAGGGCTAACTAAGGAATAGGTTTGAAAACTCCGACTTCAGATCCTCTTCCCGTTCCCACGTGGCCTCACTTTCTGAATGATTGCTCCACTGCACTCTACAGAAACGCACTGACTTGTTCCGGGTTCTTCGTTCAGCCACATCCAGAATCTTGATCGGTTGCTCCTTGTATGTTAGATCCTCTTGCAAATCAATTGACTCCAATGGCGTCTGTTCCATAGGCACTCGAAGACACTTCTTCAACTGAGAAATATGGAATACATCATGCACTCCTGCCAATGACTGCGGCAACTCCAACTAATAGGCAACCTCTCCTCTGCGACTCAAGACTTTGAATGGACCAACATATCTCGGCGCAAGCTTCTCTTTGACATGAAATCTTTTTACTCCTTTGAGCGGGGTTACTCTGAGATATACAAAATCTTCAGACTCAAAACTTAATTCTCGGCGACGGTTATCCGTATAACTCTTTTGCCTTGACTGAGCAATCTTCAACCTTTCTCTGATCATGGCGATTTGCTCTTTAGCTTCCTTCAAAATATCTGGCCCAAAAATCAATCTTTCCCCTGTCTCATTCCAATTCAGCGGTGTACGGCAAGAGCGACCATATAAGGCTTCAAATGGCGACATTTGTAAACTAGCCTAATAGCTATTATTGTAGCTGAACTCGGCATATGGTAAACATTTATCCCACGTAGCAGCATAGGCTAAGGCACATGCTCTTAACATATCTTCCAAAATCTGATTTACTCTCTCGGTCTGACCATCTGTTTGAGGATGATACGCTGTACTGAAATTCAGACGAGTTCCCATCACTTTATGCAATTTATTCCAGAATCTCGAGGTAAATTGAGTGCCTCTGTCTGATACTATTTTCTTAGGCACACCATGCAAACATACAATTCTTGACATGTACAACTCTGCCAAATGGTCTCCTGAGTAGGTAGTCTTCACTGGTATAAAATGTGCAACTTTAGTTAGACGATCAATTATAACCCATATAGAATCATACCCACTCAGAGTCCTTGGTAAACCTGTGATAAAATCCATACCAATCTCCTCCCATTTCCATTCAGGCACTTTTAAAGGTTGCAACAAACCTGCTGACTTTTGATGCATTGCCTTCACTCTCTGGCATATATCACACAAGGCAACATGTTCGGCAACTTCGCGCTTCATGTTCGGCCACCAAAATCTCAATTTCAGATCTTGATACATCTTTGCACTTCCTGGATGAATAGAGTACTTTGAATCATGAGCTTCTTCGAGAATTAACTGCTTCAATTCCTTTTTATGCGGCACGCAGATTCGACTTCCCATCCATAAGGTTCCTTGTGCATCCACAGTGAAATTCTTAGCCTTACCTTCATCCATTTTAGACTTAATCCTCTTTATCTTGGCGTCATCCTTCTGCCCTTCTCGGATTTGATCCTCCAACATAGGCTTTACCTCCAGGGTAGCTAGAAATCCCTTTGGTATTACCTCCAATCTTAGCTTTTGAAACTCCTACATAACTCATACCGACTTCCCTGAATGATCATATTAACACTCTGACTCTTCCTGCTCAGCGTATCAGCTACCACATTAGCTTTTCCAGGGTGATAATGAATTCCCAGGTTATAATCTTTAATTAATTCCAACCACCTCCTTTGCCTCATATTCAGATCTGACTGAGTAAAAATATACTTTAAACTTTTATGGTCCGTGTATATTTCACAACGATTTCCAATAAGATAGTGACGCCACAACTTTAAGGCATGTACTACTGCTGCTAATTTCAAGTCATGCGTCGGGTAATTCTCCTCATGTGGCCTCAGCTGCCTTGACACATATGCGACCACTTTGCCACTCTGCATCAGCACACATCCAAGACCTTGACGCGAAGCATCACAATAAATATCAAAACTGCTCCGAATATCCGACAACACTGACACTGGTGCGGATGTCAACCTTTTCTTTAACTCTTGAAAACTCTTCTCACAATCTAGCGTCCATGCAAATTTCTTCTCCTTCTTCAACAACTGTGTAAGGGGCCTAGCAATTGACAAGAATCCTTCTATGAATCGACGGTAATATCCTGCCATTCCGAGAAAACTCGAATCTGGGTTACCGACTTTGGCTGCTCCCAATGCAACACTACCTCAACTTTACTAGGGTCGACTGCGATACCTTTGGCAGTCATCACATGACCAAGGAATTCCACTTTCCTCTTCCAAAAGTCACATTTACTAAACTTGGCATACAATTGTTGCGCTCGAAGCTTCTCTAGAACTAGCCTCAAATGCCCTATATGGTCTTCTTCTGTCTTGGAGTAAACAAGAATGTCATCTATGAAAACAACAACAAACTTATCTAGGTATTCCATAAAAACTTTATTCATCAAATTCATGAAATAGGCAGGGGCATTGGTCAATCCAAATGACATTAGTGTGAACTCATAATGACCATATCTAGTGGAAAATGCATTGTCTTGGGTATGTCTTCTGCTCTAATCTTCAGCTGATGATATCGATCGAAAATCTATTTTGGAGAAAATTCCAACTCCTCTTAACTAATCAAACAGGTCATCTATCCTGGGCAAGGGATACTTATTCTTTATTGTTACCTCATTTAGAGCTCGATAATCAATGCACATCCTCATGCTCCCATCCTTTTTACGAACAAACAAAACAGGCACTCCCCATGGCAACGAACTTGGTCTCACGAAACCTTTTTCCAGCAACTCTTCAAGCTGCTTCTTCATTTCCACTAACTCATTTGTTGGCATCCGATATGGTCTCTTGGCTATTGGGGCTGTATCAGCAATTACAAACTCAACATCTCGGTCAGGTGGCATTCCTGGCAACTCTTCAGGAAAAATATCTGGATATTCATTCACCACTGGTATTTCCTCAATGCTAACTGCCTTAACACTATAAACCATCATTTGCCCATTATGAACTGTAGTTGCTTGAACTTCCACCCTTTTGCCTTTTGGGCTCTCAATAGACACTACTCTTCTACCACAGTCTAGCGGCCATGTGCTTAGACAGCCAGTCCATCCCAAGAATAACATCTAGGGTTTGAGTATCCAAGATAATAAGGTTCGCTAGGAACTCTATTCCATTCATGAGCATCCTCACTCCCATACATCCTAGGTTAGAACGCAACTCTGATCTAGGGGATTGGACCAAAAGCATGCACTTAAGATTCTTAACTTCTAACCCATGCCCAACAGCAAAATCTTGAGAAATAAAAGAATGCGAAGCTCCAAAATCAAACAAAACTATAGCAGGCACTGAATTAACCAGGAACTTACTTAGTACAACATCCGATGCTCCCTAGGCCTCATCAGTCGTGATATGGTTAACACGACTTCTCACCGTGGCTTGAGCGGTGCCTCCAGGCTGAATAGCTCCACGGTTTCCTCCTGGTGCAGGCGTCTTGGCTGGCGTTGATCCAAGGTTGAAACGTACAGGCGTGACTCCTCCTCTCTTAGGACAATTGTTGGCAAAATGTCTAGGCTCATTGCAGCTAAAACATCACCTCCTCTTGCCATTCTTGACCTCCTCTGGGGGCATTATTGGTCTACAAAGACGTCCTACAAATTGTCCACTAGGACGGGATGCAGGCAAAGGCATTTTAAGGACCACCTTCGGTTGAAACCTGACAAACTGTTGCGGTGCAACCCTCATCCTTTGCTGCCCTTGGCGAGCTCCCTACTGTGCCATTCTGCGTTTGCGGTTGTCATCCAACTCCTTGTGCTTGTCCTCCAGAATAAGGGCCTTATTCACCAGCTCCTAAAAATCAGGAAAGGTGTGAGTGATTAGCCCAACTTGCAATCCAGAATTCAGTCCCTTCATGAAGCGAGACTGTCTTGCTTTATCAATCGCTACATCCTCAGGTGCGTAGCGAGCAAAATTGAATAAACGGTTCAGATATTACGCCACAGCATCGGCTTCCCTGCTTGATGGCCCTGAATTCCTCCTTCTTCAAATCCATGATACCCTCAGGAACATGAAATGCTGACGAGCGGCGAAAATTCTTCCCAAGTGATCTCTGTGGGTTCTCTGCGATCGTAGTAATTCTCCCACCATTCGGCCATTTGTGCCCTCCGGTATTGAGAAGCATCAGCACCTTCTCATTCCCTTCTGCTTGGTGATATGCAATTTCCTCTCGATGGTTCTCAATCAGTCATCAGCCTCAATTGGGTTGGCATTCCCAGAGAATGTGGGTGGGCGAGTCCTCATAAAGTTTGACAGCTTCAAGTATGGACGGTTCCCATTGCCAGTAGCTTGATTAGCGTTGTTGGCCGCTGCTTGATTAGCAAAGTGCTACATCTGCTGCATCATAGTCTGCATAAGCTGGGTTTGTGCAGCAAGAAAAGCTCCCAGGTTGCTCATATCCACTTGGGGTGCGGCCTGAGGAATTGGCGACGCATTCCTGATATCATCCTGACGGCTTCCACTTCCTTGGGCTCTATTGTTTCCACAAGTCTGAACCATCTGTTGATCACTCCAAGGTTTAGAGAAAAGAGGGAAAAACAGCATAGACAAGTAATATAAGAACTTAGGCGGGGGCAAAAGGTTCTTATCCCAACTCCAAACTTTATTATATTTATTTAATACTTGGTATGGCTGCTCACAAGTGCCTAAGGGCAATGCAGCACATACTGCACACTCAAAGCACAAGGACTTAGAAATTGCAAATAACCCAACAAGTACTCTAATCGACTAATGGCAAGAATCTAACTCAGACTCATGCAACTCACACTAGGTCACAACTACCACTAGACTCAACTACGCCTACTCACTAAGATATCCCAGATGCGCACATCCCGAGTGACACGGTGCGGCAACTTCGGCCGAGGCAAAGCGGTTCAGATGACACAGAGTCTCATCAGATGGCACTAACCCCTGACTCTCCGGCTCTGGCTCAAGCTCCTCTGGGTCTTCATCAGACTCCTCCAGATCAGCGGCCTCCTCCCTGAGGTAAAGAGCCTCCTCCAACTTGCCGATTCTCTTGGCAGCTATCCTCCTAGTCTCCTGAAGATCCTTTTCAGCTTTTGCCAAGGCCTCATACGCTTCAGAAGGCTCCTGATTGGTGGCCTTCATGTGTATCTCCTGGGCTGAAATGAGACGCGCCATGTGAATAGTGGTGGCGTTGTCCTCCCGGACCTTCTCCTCAGTAACGGTGACCCCATCTGGATGGTACTTGAATGCAGTGGTCTCCAGCTCCTGG
Organism: Guadua angustifolia; assembly: GCA_036346375.1. Classification (NCBI taxonomy): domain Eukaryota; kingdom Viridiplantae; phylum Streptophyta; class Magnoliopsida; order Poales; family Poaceae; genus Guadua; species Guadua angustifolia. Next base: position 36,242,969 of record CM070503.1, read on the forward strand.
GCATAGTCACGAGCGAAGCGGCGAAGAGCAAGACGAGCAGTCTCCTGAATCCCAGCTTCAAAGGATGACCTCCTCGCAGAGATGTAGACTGGACAGCTTCCTTTGGTACTTTCACGAGCATACACCATGAGTCGGCAGATCGTTCCTCTCCTCTTTCCATTCACCATCCAGCTGGTGCTACGGTAGATTGAGCGATCAAAACCTCCCAGCGTCTGCAACATCCTCCAGAGCTCAGCGGCGAATCCTCCCTAGCACTCACCATAGAGACAGTCCATTTCAACCTGCAGAAAAGCGGCTCTCTCAAAACCTCAACTCAAAACAAGGAAAAGAGAGAAAAATTCAGAAAAGGTGAAGAGCGAGAAGAAGGGACAAGTCAAGATCCTTTTAATCTTCCAAGTTAATTTTTGACTTTAGAAAATAGTTTTGGACACTCCTAAGGCGACAACTAGCTAGGGCTTGACCTACAGTCAGTATAGCTCTGATACCACCTCTGTTGGGACCCGAATGTGCAAATCCGGACCCTCTGTGTAATCCACACTAGTCCAGAATCACGCTAGTGCACACAGGGTCAACATAGATGAATATCACAATCATACTCAACGGTAATATAAATAAGACTTTATCAAGTTTAATATAACTGTAAAACAACCTTATGGTCCACCTTATATGAATACGCCACGCAGGGCTAACTGAGAGTGAATAAATAAACTGCAGCGGGAATAAATAAAAGTGTAGAAATCCTTTCGACTACCACAGGCAACTGACAAGATTCGCACCCTAATTGTTCGCTTCCTCCTGGTACTCCTCCTCGAAAGTAGGCATTGCTTCCTCTTCAACTGATGATGTTGGTGGCAAGGGGTGAGTACATAAAGCACTCAACAAGCCGTGCACAGAATGCAAGTCTACTTACTATATGCATGGCTTAGTACAAGGTAGGCTACAGGGTTATTTTGCATAAACAACATTTACAAAAGAATAACATAAATAGATTGAAAGACAGTAAAACAAGTAATAACTTTTGCATTTATTTTCAAAGTCCAACTCATAACCTTGTTTCCACATTCCAACATTCCATCCCCACATTTGTTTTAAATAAAAATCTAACCCTTGACTGTAATCCCTGAGTAATGCCCAATATCGTGAGCACGGCTATTCGAATAGGTTTAACACTCTACAAAGATTATACACTTTACCCACAAGATATAATCAAACACCACAAAGGCGAGTGACCATAACAAAGCCTTTCCAATGCATATCTAAACCCAGTACTATCTGCTAAGGTTTCAACACTGGTGGGACTGGTTACCACATCCGAGGCCCCCTCTTGCGCCATGTGAGCCAACCTGGGTGCGAGGATGGTTACCACTACTAAGCCTCACACCACTACGATAGTACTAAAGTCTAGACTCAACAAATTACTCAGCTAGGTCTGTCCCATTCCAGACTTGTGGTTGTATGAATGACCTAGTTCAAATTCTTGCAACCAAGGCAAGACTAACAAAAAATTATCATGTCCAAACCACAATTATCATAAAAAGCAAATGCGACCGCCCACGTGCCAACATTGGCCCACCACAAAACCATGACACTTGCCTCGGTCTAAATCATTTTACCACCCCAGTTGATTTTTACCATGCACCACGTGCCATCAGCAATACCAACATTGTGTGACAACACCAACACACAATTAATAAACCTGTTCCATAATCATTAAGCAATATTAAACATTTGTTTATGAAATAATGACTCGTTGCATGGCTAAGCATTCTACTTGCGTTCTAGCTACCCACATTGGCATATTTAGCTACCAATTACTATCAAACCATTCTAGGGTGACAAACGAATTAAGGCATACGACATGACAAAGGTGGATATAATTCAAGTGGACGATTAACTATACCCAACATATGACAAACCTTTAATAATTACAATATATGCAATACATTTAAAACAACATAACATTTAAACATAGGTTCAACATAGTCAAAGCACGACTTGCCTTCAAATGGGTCTAGATTATGCTCTGCAACCTGATCTAGTGCTGGCTCCTCAATCACGAACTCACCCAGCAACTCAACGTCTACGCGCAACGAAGGAGAAAGCAATAAATGACCAAAACAGAGTACAAATTCAACTCCAAAAATTAAATAAAATTCACCAATAAATAGAGCACAATTTTACAATTTTTTAGGGACTAGAATCACCTCAATCGGAGTTTGGATGCAAAAGATATAGCCTTTAGATGTTTTAATTAATTGAAAAACCCCAAAAATCAGAAAATTTGATTTATCCGAATTAATTTTATACGGGAAATTCCTAATTATGACGTCAGCATGGCCTCTGATAACGTCAGCACCGAAATGAATTTCTACTGAATTATTTTTCTACTGAAAATTATTTATGATGTCATCGCTGATGTCAGCATGACACGTGGCCCAACCACGTGCTGACACGCGTCGCAACGAGAAGCTGCCACGCGTCATGGCGCATAGACCCGATTCACAGAACAATACAAAACCACGGTGGTAGCGCGATCACACTGCACGCCCGCCGTGACCTAAGCACTAGCATTAGCAAGATAGCTGGACCAATCAGAGCATGACACACGACACTACGCTATTAACCGAAGCTCAAATCAATCTCGTCTGTCTGATTCAAAACGAACGACCAGGACTGATCATCACAAAGAGACACTGGCTTGCTGTGGGCTCGACACGCGGCGCTACGGCTACCCTTAGATCTACAACGGATGGCACGACAGGCGAAGCGACGATGCGACACGCGGTTAGATCGAAACCGATCGTAGCGCATCCAACGGCCACGGCAACTCACATAGCGATGGCGGCGCTAGAACCCTAGGATTAAGATCTAGCGGTTACGATTAAACTAGCACAGATCAAAGCGATGCAATCTAGATCGTTCGATTAAATCCAACGGCCGAGGAGTGAAGATGGAGTTTACTGTTGCGAGGGCGACGCGGCGAGATCCAAAGCGTTGAGCGGCAATCAGACGACGGACGGAGCTCGGGCTGACAACGATGGCACGGCGGCGCGAGGTTCACCTGAGAGGAAGAGGATGACCTTGGCGATGGCGCTACGTGGTGGTTCCAGCGACAGGAAGTGGCGCAGCCAATGCGTCTTGACACGGGCAACTCGCCGGTGACCTTAGGCACGGCGAGTGGTGATGATGGCGCGAATGAGCTGCTTGAAAGCTACTGGACTGAGCGAGCTCGCGAGCGGTAGGCGTGCGGCAAGAAAGCGATGAGACCGAGGTCAACACGTGCAGCACAACTAGGGCTACTTGACACGTGCGACGACACAATAAATAGGGGGCTCGGGAAGGCGTGCGGCAGGCGGAATGGAGTCCGAGGTTCGCGGGAGTTTGGCGGCGCGGCGAACTCGGAAAGGCGACGTGGCGACATCTCAATAGATCACCACGAGCACGATCTCGGCAACCTGACGCAAAACAGCGTGGCTCAAGGATGACTGCCCGATTGGAATCGAACGGACGATACGCGAAGTGGCTAGGGTTTGGCGGCAGTGCTTGGTGCTGCTAATGGGATGGGCCGACGCATACGAGGGATTTGGACCGGCAGGTGGTTTCGGCCCAACACTATTTTAGGGATTTTTAATATATTCCAAATTAAAACAAATCCAGAAAATCAATAATGCCAAAAGAAATAGCAGAAAAATTCTCAAAAATCCAGAAAATTCCATAAAATACTCTGAGGCAAATGGAACCCAAATAAAATACTTCCAATAAAATATCATTAACAAATTGCTCAGAACAATTAAAAAACAGCAAAGGCTCAAATAAATAAATACCAAAAGAAATAAATAAATTCCTAGAAAACCAGATAAAATCAAGAAAAGCACAATAAATCTAGAAAAGCAAACTTTGGGATGTTACAAAATAAATGATTCATAAAACGGTAACAGAATTATAAAGAGCACTTAATATAAAGTTAAATAACAGAAAGTAAGGTTCTTATATGACATTTCATAGCCTTCCTTGGCTGTGAATAACAAGTAAAAATAGCCACCATTGGCTTCCCAATTTACTAACCCATTCCGACACCATTTCCAAAAGTTTTCACAAAAACAAGACTATACTTGACATTATTTCCCCAAGTTGCTCATGATTGCGAGCACGGCTAATTAATTAAATTTTTAATCTCTACAGAGAGTATACACTTTACCCACATGACACATTCTAGCAATTATGTCAACCATGCCTTGCGATACTCATCGTACCCGATTTGCTAGACTGTGACGAAACCATTCAACTAGTTAAAGTTTAATCTTGCACTTACCCTGGTGATGTTAAACCTTTGCCATAGTCCAGAGATCCGAAACCACGATGGTGCCCCAATGGGAACTCTCCCCATAGCAAGACATACACCATTGTATTGGAATGTTTTAGCTCCAACACCTCGGTGAAGGGAGCTCCTACGAGCGACACCGTTATGGGTGTGCCCTTACTACTCCGGCCTACCAAGATGCAAGATTAAATTTCAACTACTCTAGTGAGTTTAGGCTATCCCATACTAGCACATTTGGTTGCACCAAATTACTTAGGTGGTAGCATCAAGTTCGGTCCTTAACCGACCCAGGCGAGAATCTCCCCCTAACTACGCGTGAGGTCTTTTTCACGCCTCAAGTTAAGTAATAACTCACCCGCGTCTAAATCATAAGTTTGAGTTGGATTTTTACCAAATTAAATAGAAACCATACCTCGGTTCCGTTCATTTAAACAAAGTTGCTCATAGTAGTTAAAATGTTTCCCATCATTTAAAAATCGTTCTAATGAGCATGTCTAAGCAGATACATACATTAATTTTGCAAGTTTTACCCAAGTGACATATTGTCTACACCATTACTAGGTTACAATGGTAAGTATTCAAATGACAAGGTAAAGGAATTACATACAATTGGTTTTAGCTACCGATTCCCACAACATAGCAGTTTACAAGATACACACATGTATATAGTTTGATTAAACAACATAGCATTGAAAATATGGGATCAAAATGGTCAAAGGAGGGTGCTTGCCTGGTTGCTCTTCTTCTAGTGTGTAATCGAGATCGCAGTCGATGCCGTCATCAATCGGATCCGAAATATCGTCGTCTACGCGTTGAATAATAAGAACCGAGACAAAAGCAAATAACATCATATCAAATGAGACAAAAAGAAATCATATATAAATACCAAATTAAAACTTACCAATAAGAACATGATAGTTTTGAGTTTCCAAGTTATCACTTGCATAACAATTTCATTAGTACTCAATGCATGAGAAGCTTTTTGCTTGCATAAGTGGTTGATTACAAAGACTATAGTCATGAGTTTACATAAGGTGGTTTAAGAATTCAAGAGGCTATTTTCATGTTTCTTTGTATCTTTATTTTTGAATTCTTGATGTTAAAATTGTTTGGATTGATAAAAGTAAAACATTCACTAAAGGTTTTGCTTGAATAGTACTTAACTTTATGAATGATCATTAAGGCTTAATATGAATTTAAAGTTGATCAAACTGATATAATTTTTTGCATGAAAAGCAAGGACATGATAGTTTGAGGTCATATGATATGGTTTCATTGAATTTGAGGTTCGTTTATGAAAGTTATAACCAATTGAACATTTCTTTCATTGCATGTTTGACTATCAAGCCATTTGTGCAAACAAAGGTAAAATCTAAATATTTTTGTATACTTATGATCTTTGCAACCCTATGAGTGCAACTAAACTAGTTTCACCAAATTTTGAGCTCATTTAATTCATATTTTAACCCTTTGATTCTTGCATGTAAGTGAGGCTTTCTACAATCATTTTTTGATTCAAATTGCATTCAAATCTAAATGTTTTTTGCAAAAATGGAGCATCTATGATCACATAAGCTTATGGAATTTATTTCATGATTTTTGGGGCTATATTTTTTATTTTTTATACAAGGTACATAAGCGGAGTTTTATGAAACTTTGAATTTAATGATTAAATCTATAGTGAACATGCCAATTTTTATTGCATATTCAACTTCTACTCGATTTTACATGAATTTAGAAATGATGTAGCCAAATGAGGGTATCAGTCAAATAGCGTCACTGCATTGCGCACAAAAGGAATTTGGCGAGGACTTACTAGTTTGCTTGTGACAGAGAATGGGGCTCGCTTGCTTCTACCTGAGTTCAGTGAACTCTCATGAAAACAGTGAAACACAATGAGCAATTGGACAGAGGGGAGGCTTCATCGGTTTTGTGGGAGTGCAGTGGGGAGTTGTTGGGCCAAGGCATGTGTCGAGGATTGAATAACTTCCATAAAGACCATCATACCCCGGCAGTCGGTTTTTGGCTGACCATACTTTCCTTGGATGGTATCCCCAAGGGAGATCCTCGGGTGGACCAGCTAGTGGGTCTGTCCCAACCATGTCTGAGCTAGTGGGTCGTGCTCGGTCCATAAAGATGATGTGGCGATAATTACGCTGTGATTTAGAAGACCGTTAGGCCATGATCTAAGCCAATTACATCCACGACACAGCATGGTGGAAATCAAGGGAGGCGGTTACGGCCATGTTCAGGCACAATAATGGCGTGCTGCTCGGTTGTAATTGCTGCAATCGCTTATAAATACCCCCGCTATAGATTAGGGGAGGGACATGCTGACAAGCAACACACCCATAGGGAAGCATACACGATTGATTCGCACAAGCATCCTGTAAGCATTCAAGCAATAGTAAGATCATTGGACGTAGAGTCATTATCTCGATCGTGAGAGGCCCGAACTAGTATAAAACCTCTTGTTCATCGCCCTTTTGAGTACCATCCCCTTAGCGGCATTCCTCGAACGCAAACCCTTCGCAGAATAGGGGCCCTGGTTGATCCCTCATTCAACAAGTAAGCTCGGCGGGGGATCCGTTTCCCAAATGTCGACAGCTAGTGCTATCCGTAGGGATCGACTGAATCCTTTCGTGAAGAATCCCTGAAGATGCCGAATTCCCAAGATGGTCAAGACCTTTGTGTCTTCAATGATGTTGAGGATGATGACATGTACTACGCCGACGAAGACGTAGCCGGTGTGGTTGATCCAGAAGGTCACATTGAACCCGGCAATCCTTCCCTGACTGCTGCAATGCGAGAGCGTTTCCTCCGCTTGCAGCATGATTCCCTCACTGATGAGGAAGAATGTGATAGTCTCTACGATGGTCTGGATATTCCTGATCATTTTGAGCCCGATCACGAGACCACGTCACGTGGAGACACCATGATGTCGCCTTCGCGGTCCCAGTACTCCCGCGACGTCAATATGGCGGGAGGAGAAGAAGATCCCGAGGTCGAATCCTCGAGGGCTGCTCGTCATTGTCGATACGAGGCAGCCAAGAGTCATCTGGAGGCGTCCCTGAATAGAACCCTAGCAAGCATCCGTCGCCAAGCTCATGAAAAGATGGGCGCCAGGGCTGAAGCCTCGGCTCACGGGAATTCTCGCGAGCACCGCTCTCCGGAGCACGTGCGTGACCACCGGCCAAGATCACCCCCTCCCGTTCCCCAGAGCGTTGAATGGTTGCAAGCCATGGCGACGGTCGTGCGCGACCTTCAGAATTTTCCCGGTCAGGTGGACCTGGAGGCCATGGGCATGGTCGTAGCCGAAAATCTAGAAAAGCTTGCCGCCGACATGAAGCTTTCAGGTCCCCCGGGACAAGGAAGCCCAAACATTTCCCGGGACAGTAGACATCGTTCTCCCATTCGCTCCCATCACGGCGACTCCCGAAGCCTTGCTTGGCAAGGCCGCAGGAAGCATGATCGGTACCGCGAGGACGTTCAGAGCAGTTCTCGGACAACCTCGTGGGACCAAAGGTACGCTCGGTCTAGTCACGGGCATACCGAGTACTCGACCTCGGGGCGGTCTCCGCCGCACCGATATGGAGAGGTATTCTCTCGCCTTGGTCCTCACGTAGGGAGCCATCGCATCAGTGACCGTCATGGTCACCGTGCTCGGAGGGGTCATCATGACAGCCCGACCTTCGGATGTCAAGCTTTCTCAGCATCCCTCCGCGACATCTCATGGTCGAGCAAGTTCAAGCCCGGTCATATCGAAATATTCAACGGGACTCAAAATCTAGATGGGTTCCTCTCGATTTACTCCACTGCGATTCTGGCAGCTGGAGGGGATGAGGGAGTTATGGCCAACTTCCTCCCCATGGTCTTGGATGGAGCCTCTAGGGTGTGGCTCTTCAACCAAAAGGAGGGGTCGATCTGCTCGTGGAGGCAACTCAGTGAAGCGCTCCGGGCAAACATTCAGAGCTGCTACATTTGCCCGGGCAAGGAGTGTGACCTCGAGCATTTGATCCAGACCGAGGGAGAATCGTTAAGGCACTTTGTCCAGAGATTTATTAAGGTAAGGAATTCAATTCCGATCATTTCAGACGAAGCAATCATCCGTGCTTTCAAGTTTGGGGTTTGGGACATCCGCTTCACACAAGATCTGGAGATTCATCCAGATCTAACGGCGAACGAGTTGTTCTGTATGGCCGACCATTATGCAAATGCCGACGAGGTAATCCAGTGGAAGAAGATGCTGGACGAAGGCAAGCTGCCGCCTCAGCCGGGCCTAGAAGGCTCCACAAGGAAGAAGCATCCAGGCTCTGTGGAGAAGAAGATTAAGAAGAAGAAGAGGTCGTCCGTACCGAGCATGGTGGCGGCCATCGAGCATCATCCACCGTGGGCTCCACCGTCACAGCAGCGCGGGAGAGGAAGGGGCCGACCACCTCAGCGGCGCAATGACCAGAGCCGCAATGACCAAAGTCACGACATCCAAGATTGCAGTAGCCAAGGTATGCCTTCAAACGATCGCTTTTGTCCGCTTCATTAGGCATATGGGCACGACCTTCGCAACTGCCAAACCTGGCCATTCCACCTGGAGAAGTTCTACAATGGCAAAGGCCCTATGCCCACACTCCCAGAAAAGGGAGAGAGCAGCAAGAGCAAGGGCAAGGGGCCTGCGGATAAAGATGACGAAGACATGGAGTACCAGGAGCCCTATAATCATATCACGGTTATATTCGGGGGCTCCTCGGCATACAAGTCTTGTAGGGATCTGAAGGAGGCAGCACGGGAAGTACACCACGTCACTCAAGGCAAGCCACCCGTGCAACAGCTCAAGTGGTCCAAACTGCCCATTATCTTCTCCAAGGATGATTGTCCCCTTGGAATGACCAAACCTCAGAAGCTCCCCTTGGTCATGAATCCGACCATCAGCAATACTACGGTGGAGCGAGTCCTCATTGATGGTGGGAGTTCCTTGGACCTCATATCCGCCAAGGTCCTGGACGAGATGCAAGTTCCTCGGTCCAAGATCAAGAGCATAGTGGTCCCATTCTTCGGCATTGTTCCGGGCACCTCGGTCAAACCTCTTGGCCAGATCGTCTTGCCCGTCACGTTTAGGAGTCCGAGCAACTTCTGAACGGAGATGATCACCTTCGAAATGGTCAACTTTGAGTCAGCCTACAACGCCATCCTCGGTAGGCCGGCTCTTTCTAAGTTCATGGGTGCTACACATCACGCGTACCACTGCTTGAAGGTTCCTGGCCCAAATGGTGTGATTACCATAAGGGGGAACCAAAGGGCGGCCTTGAATTGTGATGAAAAGTCAATCGACGTGGTCGAGCAGTTGCCTCAGCGCGGCCCCGACCAAGAGCCGAAGAATTCCCGACCAAAAATTGCCCTCCAGCTAGGAGGAGAAACCAAGGCGGTCCCACTAAGCAGCGCAGATCCGGCTAAGGTTGTGCATTTGGGATCTTCCTTAGATCCCAAATAGGAACTCGAGCTCATTACTTTCCTCTAGAGGAACACGGACGTGTTCGCCTGGGAGCCGTCCGACATGCCCAGAGTCCCAAGGGAAGTAATCGAGCACGGGCTAGCTATTCGGCCTGATAAGAAACCTATGTGGCAGAAGCTCAGGTGCTTTTCCCCAGAGAAACAGGCAATCATCCGGGATGAACTCGACAAGCTCCTCAAGGCCGGCTTTATCCGGGAAGTTGAGCATTCAGAATGGCTGGCGAACCTGGCCATCGTCAAGAAGAAAGAGATGGGGTGTAGTGACCAATTTACTATGTTAGTGAGGTCTTGCACGGACCAAATAAGCGATACCCTGAGGTCCAGAAGCTCTTGTACTTGCTATTCATGGCCTTAAGAAAGCTGCGCCATTATTTTCAAGCCCATAAGGTCGTAGTTCCGACCAACTTTCTACTTAGGGAGATCCTAAGAAATCAAGACGCTGGTGGTCGAATAGCAATATGGGCTATGGAGCTCACCGAGTTCGATATTCACTTCTCAGCTCACACGGCGATCAAATCCCAGATCCTGGCAGACTTTGTAGCGGAATGGATGAATCCGGTGCCACCCGCTACCGAGCTCGATAGATCCGGGGAAGGTCGTTGGACCATGTACTTCGACAGGTCACGAGCCTACGAGCACTCGGGGACTGGAGTCGTGCTGGTATCCCCCCAGGGAGATCAACTCCAGTACGCCATCCAGTTACACTTTGCCGCAACCAATAACGCGGCAGAGTGTAAAGGCATCTTGGCCAGGCTACGAGCATGCAAAGCGCTCGGAGTCCAACGACTAACTGTAAGAGGTGATTCGCAGTTGGTCGTCAACCAAGTTAATAAGAGTATCAGTGTTCCGATGGCTCAATGGTGCTTTACTTGGTTGAAGCAAGGAAGATGGAGAGGTATTTCAGGAATTTCAAAGTGCTCTACATCCCCAGGAAGGATAATTCCTTGGCCGACCACCTTTCAAAGGTCGGTTCCTCCCAAATGCCCGTCTCGGCGGGAGTGCTCGTCGAGCACTTATACAAGCCCTCCATTCCCTCTGTAGTGGAGGCATCGGAGACATGCAGTAGCGTCTCCCTCCTCGAGCATGGTGCAAATTGTATGATGCCATTCGTCCAATATCTTGCACATGGGACACTGCCCGAGAAAGAAGCCGAGCGTTCCTGGCTTATAAGGCGATCCTCTCCCTACAAGTTGATCGAGGGCGCCTTATACCGCAAAGGAGCACTAGGAGTCCTCTCCAAATGCATATCTCAAGAAGAGGGCAAATTCCTTCTTAGAAATATCCATGAGGGAGTGTGCGGAGCTCACTCATCTTTCAGGACGCTTGTGTGCAAAGTCTTTCGATTGGGTTATTATTGGCCAACGGCCTTAGCCGATGCTCGGTCGATCGTGGCGACTTGCCAGGCATGCCAGTTCCATGCCTGCAAGGCACATCAGCCAGCGTACGTGCTTCAAACTATCCCTTTGTCATGGCCATTCTCGACCTGGGGAGTCAATATACTCGGACCTTTCCCCTGAGGTCGGAAGAGCTGCAAATTCTTGCTCATAGCCATCGACACTTTCACTAAGTGGATTGAAGCTGAACCCGTGTCGACCATTTCGGCTCAAGCAGCCAGGAAGTTCTTTCGTAGTAACGTGGTGACGTGTTTTGGCATTCCCAATTGCCTCATCATGGATAATGGCACTCAGTTCACTAGCGAACTGTTTCAGGCCTACAGTGAAGACATCGGGACAAAGGTCTGCTTCGCCTCTGTAGCGCATTCGCAGAGCAATGAAGCGGCCGAGTGAGCAAATGGGCAAATTATCCAAGGAATCAAGAAGAGGGTTTTCAAAAACCTCAGTCAATACGATCAATCATGGGTGGACGAGCTTCCTTCCATCCTTTGGTCGGTCCGCACTACGGCGAGCCAGGCTACGGGTGAAACCCCTTTCCAGCTCGTCTATGGTGCAGAGGCCATATTGCTCGCTGAAATAGTGCTGGGTTCTCCAAGAGTACACTTGGTCGACAGCATTGACCAGGAGCTTGAGTGTCTCCTTAACCTAGACCTCGCTGAGGAGACACGCTCGCTGAGGAGACACGCGAACGGGCTTAGTTGCGATCCACCGTTTACCTACAGCCTCTTCGTAGGCATGCGGCTAAATCGGTCCAACCAAGGACCTTGCAAGTTGGTGACCTAGTCCTGCGACGAGTTCAGGACTTGTCAAAGGCCAAAAAGTTGTCCCCCAGATGGGAGGGTCCATTCATGGTCGTCTCAATGGCACGCCTGGGGGTTGTCCGCTTAGCGATGGAGGATGGTCGGGTGCTCACCAACTCTTGGAATATCGATCAGCTGCGTAAGTTCTTTGTCTAACTTTCATTTACCTTTGTGTCTTACGTATGCTCAGCGTATTTTTCTATAAAGTTCGGTTCTTTCACCCACGTGAATTCCATTCTTTCCAAGATTCTATGAATGTCTCTAAGGTCACTGCCCGTTGGTAAGCCGACTCAGTCTCGCACAAGGGCACACTTTTCTCTTCATGGTCTTGGTGATGGGATGAGCACGGCGGGCAGGAACATTCGCTTCAATCAGCCTATTCTAAGGTTCGGCTAGCGTGCTCAAGAACGTACAGAGTACCACGACCAGCGCCGAATCACTAATCTCGCCGCGAGAGGCCGCAGTCTTCATAAGCCGATTATCGTTCACAGTAGTCCTTCACTGCAAGTTCACAATCGCATACAGACACCCTCTCGGATGGTCCAGAGCCTTAGCTTGAATCACGCGTGTTCGATCGTCGTGTACTCTATCGGGCAACCGCACATCCTTCCTCGTCAAGGCTATGCTCGCAACTTAGGGGCATGGGTTCGAGACATTCAGGAAGTCAAGGCCGGGCGTGTTTCTTTCTCCCGACCTATCCCATGCTTGCAACTCAGAGAATTGGTGGTTAGGTCGTCGAGGGAGAAGCGCGCATTTTTTCTAACTCTCCTGTGAACAAGCTCGTGCTCACAACTTAGGCGCACGACCTTCATTCACAGCGGGGGCTTAGTAGGGACGAACTACCGTGCTTTTCTAAAAATACGCTTCGTGTTTCGTTCTACATTTACTTTTGTTCGTATCCTTTTTGCCCACCTCGCCATGTTTTCGTTTGTTTTGTAATGGCACTCATCGAAAAGGGCAAATCACCAAAGATACAAGACAAAAGGCGAGACTCATGGCAAAAGTTATTCAGATTATCAAACAAATTACATAAAGACAAGTCCTAGACAAGGAGTTATTTTGTGGGGACCCGGATTACCAAATTCGGACCCTCCCGTGTTTCAACCGCTTAGTCCAGAATAGCTAGCGCACACAAAGATACAATGATGATAACACGTACATATCATAAAGTTCATAACAAGAAGCAAAAGAGTGTAACAACATCATCACATTATTACAAGTATGAAGCCTTACTACCAAGTGTAAAAATAGCAAATGAAATGTAGAACAAAAAGAGCCAATCGGTTAGCCCACAGCAACCGATCGGGGTGCGCTCCTAGAAGATCGAGTCGTCCTCCTCATCAAGTCTCCAAAGACAAATGTCTAATCGGTGGAACACCGCTCTCGCCTCACCCTTCTCCCATCATCTGCTTTTGGAATAAGCATTCGCAATAAAAGCGAGGGTGAGTATGCAACATACTGCAAGTCTTGAAAACATAATGCAATTAACTAAATGCAAGGCTTAAACAAAGGAATGCATAATATGGCTCATTTGCATAAAGCGAAATTTAAAGGAAATACAAGTAATAATTTCTAAAGCAAAGATTTACCAAAATGTAAATAACATAATTAATTAAATTGAAGTATAACAATTTTCCGTGTTCCATCTACGGTTGGCTCTAGTAGCCAAACTAAAACCCGGAGCTCTAGCAGTCATGATTCCCAACCACATTTTCATTTTAAACCAAATCATCATTTTTCCATTTAAAACCAAAACCATAAAATCTACTATGTGAAAGCGGTCCACGCTGTTCTTATCCGTAGGCACGGCTACTCAAGTAGTTTTAAGACTCTGCAGAGTGGTACACTTTACCCACACGACATGATCAACCCTTTGCGCCAAGCTATTGACACACTTCCTTTGGTGTGCCGGCAGGAGATCATGACAAGGCTTTACAATGCATATACTGCTACCGACTACCGCTAAGGTTTCACATTGGTAGGGCTACCTCCGCCAGATCGAAGCCCCTCTTGCGCTTTAAGAGTACCCTCCCAGAAACCGACAAATTTCAATGACGAAGTCAAATAACGATACATGCAAATTACTTAGCCAGTCGCACTCCATAATAGACATGTGGTTGTATTGTATAGCATGGCCCAAGGTAACACACACATCGGTCCTTAATTGACTAGGGCGACAATCACATTCCAAAATTTTGTGCATTCCGCACCCTCCATTCAACCAATCCGCTTGCCTAAATCATTTTTCACTTTTAATTTCAAATTAACACCGCAACACCAATTGCCATAATTTCCACAATTCACTTTGAATCAAGAATGAAATCATTTCCATAATGGTAAGGTACCGACGTGATTAAGCATGGCTAAGCATTTTCACCGCTCCTTAATAAAATGATTACCATTAATTACATAATTAGTTTTCCTAAGGTGTCAAAGGTTGTCAAGTTGAATATCAATGTGGCATAACAAAGTTGGAATATAGCTAAGCATTGAAACAGTATTTAAAGTATGATACGCACATAATAAGCGTGCAATAATTTAAACACAAAATAGCATTTCATAAATTTGGGTTCAACATGGTCAAGGGAGACTTGCCTTCAACCTCTCCCGCTGTTGTAACCTCCGCTGGATACTCCTCTCGCTCAAACGGTGCGTCGTCTATACGCGAAACACGCAAAACGAGACAAAGCAATAAATAAACAAAAATAAATAAAATCCAAAAATTCCTAAAAATGACACCAACAGATAGATATTGATTTTAGATGAATTTAGAAATTTAAATCGTTCGAACCGGAGTTCGAACGGAGGAGAACGGAGCTTCCGAAGTTTAAATGAAGAGAAAATCAGAATAAATTGGAAAAGGTTGACACGTGTCGCAACGCTATTGGCTGGCAATTCGGTTATTCGGAAAAATATCAGAAAAATAAAATGAGCACAGTACCACTGACAGGACTCAATCCATGGCTCGGTGGTGTGACGTGGCGGACACGCGAGCATTAGGGCACATGTGGCGATGACATGGCAAATACGTGGAAGGTGACAAGGCGACACGCGAGACGTTAGTGTCGACGTGGCATATTCGTGGCGACACATGGCCTGCACGTGGCGGTGACGGGGCGACACGTAGAGGCTATAGCATGCGTGGCGGACACAGAGTAGCTACGCAAGCAGTTGGAGACGACGTGGTGTTGATGTGGCACCACGTGGCTTACATGTGACGGTGAGGTGGCATACATATGTGCACACATGGTGATGACATGGAGGTGATGGCGTGATAAAAATCGACGGCAAGAAATGGGTGCGGTGGAATAGTTTACCAGAGGAAAGAATAGAGTGCAGATCTTGAACCGTTGAAGAAGGATCCGACGGCGCAGAACTTGCGAAGACTTCAACGGCGAAGGTAGCAGCGCTTCTTTGCCGGAGCTGGAGAAGACGGAAGACCAAACCGTGAAATCGTGCCGGATCGAAGAGAAGAATTAGTGAATCTGATAGAGCATGAAAAGGTGAACTTAGTGATACCAAAAACTGCGGCGAAGACTCACCGGAGAAAGAGAAAGAAGCGGCGGAATAGCTCGGTTCAAACGGCGCATTCCGGCGAGGGCTAGCGGCTTCACGGAGGCGTCTTCGCTGAAGAGGGAAGAAGGAAGGTGTGCGGCGCAGGGAGGGGAACACAACCCAAGGTACGGAGGTACTATTTATAGCCTCGGGAGGCGTGAATCGGCACGAACGTCAAGGTGCCCCGTGCGGCTAGGGTTTCCCGTGGCGGCGGCAGTTCGGCGACGTGGCGCGACACGGTCCGTTGATTCGGCGCAGATTGACGGCTCAGGCGTGACGCTGGTTTAGGGTTTTTGGCGAGTTGGGCTGTGCGGGGACACGGGCCGGACGGAATGTGAATAGTAGCGGGCCGAGGTGGATTGAACAGTGTTTTCGGCCCAAAGGAAAAAAAATTCCGAATTAAATGAAATCCATAAATCCGAATAAACTTCAAATAAATCAAATAAATATCAAATAAATTCGGAAAAATCCCCAAAAATACAGAAAAATCAATTGAAGCACAAGGAACCCAAACAAAATAATAAATAATTATTTTGAATTATAAATTAATCGTATTAAATCCTTTTTGCTTTGGAAAATTCAGTTTAAGTTGGAATTAATTCGAGAAAATTTCCACGGGTTCGGATTTTGAAATTCAAGTCCAGGAATTTGAAAAACAGAATGTTACATATTTCCCGATCTTTGCTCATCGAGCTCGGCTTCAAGATCAAGGACTCGCCTTCGAGCTTCGCGTCCTTCGCGAGCCTCTTGGCAGAATCGTTTCATCTCATCCTTGTCTTGGTTGGCGAGTTCAGCGGCCTCCCGGGCTGATCGGCTTAGCTTGTCCGCCCTTGCCTCCGAGGCTTGAGAGTGTTGTTGTTCTTGCTCTAGCCTGAGCTCGAGCTCGCACATCTGCTCTCTATTCCTTGTGGCATTTTCTTCGGCTTGGCAAAGCTTTGTCTGAACCTCCCCAACCCAATCTTTAAGGTCGGCCAGCTCTTGCTCAAGCTCCGCTACTTTGGCATCATGCTCGACAGTGAGCTTGGCCACGACCTCCAGGGGAACGGTCGTCGATTTGAAGTACACCATGGTCGCTTGAGCTCCTACGGGCAAAAAGGTCTTAAGTTTTCGTTCGTTTCTCCAAAGAAGAAAGTTTCAGAAATGAGGTACACTTACCCAACGGAGACAAGCACAAAGGTTATCCCGGAAGGCCTTGGTGACGTCTTCCTCCCGAAGGTCCGCGAGATATCCCGCTGGGGACTTCGACGGGGAGACTTGGTCTTCCTCCCGAGCATGCATTTCGCTAGAGGCCCTTCCATTTTCCTCCTAAGCAAGAATTTCGCTCGGGGGCTTCAAGCTTTCCTCCCAGGCAGGCAGTTCGCCCGGGGGCTTCGTGCTCTCTCAAGCAGGCTCTTCGCTCAAGGGCACGGGGTCTTCTTCCTCCTCCCGAGCAGCCGATTTGCTCGGAAGAGCCAAGTACACGTCTTGGAGGGAGGGACCCTCCAGGGCTGGGAGTTTCGCGGCCGGCTGGTCGGTTCGTCGGTGAGGTCTTCCGCTGCCGCGAGATCGACGCCCTTGCCATCACAAGGTTGGCAGCAAGAGCGAGCTGCCTCTCTATGGCACAATCAAGGATCTCATAAGCCATAGCCCTAAAATTCAAAAAGCCCTAGGAGCTATCACGCCCACGTCAATAGAGTGGGGTTAGCTCGGACAAAAAAAAGAAGAGAAAGGAGAAAAAGGCGAAGAACAAAAATTACCTTCGTTAAGTTCCTCGCTGTCATCTTCGACGGCTTTGGCTACCGCCGCAGCCACGAGCTTGGATTTCTCCACGGCAGCGCGGCTAATCCTTGCCATCAAGGGGTCGACCGCCTCCATGTTGACCTCCTCCAAAGTCTTCTTCAGGCGCCGGCGCTTCTTTGCAAGAGGTGGTGTCCTCATCATCTTCCTCGGACTTTATTGCCAGAGAGACCGAGGTGGCTCGGGCGAGTTTGTCCTGAAGCGCGACAATCTCCCCCTCCAGCGCCTTGCGCTCGGCGTCCCTCACCTCCTCGACTAGTCTCGCCTACTCCGCAAGCTGCTGCAAGCAAGCCATCAGACCCGGTTTTCTCTCGAAGTATCCCTCGATCCAGGCCTTCAAGTCACTTACCTCCATTCTGTCGGCGAACTCTAAGTGTCGCCGGGGAGGGCTCTTGGTCAAATCTGCCCACGCCTTTAAGGGCCGGGTAGGCGGTGGTGGTGGTGCCGATCGTTTCCCCTTCGCTTTCTTGGTCTTAGCGGCAGGGATGGCTCCCCCTTGGTCGCGTAACAGTGGCTCAAGTTCGGCCACCGCAGCTTCAAGAGCAATTTTCTCCTACCAAAAGCAAAGGAAGCGTTAGAAGATGCTCGGGCAAAGAGCAAAGGAAGCCATTCATGTTTTATGAAACTAGTAGATTTTAGTTCGGGCAATATTTGACCTACTCAGTTGTTCCGTTGTTGTGCGGTGCACAAAATTTATTAGTTTGTAATTAGTTTCTTCAATAAAATGAAATCTTCTAGACTTCTAGATACTAGGTAGAATGGCACGCGATGCCGCGCCCGGCAAAAAAATCTGACCCAAATTTTTCTACAAAAAATGAAATTTAGTTTTTCTCAGTGGTGTTTTTTTTTAAATTGGCTGGCTAGAAGCTATCGGTGAATTTGCGTAACGTAATTCCAATCTTTTGTGTCGAAAGAACCAGTGCCCGTGCTGAATCTGTCGATGCGTGTTTTATTTAGAAAATTGCGGTTGAATCCGTGTTTTTTTTTGTGTTTGCTAAAAAAAATGGGTCATCAGGATCCGCCGGTGAATCTACAGGTCGATATAAATATTTGGACGAATTAACTTTTTTTAAAAAAACCCACGGTTATGACCCGTTGGCAAATACACAAGTTGTTATAAACCTTCGACGAATCCGTATTTTTTTTGTCGATGCATTTTTATTTAGAAAATTGCGGTTGAATCTGTGTTTTTTTTTATTTTTTAAAAAGAAAAGTGCGGACTTTTTTTATGTATTTCCTTTTTTAAAAGGCTGCTCGGACTCGCGGGCGAATCCATGAACCGCTATAAACTTTCACCGAATCTGTTTTTTTCTTTTTTTGGTTTTTTGTGTTTGCTAAAAAAATGGGTTGCTATAAATCTTCGGACTAATCTACATTTTAAAAAAAAACTCGCAGTTATGACCCGTTGACAAATCCATAAGTTGCTATAAACATTCGATTTAATCTGTTTTTTTGACGAAAACATTTTTTCGGGTGTTTTTTTGATTTAAAACATTTTTTCCGAGAAAACGGAGGAAGGACCTGAACGTAAGAAGGAGGGACCTGTTTGTTATTTTTTTGGACCTATTCGCTATCCTGAAAAATTAGAAAAGGGCTTATTCGCGATTTGAACTTAACGGGAGGCTTTTCCGTAAAATACCGCGCCAGGGACCCAAATGCGAAGAAAAAAAATTATCTTTGCCTCACAAAAAATCGCAAAGGACCTATCCGTAATTTCGCAAAGGACCTGGCAAAAAAAGGACGGCAAACGTACGGGGCTCGTTCGGAGGACTCCAAAACTTCCCGGTGTAATAGAGGTATTATTCATTCCTCTCGCTAAATGGCAATATTCGTATAATCTTTTATCATACAGATTTGCTAAATATTAGTTGACATTTTTTTCTTGATTTCAATTGTTTATTCCATCATCGGATGTGCCTCGGGATCATAGATCAAAATCCAGGCAAAATTCCATAAATTTCATCAAGGATTTTGGATTTTGGTCGAGGACGAGATTTAAAATCCCAACCAAATAAAAAAATATGAAAAAACATAAAATTACTACAGTATTTTCATAAATTTCAGAGGATTTTAGCACATTTCACCAAAATCTCGGGTAATTTGACCGGATTTTAACTTTCGAGGACCAGATTTGGCCCAAAACCCTTAAGAATGTCATATTCGTGAAAATTTGTTTAGAAACCGAACTTTTGAGACATTTTATAAAAATGATTAAACACTGTCAGAGTTTTATAAAATTTTATATTCTTGATCATGCTCTGACAAATTTATGATACCATATTTAGCAGTCTAGGATTGTACAAAAATAATTTCAAAATAATTGAACTTCATTTGTTATCTTTAAAAATCAAAAATAGAATAAACATAATTGAGATAGTAACTTTGTCAGAATTTTATAAATTCACTCAAGTGTGATCATGATCAAAAATCTTTATGAGAGCTTAAGAACTGCTCATCATCCTTATCTAAAAGTTTTAAAAATTTTAAACTTACATTGGTTGTTCAATCAAATCTATGGTAGTAATACATGTCACTATATGGCCTTTATCAGACAATAGCACTGTCACAATTTTTACAAATTTCTTAGGGTTGATCATCAGGTGAAAATTTTATGAGAATATTAGTGATGCTTCAAGACTGTCCACAAAATTTTTAAAAATTTCCTAACATGTATTGTACCATTTTTCCTTCGGTTGAAATTTGTTGGTCAGCTTTTTTATCAGGATAGTAGCACTCTTTGAATTTTGGAAACTTACTAAGGCTTGATCATCATTTAAAAATTTTATGGAAACATTATTTATATGTTAGAACCATTCACAAAAAATTTCAAAATTTTCTAACATGGTTTTAACTATTTTTCATTGGGTTGAAATTTGTTAGTCAGCCTTTTATTAGGACAGTAGCACTATCAGAATTGTTAAAAATTCCTCAGACATGATCATGATTTGAAATTTTTACAAGAATATTAGCAATGTGTTAGGATCATCCACAAAACTTTTCAAAATTTTGGCCAAAATTTCGTTTCAAAAATTCCAGATTTTAAATTTTATTTTGAATTTTGTCTAGATTTCTTCCAAAATTTTGAGATTTCATCAAAGTTTTGGATTTCGCCTGCCTCCAAGATGTAAACTGAAAACAAAAATTCACCCTGCTTGCGATAGGTCCCCTATGTTTTTGGATTCTGGGTCCGCAATCTATTATGGGGTTTGAATTGCAGTTTTGTTCCTGTTTGTTCGACTCAAGGACAATAAAAAAAAGTTGAACTCATGTGTGAAAATTTGGTAATGCTTGCAGTTCCGTGTGAAAATTCATGAATTTGTAATTGACTCCTTCAAGAAAAATGAAATCATGCGCAACAATTTCAGGAACTATCGTGCAGTATTCAGTCTACATACTCCATCCGTTTCACTATATTTATTAATAGCCTCAGGATTCGCTGTTTTAAAAATTTTGTCAATTGAGGAAATTAAGAGCATATTTGTGTAATATTTTCACTCTCTATCTCCCTATGTAAATGTTTTAGAAGTGGTTAAATAGTTGCAGCATATCATTAACTTTTTCTTAAGTTTATTGCTTTCTTAGTCTGTTCGTATGGGCTGGGAACAAATATAGCAAAACTGAGGGAGTATGAAAGAAGTGATGTTCGTTTCCTAAGGAAAACATGGATATTAGTACAAGAGTTCTTTTATAGTTCACATAATTTAATATGAACTGTTTATTCTTTTTAATCCAATGGATCAAATTAGTTAGGTGTGGGCATTTGTAAACCGAAACAGAATTACCGAACCAAATTAACCGATTATTTTGGTTTTTTTCAGTTTTTGATTCGATTTTTTTTTAGTATAATTCAGTTTTTGTTGTTCGGTTCGGTTTTTCGCTTCCAAAAAACCAAAATAACCGAATAACGAAATAACCATGTACAATACTATTTTTATAATGTTCTTCCTAAAGCCACTAAATAATTCTCATGTTCTAATACATTTATGCATATGTTTGATATATTCACATGTTCTATTATGTTTATATTGTAATGACCTATGGATATTATGTGGGTTTATCCCTACTTTGTGTTGTGATATGTGAAGGACTAAATATAATCTACCTAATATTTATTCATATTTCGGTTAACCGAAAAACCGAATTAACGGAACCGAAATATTTCGGTTAATTCGATTCATTTTTTTATTTTTGTCCGAGAAATTCGGTTTCTAATTTTCAAAAACCAAATTATTTTAAAACCAAAAAAAACTAAACCGATCAAACCAAATACCCACCCCTAAGATTAGCTAGTATTTATTTATACTTCCTTCGGTAGTAGACTAGTAGGAATACCCTCAAGAAATCAATGGCTAGATCTGATTTCTATTGCCTACGATATAGTGCCAGTATAATTCACTGTAAAATTTCTCTAGTACAGTCCTATAATCTTTTATTTCTCCTAGTAAATTTCATAAAACTACATGTTTCTTATATAAACTATAAGAAAACTATTGGTTTTAGTTTCTATTTCACAAAACTACAGATCTTAAGACAAGTTGTATAATAAAACTAAAGGTTTTAGAATTGATAGTTTCTTGTAATAAGTCTAACAATGTAAGTCCATATGGTAGCCTCACGCACGCGTGAGGCAGAAAATAAGGGTGTGAGGCTGCCATGCGGGCCCACAATGTCACACTTGTTACAAGAAATCTTCAATTCTAAAACATGTAGTTTTGTAACGTAAGTTATCCTAAAACCTATAGTTCTACAAACTGCATTTTTGCATCACAAGTTCTTCTGAAATCTATAGTTTTGCGAAATAAAAACTAAAATCTATAGCTTTATGATAATTTATACAAGAAAATTATAGTTTCGTGAAATTTACTCTTTTTCTGCCGATAGAATCCTCAGTTCTAATATGCTTTAGAAGATTTTTTTTTTGTGATAGAGAGTGGAGAAGCCATGCTTAACTATGAATCCAACGCTTGAAGAACCAAACGGCCACGCAAGTCCATTCCAATTTGGTAAATCGTCAAAGAAGCATTGCTAAAGGGGGACAGCTCTTTTGCATCGGCGATTCACAATTTCCTTAATTTGTTCACTGACCACAAGCATGAATGAAAAGATTCGGACAATGGGTAATTAATTGTCTGTTGTCTCTTAATTTACTGAGTCGATGAGTTGTATAACAGCAGGAATACAGGATTAATGACGATGATCATTTGATCCAAAGAAGTGATCAAAATATCAAGTGTGTATTGGGGTCTTCATCGATCTCAGAACCATGCATGCATGCCCCATTGTTCTTCAGCCAAAACCTGAATTGGAAGAAGCTCACAGTCACACCTGCACGTCCAGTACAGACGTGCGATACTGCACGTACGTCGCTTGCACTCGGGAGAATCTCTCCTCGATCGCCACGCAGCAGCGTACTGCATGTCCAGTGCTCCGTCGGGGATGGTGCCACCGATGTTGGCCCGTTCGGAGCCATCATATGATGCGCCTTGAATCATGACTTGCTCTGGGCTTGGGTTCGCCAACAGGGAGCAAATTGAGAGGAGCACCTGAAAGATCATGCCATATCAAACAAGTTAGTGTCAAACATAAACCATCAAACTAGTTCGAGACGCATGCTTTTATGCCTTCCCTCCTAATATAAGTTACACAAATCTTGAAGGAAACGAAGAGGTAAGTAATCACTATCTACCTTTCATGCGCCTCCCAGCTAGTTTTACTTTAGAAGTCAGTGTAATGCCAGCATACGCACATGGGATTGACACTTTTGAGTTTTGATGAAACACCTTTCTCTTGGATGGCAGTAATTGTTCTGCAGAATCCGGATAATGAACTTCAAGTCAGAAAATGAACAAGGCATGGCAACTCACGAATATAAATGCTCAATCATACTTTTAGTTAGTTATAACTGAACCTGCTAAGTGGGACCTAGAACTTTTACTACATGAAAAACTCTGGAGGATGCCAGTGGCACATCAGCACATATGAATCTCTGCAATCTGCAAAAGATGGTTGTTCGTACCATAGGATCAGTACTTTGCCCAACATAAACTTGGTGGTAGCATAGACTGATCAAGACCATAAACAAATAATCATCCTAATTCGACATTGTACGAAATCTGTTTTAGCATTAAGCCGTTCAGAAAAGGCTAAGCAAACATCTTTGCATTAAACCAAACAGGAAGGGAAAACAGGTGGTCAAGTGAGGTAATAATTCTCGTGTTAGTTACACAACCTGTTATCTACATCATATAAAGTAAACTGCTATGATAGATAAACATACCAGAGGATGAAATGAAACTAATGATGCAAACCAATCACCAGGAAGCCGGCCAATGTGTGCGCAAATAAAGTTTGCTTTAAGATTTGTACAACTTCAAAAAATGATGCTTTAAACTTACCCCTTCGCTTACTTTAAGATTTGTACAACTTGTATTAGGAAGGAAAGTATTGAAGCACTGCTCATAATTAAATTATCTAATATGTTCTAGCAAATTTTTTTGCATGACATTTTGAGAAGATTTGATTCATCTCGTTGCCTTAATAGCTTTAGAATGTACACAACTCATACACAGAAGCAATGGTATGATATCTCGTAGCTAAAGACAATGGTTTAATGCCCTTACCACAAACAAATTGATAGTCTGGGGGAAATAAATTATAACCAAAACGAAGCTGCCTGCATAAGGCCTATCTCCTGGACCCAAAATATTTGCTTTCCAGTGGAACATATCGTCTGCCATGGGGCATCATAGTTTCTGAAAGAATGCACTTCAGTCATAAAAAGAGTAATTGAGTATCCAGACATGAAACTCAAAGGCAGAAGTCACTTCAAGAAAGTAAGACATATTTCATCATCTTGCAGCTTCAGCTGAGATCGCTTCTCTGCTGTATTCAGGTAATTCACGATTTAACTGCAGAATTCGGTACATTGATCTTTTTCCAACATGCAGCCAAAGAACGGCAGATTATTGTGTCAAGGACGTGTACCATTGCTCATTACTGACTGCCCATGCCTCCTGATGACAACCAACCTGGACGCAGAACTGGATGCCATTTTAAGCTTAACTACCTCAACAGTCCTAAATGTCATTTTGCCAACTTCTTAGATAAACTTGTCTGGAATCTGGATAGGTTGCCCATGTAAAAAAGATATTAAAGTTAGCAAAGCATACACAGAATTAGATCCATCAAAGCTCCAAGTTGATCATAGGTCCTTAGTTCATTTACCTCTTCATTATCGCTGCTGAAATGTTAAAGCTACACAATACCAGGGAAAACATTCTCGGCGCGGAAAAAATCTCAGACCCCTCCAAGAAATCCGGTTACTGCTGGGTTACCGCGATTCTACCATAGAACACCGTTCATGCCAGCTTCACGAGCAATACCCACGGGCAGAACAAGTTTGCTGACATGAATTCGTGAAACGCTTAAATTCAAATGCCCTAAACAACATGGATAATATCAACTTCACTGAAAGATTTTTTCTTATGGTTATGACTAAATCATGCGAGTGATGTGAGTAAAAGATGTTGGCCCAAACCTCCTCTGCCATTTGACGTTGAGAATTGGAGTCTGACGAAGAAGAATGCACACAATGTGTCACGAAGGTGGTGGTACCACTCATCAACGCGTGTCTAACAACAAAACAGAGGAGTAAAAGAATTGGACGTGTGACCCTCAAGCGATGTGATGTAGTGGTGCAGATT
This sequence comes from Guadua angustifolia, assembly GCA_036346375.1. Taxonomy (NCBI): domain Eukaryota; kingdom Viridiplantae; phylum Streptophyta; class Magnoliopsida; order Poales; family Poaceae; genus Guadua; species Guadua angustifolia. Next base: position 36,268,023 of record CM070503.1, read on the forward strand.
GATGCGGTAGTCAGGTCTACAGCCCCAAAAGAATTCGCAGGTCCAGATTGATGTAGTGGTGCTGGTTGCATCAGTCAGTATGTCAATTACAGAAGAAAAAAATATAAAATAGGAGTTGGGGGGAGAGCACAGGTGTTACCTTGTGTTTGAGATGCTAAAAGGGGTCACTTCAGATCGTCACGAGTGGGATACGAACAAATGTGGTAATATTTCTTCTAACTTCTTGGTTTGATCCCACAGGTCGCCACTGATTTGATGTGTGGATGATTTTCCAGCAAAGTGGGGAGGCCCTCTTGGGCAGCGATCGGATTTCAGGACAGCAAAGCGCCTGCTCCTGCTGTTCCGTGAAGCTTTCTGCCCACTGATCAAAACGGAAGGTTAATTTGTGGAGGGGAGCGGAGAGGTGGCTGTAAAGTGGGGAGGCCCTCCCTGGGCAGCCATCAGATGTCAGGACAACGATGTACCGTTTTGATTACAGAAGAAAAAGGATAAAAGGAGATTGTCAGCTCCAGATTACAGAAGAAAAAGGAGTTGGGGGGAGAGCACAGGTGTTACCTTGGGTTTGAGGTGCTAAAAGGAGATTACGTGTAAATCTGGCAACTTATTGATTTGAACCTTCAGATCGTCACTGATATCAGATATATAGAGTCCTTCCAGTGAAGTGGGGACGCCCTCCCTGGGCAGCGATCGGATTTCAGGACAGTGAACTATCCTTAATACCTTGAGAGAAGAAAGGAGATGCAACCCTTCAGGGAGGGACTGCAGACTTCGGCATTCATAAAATTCTAGTTCATTGAGGGAGGTGAGGAGCTGAAGCGCCTGCTCTTGCTCTTCCGTGAAGCTTTCCGCCCGCTGATCATAACGGAAGGTTAATTTGTGGAGGATAGCGGAGAGGTGGCTGCAAATGGGAGCAACAAGCACCGCCGAGATGCTATCCACATCAAGTTGCTTCAGTTGGAAGGAACCTGCACGAATTATGTTGGTCCTGACCACCTCCGAGAGTAGATCCGCTGCTATAGAGCAGGTTCCACTCTCATTATAAACCTCTAACATCTTGAGGTTGAATGTGATGCGAGGATTGAACCCATCCATTGTTAAATTATCACAGTCTCTTATTTCTAGACAGGTGAGAGAGGTGAGGTTCGAGAGCAGAGCCATTGACTGCATGCTTGACTCATCCCAAATGGAAAGTTCCCTGAGGGAGGTAGGGAACGGCTTGATTATCTGAGCTGCTTCTCCTATAGACCACCGAGAGAATATTTTGCCGCAGCAACTTATCTCCAATGATTGGAGCGACGTGAGTTCCCGTAGTTCTCTTCCATCCATTGTTAAATTATCACAGGTTCTTAGTACTAGACTGGTGAGAGAGGTGAGGTTTGAGAGCAGAGCCATTGACTGCATGCTTGACCCATCCAAAATACAAAGTTCCCTGAGGGGGGTAGGGAACGGCTTGATTATCTGAGCTGCTTCTCCCATGGACCACCGAGAGAATATGTTTCTGCAACGTATTATCTCCAATGATTGGAGCGACGTGAGTTCCCGTAGTTCTCTTCCATCCATTGTTAAATTATAACAGCATTCTAGTTCTAGACGGGAGAGAGAGATGAGGTTTGAGAGCAGAGCCATTGACTGCATGCTTGACTCACCAAAAATGGAAAGTTCCCTGAGGGAGGCAGGGAACGGCTTGATTATCTGAGCTGCTTCTCCCATGGACCACCGAGAGAATATGTTGCCGCAATTTTTTATCTTTAATGATTGGAGCGACATGAGTTCCCGGAGTACTCCTCCATCCTCCATAGGCAGAATTAGGTTCTTACAATTTTTTATCCAGACCTCGCGCAGTGAGCTGGAGCATGGGAATTGCAGCACTAGTTCCTCAAATGAATCTTCGATCTTCAATTCGGAAAGAGCTGGGAAACAATTGAGTACTTTTGACAACGATTTTCCGTTAGGACGAAATCTCTTGAGACTGAGACTTTGAATTGAACTGAGGCCAACAGCGTCATCCAATTCTCTGGAGAACATGCTGTCGCATCCTACGACACGAAGCTTTCCTTGGGAGTTTATCATTTCTACTACTTTATCCAGGTTTTGGAAGGCCAAAGCACCATTGTATCCATTTATTCTCAGTTCATTTCTATCAATATGCAAGCTGTCTCTGAAATTATCCGGCCCAACTCTCATAAATGTTAGCGTGGAAGTGTGAGGCATGGGGGGCAGGGACAACTTGGGGCATTTAGCAATACGAAGCTTGCGCAAGTTTGGAAACCATATGGTGTTTCTGTCCCCAGAGCACTGCGAGAATGGCAAGGCGGAGAGATTGAGACAGTCGAAGCAGCAGATGCTTTCAAGCTTTGGGAAAACATGGCAATTGATTCCCCCAGCCCACTCGACAAGTTCTGGCATGCCATGAAACTCAATTCTCTTCAAGTGTACCAAACTTTTATCTGGAACACCACCAAAGTCAGGGCCAAATTGACGCATCCCAGCAATATTCTTCAAAATCAGTGTGGTGAGGTGTGGTAGCTGCCCAAATGGTGGAAGGGTGGCCCAAGACCCGCCCTCTAGATGGAGAGACTTCAACTTTCTTACCATGGTTTCACCAGACAGCCAACAAGGACCAGTAGAACCACAGTGATTTATAATGTCAAGTGCTCTAAGATTAGGATGTGGCTCAAGACCATCGAGAACATCAGATCCTATGGTCTGTTGCTCTGTACCCCAAACTAATCTCAACTCTTCCAGATTCCTTTTAGACATCAAATTGGCATTATTAGCTTCTCCCTTGGTTGTCACCAATTCAAGATTGCATATATTGAGCTCTCCTCTAAGCTCTCTCAATTTCCCCAACTCTCTCAGTTCAAATCCATCACCCTCTTTCTTAACACAGAATTCTTTTAGCTCCTGTAAACACACCATCCTTCCAACCTCACAAACATTGGAATGGAGTTCTTTTTTAGCAAGGAAGTGGCGTAAATTCAGAAGGCGGCTAATGTCTTTAGGCAAACTATGACTACCATGCCAATCTTCTAGGTCCAAGAATTTCAAGTGATAAAATCTGGATAATTTGCTAGGTAAAGTCAATTTTACACCGTAAGGTGATGCGATTTTTAGGTATTGGAGGTGGATAAGTTCTGAAAAGTTGGGTGGCAAAGATTCTGGGGAGTTCATTACTATAAATAGAACACGGAGACCCTTAATTTCTTTAAATGTATCATTTAAAATATTAGCAAAGTCTGCCCTGTAATTCCCAAAAAACATCAAAGTCCGCAAATTTCGAATGTCTATCCTTCTCTTCAATTTACCCATTTCTTCCCCAAAACGGTTGTCGTGTTTACCTTCTATGGTTATGGATAAGTACTGAATAGATGGTGGGATGTTGTCAGCTCTAACATGTGAACTACATATGTTGACGCATTCCTGTGATGAGACATTTTGTGCTAGGTCATGCAATAAACCGTGCATTTCATAATATTGCCCCCTACCACCACCTACCTTCACGAGAAAACCATTATCTACTAGTTCATCCAAATACTTTAATCCTGTGTCTTCAATTTTATTGTTTTGATCACTAGAAACAATGATGCCTACTGCAATCCAAAAACGCGTAATCTCTAATTCATCAAACCTATGATCCTCAGGGAAAAGGGCACAATACGAAAAGCATTTTTTGAGATGGAAAGGAAGGTAGTCATAGCTAATTTTCAGTGCTGGCATTATATCATCTTCGTTTTCTTGATTGCGCCACTCATTCTTTTCAAGAACTTCCACCCAATGTTCGTGAGAAAGGTTGTTCTTCAATAGTCGACCAACAGTTTTGGCTGCTAGTGGGGAACCCTTCAATTTATTTGCAATTTGACTTGCAATTTCAATTAAGTCATCGTTGTAATGCTCAAGCTTATTTTCACCAAATATACATGCTTGAAAGAATGTGAAGAACTCCTCAGGCTCCAAACCTTGTAGGTTTATTTGCTTAGATGCTTTCATGACCATTTCTGCTATATATGGAAATCGAGTTGTGACAAGAACCATGTTGCCTCTGGCTTTCCCCTTTGTGAATGGAGCTAATAGTTTTTTCCACTCATCCTCACTGTTGCATTTCCATATATCATCCAAGACAATTAAAAACCTTTTGGATTCCAGTCTCTGTGCGATGCATTTCTGGAGCTGGTCTAAATTGGTTGTATCATTTGCCTTGTTGCTTTCCTCATTTTCACTTGCAGGAATGCACTCAAGAATTTGCTGGGTGAGCTTAAACACATCAAAATTAGTTGATACAAAAACCCACACCCTAACCGAGAAGTGTTCTTCCGTTCTTTTGTCATTGTACAGGTGCTGGGTGAAAGTTGTCTTTCCAATGCCCCCTGGGCCCACTATGGGAAGAACGGACAGGGTTTCAGCATGACATGTGCCACTGGTGATGTCATTTATAGTTTGGCCAAAAATGGTGTCCCTCCCATATAACTTATCTTGTGTGATTATTGAGCTGGTGGTAGGCCGCTTCAGGGAAGCAGCCTTGCTTGTTGTATGATTTATTTTGAGCAAGTCGGAGACAGGAACACATAGGGAGTGCAATCCCTCTATCACCGACTTGATTTTGTTGGACATGGCCACTCTATCGAATGTAATCCCTCTATCCCTTTTTTTAGTACGCCAAAAGAAAAGGCCCGAAAACAAGTTACCGCAAGCATGGCGACCATGGAGAGCAGGACCGCAGAGGCCATCGCCCACCTCCGGGGTGGCCTCTTGGGTGCCGTCGAGCTGGTCCTGGATGATGAAGTAGTGGAGCTCGTCCAGCGCGTCCTCAGCCTCATCGGCCTTCTTGCTCAGCTTCTTCAGCAGCTCCTGCAGACCGAGGTTGTTGCTGATGTCCCTCTCCTGGGCCGAGTTCAGCAGCCCTTGGGTGTACATCAGCTCCGTTTCAATCTTTTCGAAGTTGAGGCCGAGCTCGGAGCTGGACACGTACGCTTTCACCAGCTCATCGGACAGCTTCTCGACCACCTTGCCGACGAGCCAGTTCGCCACGCCCAGAGCCGCCGCCGCCGCAGCCATCTCCTCCGCGGGCTGCCGGAGCAATAATTGGTTTCGAGTGGTTGGGACTTGGGAGCAGATGGCAGCAGGGATAGAGCGAGCCCGTGAATACGTGATGGCTCTTCCCGTAGTTTTGTAGAGCTGCTAGCCTGCTACACCCAACGAGTAGCTGCAGACTGCAGTCGTCGTAATGGGTCAACAATGAATTACCCTTTGGAAATTGCTAAGCACCAGCATCGAGTGCTTTTGGAAATGTACCGACGCTGCTTTGCTATCCGCGCTGGGCAGTGTACTTCCGGGCAGGCAAAAACAGGAAACCGGACCCGGTAGACATACAAGACCCATTCTGCAGTGTCAAATCAAAAAATTTTACAAGAGTTTAAGAGTTGCCTCAATACTTATGTTTAAAAGTTTTAAAATTTTTAATTTTTTTTACTCAATTAAATCTATGAATACAATACATGTATTTAGTCAGGCTTTTATTAGGATAGTAATACTGTTAGAATTTTTGAAAATTCCTCTCACTTTATTATCATCTGAAAATTTTATAGAAATATTAGTGATGCGTTAGAAGTATCTACAAAAACTTTCAAAATTTGTTAATGTGATTTGAACCATTTTTCACTCGATTGAAATTTATCGAGATTTTAGTAATCTTGAACGAAATTTTGGGCAAAATCTCGGTCTACTCTAGAATTGCTAGGTTGAGACATAATTTAGTGCTGGATCCTTTGTTGGATTAAACAAGAACTTTTCGCATAAATGCAAAACCACGTGTACATGTGCTGTCCACACCAGTCAATATGCACCTTCGCTTTAAACAATATTATCCATTGATCCGCGTAGGGGCAACTTAAAGAAGAGGAAATGTGTAAACATGGTACTTCAATAACTAGTCTCGTACTTATGGATGTTTAGGCTATTCCAGTGTATGATAATATACTCATTTAATGTATATCACATAGTAAGTATTTTTGATGATGTGGCAAGAGAGTTAAGAGGGGAGAGAAGAAAGCTGTATCTTGAAGAAGATACCACTTGGGTACGAAATCATAGACATTGAAACTTGAATCATCTAAGTGGCCCACAATTCATACTCTCATACACATCTAGCATTTAATTATCTTGTGGGGACTAAGAAATAATCCATGATACCATGCATTGGGATAGTTGTATCTTCTATAATATCATATGACATGGCAGCTTTGGATATTGTGACAAGATACAATACACTGGTAATAGCCTTAGCACATCTCCAATTCTATTAAAATCTGTATAATTAGTGGAATAAGTATTTTTAACTCTAGAAATTTATAGAGCTAGAGCTATTGGTACATTAAGAGTGCTTAAGTGGGTCATTTTGTTTATATTTTAGTCTAAAAATATAAACTTAATTCACTTTATTTTAGCCTACAATCTCCAGATCTGAAGTATAGTTAACATCTAAAGTTTTGCCAAATAGGACCTTAGGGTCTGTTTGTTTTTCTTTAGATTCTCTAAAAATTAATTCTAGATTATGGTGGTAGAGAAACTTATTCTTCAAAAATTGAAATCCAAAAACACATATAAAGTGGATTGTGGATTCTAGTATATATAGGCAGGCTGAATTATAAGAATCGGTTTTTAGAATCAAACTATTTATTTTTTAACAGGATCTTAAGGTCTGTTTGATTTTCCTTGGATTCTCTGAAAGTTGATTCTGGATTATGGTTGTAGAAAAGCTGATTCTTCAAAAATTGAAATCTAAAAATACATATGAAGTGGATTGTGGATTCTAGTATATATAGACAGGCTAAGTTATAAGAATCGGTTTTTAGAATCGGATTATTTATTTTTTATTTTACATTTAGAATCAGAATCGAGAACCTCGTCCAGTGTTCGTCCTAGCTCTCGTCTCTAGTAGTCTGGATTTTGCTGCGCGGACTCTATTCGAAACCAACTGCGATCCTCCAAAACAACTGCGCTTTCCTCCTTCCCCTTGTCCAACAGATATCCCTGAGAGGCTGAGACTACTACCCTTTGCCTCCTCTGCAGTCCCCTTCCACTCACGTAGAGTTAGATCCAGGACTCTTGTCTCATCCATACGAGAGGAGAATAAGTTGTCATTTTGTCGATTTCCATCTACCTCCATAGCAATCGGCAAGTCAAAGACAAATTATGTAATTCATGTTGAGGTGCTTAGTCTAACAATCAGTTACGCAATCACGGAGAATTATGCAAATCATGTTAAATTACATAGTTTAATGTTCTCTTACGTAGTCTTGTTCCCTCTCCTAGTCCGGTCGCCGCCGATGGAAAGGAGAGTTACGGGTCACAAATGATGAGCACGATTAAAGGGATATGCGCTTTTAGCAAATTGGCATTCTCTTTTGATTTGATAAGCATAGAAGTAACCAGGTTACATGGCGGCCATGGTGACAAAACTGTTGTAAAATGATGATGTCTGACACAGATCAACCACAATGCACCGATCGAATATCAAACATAATAATAGAGATCACACACAATATATGAAGGCAAAATTCTCTTCTTTTTATTAGATTGATTCTCTTGCACATAGCGGGTGCTATATTTATAGTAGAAGGCAGCAAGACGTAGATTTAGATTCACCTACAACGAGATAAGAGTCTAAACACATTTGAACAACTAGGATCAAGAGTCCTACTATATATCAACACTCCCCTTGGGTGAATAATGCGTAATGTACATTTCTTATCAAAAACTCCTCTTCAAAAACTCAATGAGAAAAAAAGAAATAGAGAAAATAGTACATTGCAATCGCACACTGTATTACACCAGTTGCCTCATTAGAAGCATTCATATGAGAAAATTTCAGGAAAACTCAGCAAGGAAAAAAGAGTACAACTTATAATCTTTTGGATTTAAAGTCATATCTTCAGAATCATGGTAAGGGTCATAGTTCAGGAATTTACCCCCTAAATTTTGCATATTTCTAAATCGTTTCATTCCAATGCCACGCTCGCATCTTTGAAAACTAGATGTTGGTAAAAAATATTGAATAAATCTGGTAGATTTTCATATTTAGTTTGTAGGATCTTTACCTCACCATTCTTCTGGAGTTCGTGATGATAGAAAAGTATAAGAGCAATATGCTTCGTGATATTGCTCTTTATATAACCCATTTGTATTTGTGCAACACAAGCAGCATTATCTTCATAAATAATTATGGAGGTATCGACGGCGTTAATGCTATATGACCTTTGGATATGGCTAATTACATGTCTCAACCAAACACACTCATATATATGAGGTTTCATATAATACTATATTCTCTTAATGCTTGGTACAAGTAGCTACTAAGGTCTGCTTAAAAGATTGTTAAGAAATAGATGTATCATCGCAGAGAAATACAAACAAAGTCTGAGATTTGACATTGTGTGAATTAGACACATAACCAGCATCTGTACATCCTCACCATGGTCAAGTCTTGGACCTTCTGGTAAAATAATTCAAGATCTTGTATACGTTGGAGGTATTTAAGCAAAATCTTAACATTAGCACAATGTCTTCTGGTTAGAGCTGTACTGTGTCTAGCTAGCAAATTTACTATGGATGCAATATCAGGCCATGTGCAATTCGCAAAGCACAGAAGTGCTTCAATAGCACTTAAGTAGACTTTAAGTCCTAAAACTTTCTCGTTTTCCATCATAGGTCTGAAAGGGTCTTTATCCACTTAAAGGATCTTACTACCATAGGGTCTCCAAAGGATGATATTTATTCATATAGAATTTTTTTCAATACCTTCTTGCTATAGGTAAACTGGTGTATAAAAAAATTTTCTGGAAAATACTCTAGCTGCAGGTCTAGGCAATATTTGATTTTACCTAAATCTTTTATTTCAAACTCCGTCATAAGGTAAAAGTTTGCTTCCTTTATTTCCTTTGAGGTTGATAATATTTAGATCATCGACAGAGACCGAGATCATACAGATTCCATTTTGTGATTTCTTTATGAACACACGGGATAATCATCATTATTGGAGTATCTCTTCTTTAGAGGAAATCACTAAGTCGGTTGTATCACATTCTCCTTGACTGTTTTAATCTGTATAGCAATCTTTGCAGTTTAACGCTATACATGTTGCAATTACTTTTATTAGGATTTAGAATTTTTACTCCTTCGAAGACTCATATAAATATTTGTATCCAGTAACCCATATAAATATGTTGTCACTACATCCATCAACTATATTGATAAGTTTAAGCTAGTTGCTATTGATATTAAGTATCAGAACTTTATTTTATTCATTACAGGAGAGTAAATTCCATCGTAATGGAGACTAGGTCTCTACATGAACCCTTGTGCTACAAGCCTCGCATTATATCTCACTATCTAGTTATTTTCATTTTTTTCCAGATGAAAACTTAGTTTGATCCTATAAGGACCACTTTAAGAGGTGTTGGGTGAATAGAACCAAATACTTTCCTTTTATTAAGTAAACGCAATTTCACCTCAAATGCCTATTTTCATTTGACCTAATCTAGCCTCAAATGCCTATTTTCATTTGGCCAAATCTAAGCACTTTTGGTACTCTACCATGGACTTTGGTTCTGGATCTAGATAAAGCAATTTTGAGGCAAAATATGTGTTGATAATTGTAGTCTTTCTCTTATACAGCTCTCCCGAATCACTTCAGAGATATCTCTTTATTAATTTCTTTCATCTCCTCATGATTTCCCATAACGATGGAGTCTTAGGAGTTTGAAGCATATATGCCCTTATTTTTAATTAAGTTTTGGTAATTTATGACAATTATGCTAAAGGACTTACAATTTCTCATGAGCTTGTAATTAGTCCTCACGTTGGCACCTTAAGGAGTTTAAAGTTTATGAAAGGAACTAAAATATCAAGGACAAGGTATCGTAGTTCAAGGACATTTTATCTAGCTTTTACCGAACTTAGAGAGTTCAAGGGCATTTTATCTAGTTTTTTACCGATCTTGAAGCTAGGAGTAAAAAGATCGGGTTAATAGGTTAAATGCCGTACTATCAAGAGGGATTAATGACTAATAGTTTAAATTTGAATAAAGTATCGTATGGTTCATATCTTGATAGAAAAATCATCAATTGTTGCATTGAATCATGTGCCACAAAGCAAAACTTACAACTGCAGCACAACTGGTACTACCGCAAGTATTTGCATGGTAGTACCGCAGTTTGAACTGCGGTACTTATTTTCCAGAGAAGCACTTTTTAACAAACATCTCATTTTATTTCTATCGGAACTACCGACGTTATATATGCAGTCCGACATTATATATGTTGTACTACCTCAAGAGAGGAAGTACCAACTTGCATGAGTGGTAGTTTATTTCCAAAAAGGGGTGTTTTGAGCACTTTGCCTTGGGCGTACTACAGAAGGTGAAATCGGTAATCTTAGGAATCACGAGAATCGAACTCTCATCTATTCTAAGTCGTCTAAATTTGCTCCTAAAGTAGATGAAGGTTTCTTACAGAAACTGGCGATTGGAGAAGTAAGGCCACTTGAGGAAAATGTAATTCCAAGCTCTTCAACTCAAGAAGTTCGTGATGCAACGATGGGCGCCCGGATGATACTCCCTCGCCTTCAATGCAAGCTCAAGAGCGGCTCGAATGCCACTCAAGAAGATGAGGGTCCCATCCAAAGAACCAGCATAACCATACCTCATCCAAGAGTCCATCGAGTATACAAAGAGATCACCCTACGACAACATACTTGGAGACATTAACAAGGAGTATCTACTAGATCTCGTGTCGCTAATTTTTGTGAATTTTACTCCTTTGTATCTTCTCTTGAACCACTTAAGGTAGATGAAGCACTCCAAGATCCGGATTGGGTGATAGCCATGCAAGAAGAGTTAAACAATTTCGAACGGAATCAAGTATGGAAACTTGTCGAAAGGCCCAAACAAAATGTTATCGGAACAAAATGGGTCTTTCGGAACAAGCAAGACGAAAACGGCATAGTCACTAGAAATAAAGCCCGGTTGGTTGCTCAAGGCTTCACACAAGTTGAAGGTTTGGATTTCGATGAAACATACGCTCCTGTAGCTAGGCTTGAATCTATTAGAATATTACTTGCCTTTGCTACTCACCATGATTTCAAGTTATATCAAATGGATGAAAAGCGCTTTTTGAATGGACCACTCTCAAAATGGTCTCGTTGAGCAACCACGGCGCTCAAGACCGAACCATCCGGACCACGTCTACTTCCTACACAAGGCTCTCTATGGACTTAAGCAAGCTCGAGGCGTGGTTCGAGTGTCTTAGTGATTTCCTCCTCGGTCAAGGTTTTGTAGTCGGAAAGGCCGATTCCCACTCTCTTTACTAAACATATTGATAATGATTTATTTGTATGTCAAATATATGTTGATGACATCATCTTCGGATCTACTAATGAACACTTGTGCAAAGAATTTAGCGGGATCATGACTAAGAGATTTGAGATGTCCATGATGGGCGAGTTGAAGTTCTTCCTTGGTTTTCAAGTCAAGCAACTCAAGGAAGGAACCTTCATATGCCAAACAAAATATATCAAGGACATGCTCAAGAAGTTCGGCATGGAGAACGCCAAGCCAATCAAGGCGCCAATGCAAGCCAATCGGCATCTAGACCTCGACAAAGAAGGTAAACCTGCCGTCCAAAAGGTATATCGCTCGATGATCGGTTCCCTACTTTATCTTTGTGCATCTAGGCCCGATATTATGCTTAGTGTGTGCATGTGTGCACGGTTTCAAGCCGCTCCAAAAGAGTGTCACATGGTGGCCGTAAAGAGAATCTTGAGGTATTTAGTGCACACCCCTCATTTCGGACTTTGGTATCCTAAAGGTTCATCATTTGAGTTAGTCGGCTATTCGATCGCGGATTATGCCGGATGTAAGGTGGATAAGAAGAGTACTCTGAGGACTTGTCAATTCTTAGGTAGATCCCTTGTCTCTTGGTCCTCTAAGAAGCAAAACTCGTAGCCTTATCCACACCAGAAGCTTTAATACATAGCATGGGGAGTTGTTGTGCGAACTACTTTGGATGAGACAAACTCTAAATGATTATGGCCTGACCTATAACCATGTGCCACTTTTGTGTGACAATGAGAGTGCCATAAAAATTACCAACAACCCAGTCCAACACTCCCGTACAAAGCATATTGATATCCGCCATCATTTCCTAAGAGACCATTCCACCAAAGGCGATATTGAAATTCAACATGTGAGCACAATTGATCAGTTAGCCGATATATTTACCAAGCCACTTGATGAGAAGAGGTTTTGTGATTTGAGGAGTGGACTAAATATTCTAGACTCTCGCATTTTGGCTTGAAACATGTTCACGTTGATTGGTGATTGGAAAATGTTTTAGAAAACCTTTCTCTTTATTTTCTCTTATCTTATTGTGTTTGATGGTTTTTGATCTTCGGATCGTGTCAGTCATCTTGTGATCATGGTTTGAATTGTTGTATGGCTTTCTGATCACGTGATGACTTGACTTCCTAGGTCCTCTCATCTATTTCTCGCTCCGGAGTCATTTCTGCCATTTTTCTAATGCCATTCTGAGAAACCTGTTCGGACTGTCCGAAATTCCATTCGGACTATCCGAAATGTTCTGTTCGGACTATCCGAACTTAAGTTCGGATTGTCAAGAGTAAGTCTCTCGCCTTTTAAGCCAGCCGAGTCCCTTCTTCCTCCTTTCTTTCTTTTCGGCCCTATCTCCGCTTTCTCTCTCCTCTACTCTCGCCCCTAGCTCTTGGATCTAGGGTTTTGGTAGGAGATATTGCGATTTGAGGGCTCCAAGACCTTCCCCAAGGGCAAGGGGTTCTCCTCCATCATCATTGTGCTCGAATTTGCCTTGGAATCCGGTTTCTCATCTCCAAAGGTTGGTTCTTCTTCTTCCAAATGCCTGTTATTCTCGTCTTTTCTTGTGAAATCTTGGACTCTAGATCGTTCTAGACCTTGCTAGGATGGTCCTCCGTGATTAGCTCTTAGAAATTTTGAATTATTGTCTAGATTGAGGAATTTAGGTTTAGAATCATCACCTCGGAATGTACGAAGAGGATTTCTGACTATCCAAGAATGTGACTTCTTTTAACTCTCTATTGCTCATCTAGGTCATAATTAGAGTCTAATCTTGTTTCCACCCTTGAATACCTTTAGGATGGATCCTTCTCGTGGTGGCAATCCCCATTTCGCATATCGACATCGATGCGGCTCGGCTTAAAGAAGGCTAGGCATGATCTTCCCTCCGGTGGTTTCTCGGCGGCTCACGATCCTCCTCAGGACTCCTCCGAGTCTCCTCCGCTATTCGGTAGGAGACCGAAGCGCCAAGCTATTCGCAAAAGGAAGAAGACGCCTCATAAGGGTGCTCCAAGTCAAGGTGGAGGTGGACAAGGGATGAGGGTCGGGGAGGCGGTGGTCTGAAAATCCTGAGGATGCCATGCCTAGGTTGAGGCGACAAAAGTCTTTGCCTGGCCGAGAGTCGATTGGCCTTTGGAGATTCACTTCCGCTCGTGCTACTCCGATGGGTGTCACTCCAAGAAGAAGATTGATTCTTGTGTTGGGCAAGGCAGAGGCAAGGAAGTCCGCCAAAGACGTAAGTCGGGACCCAGTGATGTTCTTGCAAGAGAACTATGTGGACAAGAGATTTCGAATCATTTTCACAGGACTTTTATGATTACATTATCGCCAAAAGAAGAACCCAAGTGGCTTTAATGCAATACATTGATTGGGACTACATGGCACAGCAGAGGACACAATTTTCAATGAAGTGATTTTGCTTGTGGCGCCACAACTGAGAGAAATCATGTCTTTCGGTGCAAATGGAATAATGAAGTTGTGGCGCAGCTTTTATGCTACTTTGTATGTCGACAAAGATGCCGAGAGTACCATGTGGTTTATGGTTGATGGGTCAGATTATTCGTGACCAAGGCACGCTTTGTCGATCGATTGGATTCAACATCAAGGTTGGGAGAACTTGGACAAAGCGCATATCCGTGATTTCGCCAAAGATAAATGATTTGACTCTCTGTATGACGACTCTCGGAATTTCAAACCGGCACCACAAAAGGTTTGAAGCCTTTCTATGCCATTCTCAGATAAGTTGTTGAGGAAGACCTTGTGGCCCAAAGAGGGAGACGCCACCAACATCGGCTTCCTACTCCGAATTTGCTTTTGAGGATTGGTGAGGGTTCGGGCCATTTGATGTATTTGACTTTATTTGGCAAGAGATCCGCCTCAACTCCCTTAGCCCTCGCAAAGCATTTGTGGATTCGCGCCTTACGTGATGTGCATGGTTGAGAGTATCTCGGGCTTGTGGTTTGCTAAGGATGTGGAGCATGTGTCGCACCATGTCCGTGGTGATCAAGGCTCCACCTCCTCGATTCACCAGTTCCTCCTCCTTCGCCATCTACGGTCAAAAGTCGGTGCAATGCGGCGAGAAAGCTCTTGGTGACTCATTGAATACATATTGAGCTCTGGCAAGTCCTTTTCTATTCACAAGTGCATTTAAATTCTCTTTTTGAGTAAGTAAGAAGCATTCAAATGTTGTATATAGATTTGAGCCATTTAGACACTTGATTCATCTTCACGCAAGCGTCATTACTCTATTCTCTTGAAGGTTGCTGCCTCCTAGATGGCTTGGAGGTGTTTGTGCATGGTAAGCTTCTCGATGAAAATTGTGAGAGAAGTCCTAGCAAGTTGTGAAGGCTGGACTTCGCCTACCAAGAGCGGAGAAGAACTACCCTAGTGATGAAGAAAGGCTCAAGAGGTTGGAGTCGGTTTGAAGTTGTTCAAGTCACCTCAACGTGGATTAGGAGATCGACAAGTCTCCAAGATCACGGTATAAAAATCTTGTGTCTCGTTCTCTTGTGGTTTGCATTTGTTGTTCTTGTGCTAATTTACTTTTCTAGTGATTTTTGTATATTATTTGTGCTTAGAATTATTTTTTGCTCATACTTGAATTGCTAGAGTGCTTAGTGATCACTAGAGACTTTAGTTGTAAAGTGTCATATTTGCTATTCTAGCCTAGTGATTTTGTAAATTGCACTTAGAATCAAAAATTTAGAAATATCCTATTCACCCCTCTAGTCGGTTATTCTTGATCCTCTGAGTTTTGACTTCCTAGCATCAAATTGAGCGTGCAAATATTTACTAGAGTTATCATCTTCAGGATGGATCACTTCAGGGATGTGGTTACCACCTTCAGGACATCTCATCTCAAGGATTTTCTCAATACCAGATTGAGCTTCTTCTACTATTCTAAGTAGTGTTCTTACTGTTCAGTTCTCTTTTTATGCAGACGTCTCCGCGGAATTGAGTCGTGTACCTGAAGGCCCCCCTTTTCTTATTACCAGGGGTAAGAGTGGGTTTAATACCCTTTTAGGGTATTTTCACTCTTTCAGGTACGTTTACTGTAGGTATATGAGGATTTTATCATTCCCTTATGATCAGTGAAGGCATCTGGTAGTTTATTAGCTATTTATTGCAGATTTATAATCCTTCAAACTTCAAGTTCGGATCATTAGTATGTAGATCTAAAGACTAAATGCCAGTGGCATTCTAATCTATTTCATCGCATTCTCTGTGGTACGTTTCTCCCTCTAACGCTTGACAATTGTTGTCATACAATCAACGTACCGAGCTATACATAGATCCCTGTCATAGACTCTAAGTATTTAATAATTGATGAAGATTCATAACCTACATAAATCTCCAACTTCTAGCGAGGGCCCATAGTTGTACACTATGGTGATGAGATTAACACGTATACAACATAGCTAAATTTTCGTAGATAGACTTGCTTCTTTGCCATGCACCATCTTCAAAAGGAGAAATTGTATGGTATGTAGTTGGTATGAGTTGAATTAATACAACAGTGTGCAGCACTGTGTGGCCCTAACAATTGGTGGGCAACCTATAATTATGTAAGAATGTCATAAAATAAGCTTTATGTTTTTTTATTAATGACTCTATAAAGCTATTTTAAGTGTGGACATGAGGTACTAAATGCTCTATAATAATACCTAAAGCCATACAATAATCAATAAATGCCTTTGAGGTAAACTTATGAGCATTGTCCATTCGAATATACTTGATTCTTTCTTCTGGAAAGGGGGATCTTAATTTAATAATTTGTGTAATTAATTTAGCAAAAGAATGGTTTTTAGTAGATAAGAGACTTACATGAGACCATTTAGTAGAAAAATCTATAAGTACTATAAAGCATCTAAAGGGGCTTGATAGAGGCTGAATAGATCCACAAATATCACCTTGAATTCTCTTTAGAAAATTCAATGATTCTTTCCTAACTTATAGATAAGATGGTCTAATTATGAGCTTTCCTTTAACACAAATAGGGCATAGGAAGTCTTCGTGTTTAGGAAAGTCTATAATTTTTATGCTATGGCCAATAGCATTGTTGATGATTTTTCTCATCTTGTTCAACCTGAGATAACCTAGTCGAACATGCCGGATCTTAAATATTTCGAGTTTTTAAGTATTATTTTTATCATAACACAAACTTCATATTTTATATATGTATAGTATAACCCAAAGGAGAAGGAAGAAAGTTTCTTAACCGGATGTATATTATACTTGTTAAACTTAGCCATGAATAATTATTCATGCACCATCCTCATTTTTGTATCCATATGAAAACTATTCGACGATGTCTTTAAAGCTTATTAGAGTACAACTCGACTCAGGTATAATAAGGCATTCTCTATTATTATACGAGTACCCATAGGGAATACTATGATGGCTTTTTTAGTGCCAACTATGAGAGCGTCGTTTCCGGCGATTGTCGTAATATTTTCACTTTTCTTAGTCAAAAATATATAAATATTTATTCTCCCTAAGAATTGAATTTGTGGTGCAACTGTCTACAAGACAGATTTTCTCATCCGCCATTGAATTATACTTCATTCTATATTAAAAGTATGATTTAACAATCAAGCAATTGTTGCAGCAGGAACATAATACAAAATATAGAACAAACATAGCACAATAAATCAAATATCCTAGGAAATAACAATTTATTCAACTTTAAATGATAATCGCTCATTAGTAGCGTATACCAATTGTTTATTCTAGAATCGAGACTAACTGATAGAGGAGATTCATTAAGGAAAATGCATGTGACATCAACTTGCAAAAGGAGGAGTATCTAGGAGGCTACTCTAGGTTTCCAAATAAATCATAAATGCCCTAGGACTCGTTGAGCTTAGTATGATTAAGAGTCATATCATCACACTTCTTAGCGTTCGCGTCAATAATAGGTTGAATGGTAAAGTGTGCCTCAACATTTTTCCCATGAGTCGTTTTGACATGTTCAGTGGCTTGTATGTAAAGGTCTGCTAAATGCTTCAAAGTGTAGTAATTATGCAACCAATGGATCTTGAATCTATACCTAAAGCAAGGTTGTGCAGGTTTGTTATCTTGTTGGCTAAGTCTTGTTTCGGAAGTTCCTATCTTTTACCTCAATTTTTCCACTAAGACATGCCTATTCCTTCGCATTATGCCATTATTCTATTTTCTCATGTACATCTTTAGTTCTTTCCATGATTATGACTATTACTAGTCTTACGAGTATTTGTATGTACTTTAGGCATTGCATGTGTCTCATTAGAGAGGACATATGATTCTTCATGATAACTTCATCATACTTTTCTGCTTCTAGTGAAATATAGATAAGCTTAGAGTACTTCTAGCACTTGCATGACGGTACTGTTACTACAATATCCTCATATTGGGTGGAATGTGCGCAATATCTTGTCTAACATTTCAGCATCTGTAACTTTTTGGTTACAAAATCATAGTTTAGAGACAAGTTTGTGCATGACAGAGTTGTATCCTACCATGATTTTAAAATCTTGAAAACGTAGGAGGGTCCAATCGTACTGTGCTTCTAGCAGCATGGAGGATCTTTGCTGGTTATATCATTCCTATAAGACATTCTATGGTGCCAACGGATCTCCTCTATCAAATACTCTGTCTTTAGATCCGCATAGAGATGGTGTCTTAGGAAATGTAGAGCCGCACACTTGATGGCTTTGGAAAGAGCAGAGGTACCACATCTAAACGCATTTAAACAACTAGGACCAAGGGTCCTAATACAGCTCAACAAAATCGAGACTTAGTGGGTGATCTATACGTGGACAATAAAATTCAAGTGATTAAGTGAGAACTTGTGACACTTCAGGGGATTAAAGTGGTTTTCTAATCTAAAAATGCTTGCGCTTACAATTTTATTTTGTTGGTCTAGGTTATGCTGAGAGAATTTTATTTTGATAAAATTTACTTTCTCCAGCTAATAGTCCAATTAGAGGCCATTTTGTATTTTTGAATTTAATTTGTAAAGGATGGTTATTTTGATTCGAGAACGACATTTATTACTTGTTACTAGTATGTGCATAGTACTGGCAAGACACTTAGACGGGATATTAAGCAGCTTGTTCCTTTCATAAATAGCTCGATTTAACAGTAGAGAACTGGAAATCAATATAGTTAGTTTATTGTATCCAGGCCTCATTGTGTTGATCATATTGACTGCATGAGAGATTTCGAAGCACGAAAACGGGTGCATCTGCAGCTTCCCAGCAGGTAAACCAGCTTGCCCAACACACACACAACCACCTGCAATGCAAAGATACCTACCTGTCCTTCGTATGCTATTAGGAGTAAGTGTGCCATGCTTGAAGAATGTGATCACTTGTCTGTACTAGTTAAGATAAAATTGTTATGTAGCGTTAATCAAACGTGTCCCATGACTTTATATATCTATATTAGTATAATTTAGCTAGTTAGCTTCGATACAGATGAAAAAATATAAGATTAATTTAATAAAAAACTTTGATCTTAATTGATTTATATAAATTTTACGTGAAAAATGGTATTATCAAGCACGCTTTCCACGCTGCGATTGATTGACGAGTTCTTTTCCCATTTTACCCCCTCGAATGCCCCCCTTATTATAACCACCGCCCTTGCTTCTTCCTCCTTCCCCTCTCCTCCCTCGCCTTC
This sequence comes from Guadua angustifolia, assembly GCA_036346375.1. NCBI lineage: Eukaryota > Viridiplantae > Streptophyta > Magnoliopsida > Poales > Poaceae > Guadua > Guadua angustifolia. Next base: position 36,287,062 of record CM070503.1, read on the forward strand.
TCGAGGAAGCCTCCGCCGGCTAGGGTTACGGCCACCGTCCTCCCGCGCTTCTTCCCCCTTTCAGAGGTGGCGGCACGCATGGCCGGCAGCGATGCGTCGACGACTGCGGGGGCAGCAGCGGAGGCGGAGATGGACCCGGACTTCTCGCGCGGGGGCGGGGGACCCAGCTTCGAGTTCGCGTTCAACTCGGTGAACTTCTCCGACAGGGTGCTGCGGATCGAGGTCGTCGCCGGCGACGACGCCCCGGGGTCCAGCTGCGACGGCGGCGGAGGGTCCCTCGCCGAATGGGCGTGCCACCGCAAACGCCGCCGCGAGGAGCTCCGCAAGGAGAAAGGTGCGTACATAGAGTGACCCCCCATGGCTAGATGGATGTAGCTGTTGGTAATCGTACGATTCTTGTGTAAATTATCTGTTGTTTGACGCGATTAAGATGTGGATTTGTGGGGAATTTTGCGGCTTATTTGGGATTTTTGTGTTAGAATTTAGTTTCTTTAGGCAGCTGACCTTTATTAGGGATTAATGATTAGGGCAAGGCCCTGTTCCCTAGACGGCCGCCTAGCTGAGGTAGGCGCCGCTTAGGCAGTCCCAACCCTCCACCTCAGCTGGTGTCCATAGAATTAATTATGCTACCAACTAAGCAAAAATCTGACGTGGCATAGGAATTAAGGGAGAGAAGGAAAAACAAAGAAACCGTGTCTCATGCAAGAAACTGGGTTGGCGCGGGTACCAAGACGCAAGAAACGAGCAAAATCGGGGTTGGACGTTTCTGCGCACTTACCAAGCTGTGTTTGTGGTGCATGCATTGGTTTATTGCTCTCTCTCTCCTCTAGACACTGCTCATGGAAACCATGGGTTGGAAAACTATACATTGGTTTATTGCTTTCTCTCCTCTAGACACTACTCATGGAAACCATGGGTTGGGACTGCCCTTATGCGCTAGGCCCCTCCCACCCGCCTAGCCGTCTAGGCCAATTTTTCCCACCTAGGCGCCCAACTAGCCTGCTTAGGTGGCGATTAGGCACTAGGTGCTAGTCTGCTGCCTGACTAGCGCCTAGGGGAACACTAGAGCAAGGGAGAAGTAATAGATAGAATTCCTAAATTTTGAGCTGTTGTGGTGTAAATGTTAAACTTACCTGACAATGAAATTTGTTCTTGGCTGAATCAATGTCAAATTTATTCAGACGAAGCAGTTAATAATAATTATGTATTGTCCATACTTCAAATTAGAATGCAGAAAATCTTGTTTAGTCACTTATGTGGATGTAGCAGTGGTGTTCAAACAATATCAAAGCATTCTAATTGAGAACTGCCACTGGACAACAAAGTGGCTCAACCATGCAACTTAGAAAATTTTGGGAGATCACATTGTGCTGCACATGATGCTTTACATGCGAGGCAAGTTATTCAGAATTCAATTGGTAGACTGCAGTGTTATCACGGCGTTGCCTAGGCGACGCCTAGTGTCCATCGCGGGACAGGACCGCGGGAGGGCTTGCCTCGCTTGGAGAGCGGTGAGTCGTCCGCTGGCCGTGTCATGCGTTACTGAGGTGACTAGGCGTCGTCCGAGATGGAGATGGCGTGTGGAGAGGAGAAGATGACAAAGGAGTTCTGCCCGTCCGCCTCCACCGTCGACGACTAGATCCGGTAAGATCCTGTCGTCTGACTCGCCTCCACCTCTGTCGCCGCCACTTCCATTGCCTCCACTGTCACCCTAGGAATCTGGCAAGGGGGAGCTCGATGTCGACAACACAGAGTCGTCGACGGCGTGGAGGCAAATCCGGTTGGCGTGGGGTTAGGAGGGGATCCGCCTTCACGCCGTCGCCCTGGGAATCCGGCAAGGGTAGCTCAATGTCGACGGCATGCTTCGGTGGAAGGAGGTGGCGTGTCCGGCGGTGACCGCTTGGGCGAGGCCGACTCGGATGTGTCGCCATGAGACATAGGAAGGGGCGGCGCCGAATGGATGTGGGGAGAGAGAGCTCGGTGTGAGGCTAGGCTGGTGGGCGGGCCAGAGAGAGAGAGAGAGAGAGGAGGCTGGGCCGCTAGGCTGGGCCAACTAGGTGTGCTGGTAGGTGGGCTGAGTAGATTTAATGATTTTTTTTGGTCGCCTAATCCTTGCCTAGGTGTCCAGGTGCTCCGGAGGCGACACCTAGCCGGGGCGCTGTGATAACCATGGTAGACTGTCTAGTGCTTTGACATGCTATTAGTAATAGTTTTCAGATATCTCATTTGGGTATATTTTTGGAGGGTATAATTGTAGACATAAGAAATTAAGAAAATCTTTGTTCGAGTGGAAAGAAAAAGGGAAATGAGATTTCAGTTTCTCAACACAAGGACAGAAAATGACAGATTTGTTAACATATGTTGAAGTACTGTTTGTCCAGAACAATAACCCCGAATTTCTTCCATTATCTTTCGTTGTTCCTTGAAGACTCATTTCTATTCTTTAAACTTATTAAATTCGTAGCTGTCTGTAGGCATTGTTTGGTATGCTTATTGGTTCTGATAGCCATGATCTTTCTTCAGTGCTTTTGTGGTTTTTGCTTCTTTGGGTCATTTCCGTGACCCAACTTGACTTTCAGTTAGTGCCACAAGTTATGTCTTGTTTCTGGATGCTATGTTCTGATCTATGGTGATACATTCTTTTTTCCTTGATGATGGCATCATGATGTACCTATGATCATTCTTCTATGGTACAATGTGCCTTCTACCTTGATAGTCTGTTTTCTTTGTGCAATGCTTCTTGTTCCATTCCATCTGATTATCTGTTGTGCTAGTTTGAAATCCACCATTGTGATTTCTGATCAAAGACTTCTTTTACTATCAATTTCCACCTGCAGAGTCTGCAACACACATGTCTGACCAGACAAATTGCAATGAAGTCGAAGCAGAAGAATGTGATGCATACGAAGAAAATCAAGAGGAACCTGTAGCAATGATAGAAGAATCTCCACCTAGCGCTGCCCAAGATGGTATGTACAGCTGAAAGTTCTACTACTTATTATCCTTTGCGGATAGATTTAGTCTCCCTGTTACAATTATTGGTCAAGTTTGACACAAACATTCGCTGTTAGAAAGGCATTGTCTAGTTAGACTTTTGAAAAAGCTTTATTTGCGGGAAAATTTAGATTTTTCTACTGCATTAAATTTGTTTTGGGTTAGGTTAGATTGAGCTGTCAGATAATTCAGAAAAGAAATTTGCTTGATCATTACATCAAATATGCTGATTGTTATATTTCTAAATGTAACAACAAAACAAATAGGAAGAAGAAATTATTAATTAAATGTGTTATTGGCTTATTGGATTTATATTTGAACTGATGAAGAAACTATTTCATAACATCTTTTAAAAACCAGGAAAAAGTCCATTTAGTCCACCCCCAACTTTAAAACCAGGTATCTAACATTCGGAAATTTGCAGTCCCGTCGCCGATTGTTATATTTCTAAATGTAACAACAAAACAAATAGGAAGAAGAAATTATTAATTAAATGTGTTATTGGCTTATTGGATTTATATTTGAAATGATGAAGAAACTATTTCATAACATCTTTTAAAAACCAGGAAAAGTCCATTTAGTCCACCCCCAACTTTGAAACCAGGTATCTAACATTCGGAACTTTGCAATCCTGTCCACATAACTCCTTAGTTCGGTTTTGCACTGTGGTTTTGACTACGTGGCATCATGAGTAGGTGGTTTTGTCACGTAGGATGACAAGCTAGCCAAGTTGGTGAATGACAGATGATGCCCACATGAGCTTCTTCCCAAATCAAAATAGAGAGGGGGAGCTACAGGGGGCCGTGGCCATGGAGCACGACTGAGAACTTGGCATTGGCAAGAGTAGCGACGACAGCCCAAAAATGGAAAACAGCTAGCACGATAACTACTAGGGTGGTGACGGTGTGGCTTGGGACGGTGCAAAGCAGAGTGGTGCTTGTGTGATGGCAGTGGTGGCATGCTGCCACCATGGAGAGGGTGTCTTGGCCATGCACATGTTGGCCATCTCGTCATCTTCAATTCCCTCACACTGGGCTGCTCAGAAGGGCTGTGCCATTGTCGTCTCCCTCTTTCCCATGTTTGGCGGAGATGCGGCCTACTCAATCTCCTGCTCCGGTGATCTAATGAAAATTTTGTCCGCATCAAAGTGTGTTCCACATCCCTTTCACTCTTTCCCCTCACCCAATTTCATATATTCCGCAGCCACGCTTCATTTTTGGGGTCACTAGTCGCCGCCTCCATCTCCTCTCACTGGCGCCAAGCTCCCATGTCCACTGCCCCCTCTGTAGCTCCCCCCTTCTCTCTTTCTCTGTTTCGATTTTTGGGGAGAAGCCCCTATGGATCCCACCTGCCATTCACCCACATTCCCACCAGCTTTTCATCCTACTAGGCAAAACCACCCACTCATGACACTATGTAAGTAAAACCACCATGCAAAACCAGGCCAAGGGGTTATTTGGAAGGATTGCAAAGTTCAGGGTGCTAGATACCCAGTTTTAAAGGTGGGGGTGCTGGATGGACTTTCGAGCAAAGTTTAAGGGGTTATATGGACTTGGGGAGTTTATGATTCTATGAGTAAGTATGATCCTTTATATATTTGGAGAGAAGGTGTTGAGGTAGGGTCTCCTAGAACTCTCCACAATCCTGTTCCTGTTCCACATTTAAGATCAAGTCTGCTTTTTGTTTTTGTTGATATATATAAGGTCGGTATTAGTCTGCTTGGTAGTCACTTATTTTTAAGTGGTACAAATGCCCTTGGTTGCGTCTTTCTCCATATGTGCAACATACTGGTTACAGGTCAATGCTGACAAGACACCCACCAACTCTTAGTTAACCCCTTGTTTCCTCTTTAGTTACTTGAATTTGCTTCTGCTACCAGGTGCTTGTGTGGGGTATGAAATATTAATAATTAAATAACACTTGGTGCGGTCTTTTTACTTGAATGCAGTTATATGAAATAATAGGATCCTTGGGGAGTTTATGACTGCTTTACTCATGAGAGCTACAAACATGCTTAGATTGCTGGAAGCAGCTAAAATGAGTATTCAATTTTTGTGATGTTTTCTTTATCATGTCTTCTGATAATTTACAGTCTTGATTTTCCCAATACATATCTTTTTGGAGGTTGATGATCTGCATAGATAGAAGAACAGTGTGTTTCAAGTATTTCAAGCAGAAAACCTGTCTAGTGATCTGTTCTGTACCTTCTACTCCCTTGCAATGTTTATCCTTTATTTCGCTGACCTTGGTATTTCAGATGATGATGGACAAAGTATTGACACATCTTGGACCATGGTGGGTACACCAGTTTTATGAGTAAAAACCATTTATATCAGTTCAGCAATTCTTGCTGCAAAAAGCCCTTTCTTTTTCAAGGTAATTCCGATAACCTTCTAAAATGCAGTTGTTCTATACTCTAGTCAGTTCATTGTGAGCTTTCTAATAAGCTTAATGCTTTCTTCTTAGCTTTTCTCAAATGGCATGAAAGAATCTGATGAGAGGCATGCCACCCTTAGAATTACTGATTCAGGTAATGTGACTACTGTAGTGAACTCGGGCATTTGTCCTCTTAATTGATTATAATTTTCTTTTGTGATTTTATTATCATCATTATATATTTTTAAATTAAAAAATATGATTATTTATGGTAAAGAAGGGATTCTTTTTTCCAAGTTTCTGCCACTCTTCATTTTGTTTCTTTGATAATGAAGTGGTTAGTCTCTTTCCCTCATTGACTTCACTGGCGTATAGCTTTGTTCAGTCGTTTACTGAAAGTCAATAGTCATACTTAAATAACCATTTGAGAGCTTCTATGCATCTCTTTTTAAAAGTTACACAAATATTAAAGCATAGATGAAGGATAGATAATGGTTAGTTACCTCTTCATTCTACTTGTTTTCATTCTACTTGATCCTTAATTCCTCATTGTTTTCATTCTACTTGAAACAGAGGAAAATGCCCTTATGGAGCTTTTAAGCTTTATGTACAGTGGAAAGTTGACAACAACTGAGCCCACTCTTCTGCTTGATATCTTGATGGCTGCCGACAAATTTGAGGTCGTTTCTTGCATGAGGCACTGCAGCCAGTTGCTCACAAGCTTGCCTATGACCACAGGATCCGCATTACTCTACCTAGATCTCCCATGCTCCATTTCAATGGCAGCTGCAGTTCAGCCTCTGACAGATGCTGCCAAGGAATTCCTTGCCAAAAATACAAGGATTTTACTAAGTGAGTGATCTCCATTGGATGGAACCACTTTTTTTTATTTTTTGAGGAAAAATATAGACATTGTCACAAAATCATTTGAAGTGTACTCAAGGCATAGTTAATCTAATTTCAGGTTCCAAGATGAAGTGATGAACATCCCTCTTGCTGGGATTGAAGCCATCTTGTCGAGTAATGACCTACAAGTGGCATCTGAAGATGCCATCTATGACTTCCTGCTCAGATGGGCCCGGGCACAATACCCAAAATCAGAGGAAAGACGTGAGATCTTGAGTTCTCGTTTACTTCCTCTTGTGCGCTTCAGTCATATGACCTGTAGGAAGCTGCGGAAGGTCCTAACATGCACTGATTTTGACCACGAGCAAGCAACTAAGTGTGTCACGGAGGCGCTTCTATACAAAGCTGACGCACCACACCGGCAACGTGCCCTTGCAGCAGATGCAATAACCTGTCGGAAATTTGCGGAGCGAGCTTACAAGTACAGACCTCTGAAAGTTGTTGAGTTTGATCGACCCTACCCACAGTGTATAGCATACTTGGATCTAAAGCATGATGAGTGCTCCCGACTCTATCCGTCAGGCCGGATATACTCGCAAGCGTTTCATCTTGCAGGGCAGGGCTTCTTCCTCTCGGCACACTGTAACATGGAACAACAGAGTACGCTCTACTGCTTTGGTCTCTTCTTAGGGATGCAAGAGAAGGGCTCAATGAGTGTGACAGTAGATTATGAGTTTGCTGCGAGGACAAGACCATCAGGTGAGTTTGTGAGCAAGTACAAGGGTAACTACACCTTCACTGGCGGGAAGGCAGTTGGATACAGGAATCTCTTTGCGATTCCATGGTCAACATTCATGGCCGACGACAGCCTCTTCTTTATCAATGGCATGCTGCATCTAAGAGCTGAGTTGACAATAAAGCAACCCTAGTGATGCATTAACCGCCTGATGTGCCTCACGCAAGTTCAGTTTGTGCAGTCCGTGGGTATTAGTGCGAAAATGCTGTATGCTGCAGATATCCTTTCTTTAAAATGAGCCTAATGCTTTTGTTAATAGACAGTTTGTAAATGACAGGCAAAAATTCTAAAAGCCCCTTTTCTTTCACTTTGGAAGGTTATGTGCTTTTGTGTCCAAATTGTGAAAAGCTATTATACCAGTTGGTGATATGGGAGGAGCAACAGAAATTACAAACTTGATCTCACTCCAGATTGTATGGGCTTCTAACTGGCAGTGCTAGAATCTGGGTAAAACTGCTTTGTTTGTCTTCGTTTTAATTTACTGAAGCAAATAACCCTTGAGAACATTTTTGTACTCGGAGAATTATGGTGGGTAATGTATTGACTGCTATGTTTCGTTACAGCAGTATGGTTCTGTCCAGTGGTATTGCTATCCGTTTGGTAGCTCCTGTTACTGGATGAGACCTGAACCGGACTGTTGGTCAGCAAACGATAGCGTCCATGAGAGAAGTTGAAAATCCCTGTAAAAGGCATCTGTTGGGGTTTAAAAGTTATGGAAGAAGCTTTGCCATTGCCAACCGCCCTATTTATTTGCTAGTGTTTTCGCTCCAATTTAAACTCATACAATTGAAAGCTCGTCCAAACTTGTGTAAATTTCCTGCTCCGTCACTTGTTGGGTGGGCGGGAATGGGTAAGGTTCAAAACAAATTAATTCGTCTTGAGATCTTGTTTCTTTTTTTTTTTTTAGATCAAAAGAGCTCGATTTCATTAGCTTAAAATAGGAGTACAAAGATAGTGTTGCAGAAAAGCAAGCGCATTAGACAAACACAACCACCTCTGCAAGTTACAAGATGTTTGTTTAGCACACACATGTGCAGCGATATTAGGGCGTGTACAAATAAGTACATGTATCTTGCCTATAGGAGTATGTCAAATAGGATTTTTGATGATGTGGTGAAAGAAGAATAAGGAGAGAGAAAGATGTTGTCTACTATTTAATACTCCCTATTTAATACTCTCTCTGTCCCAAAATATAGGGTATATTAGAATTCAGAAAAGTCAAATTACATGAATTTTGACCAAAAATTAGTCAAATTATGTGCATATTTAATTTACAAAAGATGTATCAATTGATTCATATTTCACTTATCTTTCGATTATTGTTGGTTTCATAACAAATCATAATATATTATAACAGAAATTAATGGTCAAAGTTTACTTCAAAAGACTTTTTTGAATTCTAATACGCCCTATATTTTAGGACGGAGGGAGTAGATAGTTTTATAAACAACTTTATATCGTGTAGTACAGTCAGTCTCTTAATTATATGAGGGATCATTACAAACACAAAGAGTTGTATAGACAGTCTGTTGTATAAGTTATCTTTAGTACTGCCTATTGATAACATAGAGGTATATTATAGATAGCCACCGTCTATGCCGCTATATATACCCTTGGCTCGCCTACGAGTAAAACAAAGATCAAATGCAACAAAACTCCTGCCGAGCTCCCAGATTTCTCCGATGATTGGGGAGACCTCCGCACGTCCTCCATCCCGGCTTCTCCAAAGATCAACAGTAGTCTTGACTGTCAGTTTCCTCAGGAACTTGACGAGCACCCAAACTAGCTGGCAGCCACCATCTCGACACGCAACTGTTTCCAAAGATCTTGTTTCTCTCGCACATGGGTTAGACTAGGCTACGACGATGCCACACATTAATTCCGAACCCATCCAAGCTATCCAGTCCTGTTTGCACGCTCTCGTAGTCGTATGTAGCCCGATACTAACATCCCTTCTGACGAATACATCGATACGTGCACGAGCCAGCAAGCGTAACTTAGCAGAATCGTCTCATGATACAGAGAGAGAGAGAGAGAGAGAGAGGCCAGAAGCAGGGGACAAGGACCGTACAACGCACAGGCGCGCTGCAGATGCGCTAGCGTGCGTAGCTAGGCGGTCGCCGTCCGGCGCTGCCCAAGGCACAGGCCCGCGACGGCCGACGCCTCAACCGCGCGAGCTCCTAGCAACAGCGAGACGCCATCCTCTCCCCTCCATCCGCCGAATTTATTTTTTTAATAATACATTTTTTATTCAAATTTTCAAAAATATACCACAGGAAAAAAAAAATTTACACAAGCATACCCCTGTCGCCATTTTAAATAGTTATAGGAGTCATGTCGCCATTTCAAATAGCGACAGGAGCCCTGTCGCCCGATCAAATAGCGATAGGGGCTTGGAGGACTAACGTGGCCTCCTGTTGCTCGTTAATCTTGCTATTTGATCGATTTACATCCTGTCATCATTTGAAATGGCGACATGAGTATATTTATGTAATTCTTTTTTTCTGTGGTATATTTTTGAAAATTTGAGTAAAAAATGTATTATTAAAAAAGAATTCTCCATCCCAAAAAAAAATTCGACTTTCGTGCCGATTAATCTCTGTATATGTTGGGTGGGCAGCCGCTGCCAGCCTCTGGTGTGCCCTCCCCGTCCCGTCCCTGTCCTGCGGGACCCGATCCTCCTCCCTCCCTCCTTCCTTCCTTCCTTCCTTGTCGGTGCATGCACTACCTATTCTACTGCTTCTTTAATTAGTCACTTATTTGCATAATATAAACAGAGTTGATCTTGCAATTAAGTTGCTAGCAATGTGCTTAATTTGGCGTCGGTTCAGCTGTTTGTGATTGGAACTGATCATTGGCGTGTCATTCAGGTTCAGACTTCAGAGGCCGTCTGGTCGTTGGTGGTGTGGTGCGACAGGGGTAGGGCTTGTCGATCTGCGACGCAGGAATTTCGCGAGAAATGGTTCAATTCACGTGGGAACAAAGAGAGGGCCTACCTATATATTACTATCATTTAGTGGGAATTAATCTATGGCTGTTAGCCATAGTGCTAGTTTGGTTGCTATGCAACGAGACCAATGGAGATCGTCATTGGAGTTCAGAGACAAAAAAAGAAAGGGAAAAATCATTGCATAGCTTACAAGTTAATGCGCTAATGAATATGGATCGTTTTCACGTAGATATGCTCCGGAATGTCAGCTTTGCGCCAAATTCAGCTCAAAACTAAGCTAGGTGAGATGCTACTTTCGTTACCAAATGTCTTCGTATGCTTTGCCCTAACCATTTGTGTTCAGACAACAACAAATAATACTCCTACTAAATGTCATATGGTTGAACGAAGGCGTCGTACGTGCACATATATAGCAACAAATTAATTGGCGGCCGCCCAATCATTATCAAAAATCCTCCACGATGACGTTGATCTTAACCCATCTGACATCCCATTTCATTCTCTTTTTCTTTTGCGACGAAATTTGATATCTCATTTCTGCAGTTAAATATCACAGGCTCACCACCCGAGGATTCAGTTTAAATACTTAATTACATCAGCCAAACTGAATAATCCCGTACTCTTCTGTGTTTGTTGTTTTAGATCAGCGGTTCTGCAGTACAATCACTCGAGTTAAATTCAAACGCGAATCATGTGGTAACTTAGCGGTTAAGATCACCCGTCTTTGCTTCGCAGAGGAGACCGGTTTTACTTCGATTTTCAACGCAAGAGCAAATCTAGATCTTGAGATTTTAGTCCTTGCAGTGTGATCCCCTGCTGTCCCTACTAGAGCATCTCTCTGCATAGTTTCTATTGAAATGGCAAAATGCATATAAATTGCCTTGAATTGCTTACATCTGCAAATCCAGTACAGACAGTGTGTCCCGCCTATCAGTCCACGACACGTGCAACTCAACACTGTTTCAAAAACTGCATGAAGTCTATGTTTCGAGTAGAGGTGGGAGTTTGGGCCGTACCGTGCTAGCACGGCATGGAACCAACGGGCTTCGAGCTGTGGTGTGTCAGGTCGTGGTCGTCGTCTATGTCTTGAATTCTGACCCGAGCACGCCTGTGTCATTGTCGTGCCGTATCGATCCAGATTTTGTCTTATTGAACGTATGGAGTCATGGACACTACCACCATCGGTCCATTGCTATGGACGGCACTAAGGAAGAAGAGCAAGTGTCAACCACTGGCGATGATCCGATACACATAATTATTTGGAAGAAAAGAACTAAATTTTATTTATTCATTGGGGAAAAAGACTACTAGATACGACGTCGAGGCAGTGAGGTTCGTTGAGATCCGGCGTTGTCGTTGTCTTCTTCCTCTCCGATCGCCGTCATCTTCTTCTTCGGGATAGTCGACGAAGCTAATGATGCAGTGCCACAAAGCCGTATCCGATGGCGACGTGATTGAATGCCATTGGATTTGGTATCGAGGCGACGGGAGATGGTGAGGAGGGGATGGATGGCATGGGACGACAGGGGGGGTAATAGTATAGGCAGGAAGCAGGGATAGATGAGGGTAAGAGGAGAGAGAGGGGGGGACGCGAATACGAGGGTATTTGATGATCGGCTGGGTCGCTGGGGTAAAATAGTCGATGATAGGCCAAGTTATAGATATGATATTTTTTTATGAAAAGGCCATTTTTATACCAGACCGGTCCAGTAGATCATGTCGTGCTATACCACCAATCGTATCTAGTTTTTAGACCCGTCGTGCCATGCAGGTTCGGCCTGAAAGCATCTGTGCCGTGCTCGGTGGCCATGTCGATAGTTAGCTTAAAAAAACATTGTCATTGTCTAGGTCTAGTTTGGAGCGGGTCACTTAAGAGAACATTACTCAAATTGTAGATGCCATCTCGCGCTAACAAGTTTTTGTTTTTTAATAGCTGCCTTCATACCACTGACAGTTGATGATAGGCTAAGTTATATGCATGATATTTTTTTTATGAAAAGGTCATTTTTATGCCGGACCGGCTCATTAGGTCATATCGTGCCGTGCTGCCCATCGTACCAAATTTTTAGACCCAGCTCGGTCTATCATTCGTGCCATACAGGCTCGGTCCGAAGGCATCCGTACCGTGTGGCCATGTCGATAGTTAGCTTAAAAAGACATTGTCATTGTCTAGGTCTAGTTTGGAGCGTGTCACTTAAGAGAACACTGCTCAAAATGTAGATGCCATCTCGCGCTAACAAGTTTTTGTTTTTTAATAGCTGCCTTCATACCACTGACAGAATAAGTTTGCCGAAATATAGTGCAGACTGACAATGATAGCTGGAGCGTGATCCCACAAATCATTGCTATAATCAATGATACTTTGTCCTATTCTTTGAGGGGCTAGTATTAAACAGGGCTAGTATAAATATTTTGTACAAATAAAAGGCCCTTAATTTGAATGTATGTTAGCCGATTAGTATTGAACTGTAATTGAACGTAAGTTTTCAACACGGTCAAACTGTATGACGTACGATGGCGGCTCCAGATCATTTGTTGCTTAGAAGCAGAGGGCGGCACCAAATTTATCTTTTGACATAAACACAGTTAAATTTTTGAAACTTTGATTATCCATATCTTTTTAATTATTTAAATTGGATACATGAAAATCATACGTGTAGATTTTTCTCAAAAACTATTTTCATAATACTATAATTTTATTGGGTTTTACAAATATATTATAATAGGAAATAGTGGTTAAAGTTATGTTACGAGACCGTATCGATGTCCAAAACGACAACTATTTGTGAGTGAATTGGTTAGTATACAAAATAACTTCTCTGTATATATGCTTGTACCGCATCTTAAATAAACCAAATTTATCTTAAATCTGTGCTTCGACAGGTTATGACATAGCAATGAGTTGCAAAATAATCTAGCTAGCTGGCTACATAAAACCACCTGCCCGATCAACGGATGATTAATTTCCGCGCAACGGTACAGGAAGCTAGGTGGATATATAGGGTGTGTTTGGTAGGGTTCTAGCTCTACCAGATCCGTACATCGATCTGATGGAGCTGGGTATTCCTAACTCTACCAGATCCGTAAAGCTAGAGTATGAGTATATTAAGAGCGTTTACATGAATCATTTTGTTTACATTTTAGACCAAAAATATAAATTTAATTCACTTTATTTTAGTCTACAAGTTTCAGATTTCAGATGAAACTAGGATTTGAAACTCTACCAAACATACCTATAGATTAGGCACACATATATATGGGATCAAGAACATGGAGTCATGCATGCACGTCCCTTTTGGCAAGAACAGTTAAGACAAATAATTGAAGCTTTTTGTCTTGCCTTCCTTCCTTCTCAAATCATGGCCGCACTCACCAATGGCAAAATATATAAAGTAATATGGTTTATGCTGTCACATGGAAATTGATCTCTAATTCTTATCAATTTTGACCTTTTTAGTCACCAAGAATTTCAAATGCATTTGGATAAATAATAATACAACGCATATGCATTTGGATCCTCCAAAATTTGTAGAAATTAGTTACAACTAGCAACGTGGGCGCGGCGCACGCCGCGCCGCAGAGTGCTAGCCATAATACGATATCTGGGTCTTCTAGGATAAATTCCATGTAATCTTAAAAAGATTTCAAGAAAAACGGAGAAAGGATCTTCTTTTCCCGAATCTAACACTCTATACGTTTACCCGTCAATAATATATGCTTCGAAAAATACTATAGATCAAAGTGGGGGAAAAACTAAAAAGATACAACCATACACATATTTTTCACTACGGAAAATATCAGAAACCGAGTTACGGTAAAAAAAATAGAGAGATAGAGTTGTAGAAATATCTCTTTCGGCGTTTTTTTTGGAAAATATTGGAAACCGAGCTAGAAAACCGAGGTGAGAAAAAAGTCTAGAGGAAAAAGGGTGAGAAATTATTAGAGACGACAATCTTCTTTTGTCGACCATAACATTCTATGCATTCACCGAGTAATAATACATGTTCTAAAAAATATAAGAGATCGAGTTGGAAAATCGAGCCGGGTAAAAAGTCTAGAGATAAAGATGCACACATATTTCTGGTGACGAAAACATATTTTCCGGGGAAAAACTGAGAAAGGACCTAGACGTAAGTAGTAAGGACCTGTTTGTTATGTTTTTGGACCTATCCGCTATCCTGAAAAACTATAAAAGGGCTTGTTCGCGATTTGAATTTAACGGGAGTGTTTTTCTGTAAAACGGCGCACGAGGGACCTAAACGCGTTTCAGAAAAAATATCTTCCCCTCACAAAAAATCGCGAAGGACCTATTCGTAATCTATAGGGACCTATCCGTAATTTGAAGAAATACGGGGGCTTTTTTGCAAATTAGGCAAAGATGACACATGGACAGGCTCACTGAGCCGGAACCTTGCGAACTTTATTTAGGATGTTTTAAAAAATATAAGAGATCGAGTTGGAAAATCGAGCCGGGTAAAAAGTCTAAAGATAAAGATACACACATATTTCTGGTGACGAAAACATATTTTCTGGGGGAAAACGGAGAAAGGACCTAGACGTAAGTAGTAAGGACCTGTTTGTTATGTTTTTGGACCTATCCGCTATCCTGAAAAACTATAAAAGGGCTTGTTCGCGATTTGAATTTAACGGGAGTGTTTTTCTGTAAAACGGCGCACGAGAGACCTAAACGCGTTTCAGAAAAAAATATCTTCTCCTCACAAAAAATCGCGAAGGACCTATTCATAATCTATAGGGACCTATCCGTAATTTAAAGAAATAGGGGACAGGCTCACTGAGCCGGAACCTTGCGAACTTTAATTAGAGCATCTCCAGCAAAACCCTAAACCGACCTCTAAACTTTAAAATAGGAGTTTACTAAAAATGCAGTCAAGAGCCCTATTCGACCCTAAATTTAGGAGGCCTAAATTTCCCCGAGCCCCAATTCGAGAGCCTAAACCAGCCCTAAACCTTAAAATAGGAATTAAGTGAAGGATGGCTTGCATTAGTTCATTGCGTTGAGCGTGTCTTTCTTTGGATGAGTTGCAAGCATTGCATCTGCATGCTCTTGAAAATTTTGAAAATTTTAAATTTAAATTTTAAATATCATGTTTTGAAAAATTTAAATTTAAATTTTAAATATCATGTTTTTAAATTGTAAATGTTAATATGCTTATGTTTTATGTATTACAAATATTTTGATTGAATTTTAGTGGTGTCAAATGAAGATTATATATAGCGGATATGTCAAAATAGGAGAAAAAAATAAAATAGAAATTTGAGATTTAGGGATGTTCTTTGACTTGTGCTCAAAGCAGGGTCCCAAAAATAGGAGAGTCCTAAATCCAAAATAGAGTCTGTTTTAAGGGCCATTCTGAAGATGCTCTTAGGGATGATATCTGCGTGGTGATTAAGGTAAGCTAACTAACAAACCTCAAGCCTTTATTCTCCGTTCTTAAAGGATAATTTTTTCCCCTCTTCGACATGGCCTTTGAGCCGAAAGCAAGCATTTGGCCGTTGGGACTTGCGACCCTGATATTCCCAAGGTACTACAAGGAATACAAGCACCATTCCGTTGGGATGTGTGAAATTCACTGGGTTAGACTGAGGATCTTTTGGGAGCTGTTCTTCAATTTTGTTTCAGTTTAGAGGAGATGTACTTCAGCTTTAGATCAAAAACTCTCTCAAACAGCATAGCTGTAAAGCAGCTGGGAAGCTAAGCCATAGCAGAAGTACCTCCAAAAGCTGCAGCTGCTAAGGAGGAGCTTTTCAGCTGTGGCTTCGCTTAAACGCCTCCCACCTCGGTCGCTCTGCCTTCTCGACCTCCGCCACCCCACATCACCGCCTCCATGTCACCTCCCCACTGGGATGCCACTGTACTTTCGCTATGTTGTTATCTCCCGCTTGGTTGGCCCTCAAAAGTTACAATTTATTATGACCAATTTGCCAAACAAAGATAACAAGAAAAGCCCATACCGCTAATTCTGGTGCTTACTGACCAACAAATCAAAAACAAAACTTTTCAACCATTGCAGCTCTCCCAAACAGGTCCTGAGGCCTTCGTTTCGGTTACCGCATAGTTTTTGTTTTAAAAAACGGGTTATTTATCGAACGGGAAGTGGATAGCTTCTCTCATAATCAGAAGCTACCCTCTACGTAGAATCAGAATTCGGCTGAAGCCTGATTCTCATCGATTCTTGCTGATTCTCGTCAGTCCGGTCCAGAGCCTAGAAGTCACCATTGGCCTAGCCCGATTATCTCATAATCAAAAGCAACTTCTCCTATAATTCAAAATCCATAATTTAAAAGTTGAGACGAACTGGACTGAGTGACGACGGACAATTTAAACCGTCGACTCACTCTTGGCTTTGACATTGCGGGCGGAGTTCGAGAATCAGTAAAAATTCTCCACTCTCTAAAAAAAACTAACTAGCAATTGTAAATTGGGGTTTTTTTTTTATCAAGCAATTTAATGAATTACACCGGCAAATCTTCAGTTCACCTAGCTAATTATTGACAATCAACGAATGGATTAAGCAAACAAATTAGCAGTTGAATAATCAGATTAGTATTGAACTGTAATTGAACGTAATTTTTCAACACGGTCAAACTGTATGACGTACGATCTAGCGGCTCCAGATCATTTGTTGCTTAGAAGCAGAGGGCGGTACCAAATTTATCTTTTGATATAAATACAGTTAAATTTTTGAAACTTTGATTATCCATATCTTTTTAAATATTTAAATTTGATACATAAAAATTATATGTGTAGATTTGTCTCGAAAACTATTTTCATAATATTATAATTTTATTGAGTTTTACAAATATATTACAATAGAAAATAGTGGTCAAAGCTATGTTTTGAAGACCGTATCGATGTCTAAAACGACAACTATTTGTGAGTGAATGGATTAGTATAAAAAATAACTTCTCTACGTGTGTGTGTGTGTGTGTGTGTGTGTGTGTGTGTGTATATATATATATATATATATTACCGCATCTTAAATAAACCAAATTTATCTTAATTAAATAATCAGTGCTTGGACCGGTTATGACGTAGCAATGAGTTGCGAAATAATCTAGCTAGCTGGCTACATAAAACCACCTGCCCGATCATCGGATGATTAATTTCCGCGCAACGGTACAGGAAGCTAGGTGGATATATAGATTGGGCACGCATATATGGGATCAAGAACATGGAGTCATGCATGCATGTCCCTTTTGGCAAGAACAGTTGAGACAAATAATTGAAGCTTTTGTCTTGCCTTCCTTCCTCAAATCATGGCCGCACTCACCCAAGGAGTCTCTTGGCGTGAAGATATCATCGCAATCGGCTTTACTTTAGCAGCTAGCTCCGAATGCATGCGATCGATGCAGTGCACGAGCAAACGATCGGTGAGAGAGATGAGCCTGGTCCATGCATGCATGTACACCACACGGTCAATTCAATTATGTGTGTCACGGACATGCTAGTTTCATTCTTCCTATGCTTTCCGTAACGATCATACCTCAATTATTAAGGTTGCTTAATTGTTATATGATCATAGCTCAGTGCTTAAGGCCCTCTTCGGGATAGCTTCTAATTATGCAGATTCTGTATTGTAGTCAACTGTCTAGAGAATCGGCTGTCTGAAGAATCTGCTAGCTAGATAATTTGGTTCTTCGGCAATCTTGATTATCTGTGCTGATTGTTGATTCAAGTCGACGATGGACATGGGTGGCGAAGGAGCTTCGGGCCAGCGATGAAAGCCCTTGGATCTCTATACGACGACTCGTGGAGAGATCGAACCCACAGAATCTGAACTAGAATTTGCAAAATCAGGTGAGTGACAGATTCTGATTCTGTGTACAAATCAACTTCCTCCTATTCGGTAAACAATTATCTTTTTTTTTAAAAAAAAACAAAAACTGTGCAGAAGCTATCCCAAACGGTACATAAGATTGCTTGTTATATGTACGTGACATACAAGAGATTTGGGGTGCCGAATGACAAAAATGTCTTCTTTTTGTTCAAAAAATAGCAGGAGAACTGCTAATTTATTTGAATAGGAGAAAAGTGACAAAAATGTCGACAATTAATCGGGGATCTTCTCTCACAACTAGATTTTGAATTTTAGTTTGGGCTAATTACCCTAAGGAATAAAAAAAACCTAGGGACACTTTATTGTGTGATCTATACGGAACGCTTAATAATTAGCACTTGATCAGCATGCAGGAACAATAGAAGAAAATGAGTAGGCTAGCTCTTCATGATTTTCAGATAAAAAGGTTAAGCAAGTTTTGAACCTATTCAAGAAAAAAAATGTTACATCAGCCACTAGGCTTCTAGTATGAGACAATGTCAAAATATATAAAGTAATATGGTTTATGCTGTCACATGAAAATTGATCTCTAATTCTTATCAATTTTGACCTTTTTAGTCACCAAGAATTTCAAATGCATTTGGATAAATAATAATACAACGCATATGCATTTGGATCCTCCAAAATTGTAGAAATTAGTTACAATATCTACGCGGTGATTAAGGTAAGCTAACTGCAAACCTCAAGCCTTTATTCTCCTTTCTTGAAGGATAATTTTTTCCCCTCTTTGACATGGCCTTTGAGCCGAAAGCAAGCATTTGGGCGTTGGGACTTGCGACCCTGATATTCCCAAGGTACTACCAGGAATACAAGCACCATTCCGTTGGGATGTGTGAAATTCACTTGGTTAATTCGTTTTAGTTTCTGTATAGTTTTTACTTTAAAAAATAGACTATGTATTGAACGGAGGATTCTAGATTACTTTTTTTTATAATCAGAAGCTGTTCTCTATGTAGAACCAGAATCCGGCTAAAACCTGATTCTTATCGATTCTCGTTGATTCTCGCCGATCTGGTCCGGAGCCTAAAAGTCACCGTTGGCCTAGCCTGATTCTGCCACAATTAGAAGCAGCTTCTCTCATAATCTAAAATCTATAATCCAAAAGCTGAAACGAAATGGACTAAGTGACGGACAATAAACCCTTAACTCACTCTTGGCTTCGTCATTGCGGGCGGAGTTTGACAATTAGTAAAAATTCTCCACTTTCTCTAAAAAAAAACTAACTAGCAATGATAAATTGGGTTTTTTTTATCAAGCAATTTAATGAATTACACCGGCTAACCTTCTTCGCCTAGCTAATTATTGACAATCAACCAATGGATTAAGCAAACAAATTAGCAGTTGAATAATTGGAATCCTTTGTGCAGAACATTTCCCTATCTTCTAGCTAAGGCTGGTACTTCCGCTAATCCATAACGGCAACAGAGGGTTAAAGGGCCTGTTTGTATCGAATGATCGATTAATTTGACAGTTTCTTTTACGAAGCCATTTCCTATAGGCTAAACGCAGATGGTTAAGTTTCCCCTTGATCAGCAATTACATCAGTCAGACAGCTACTTTTCATCACTAATCAGACAACTAACGGCACTCAAATTGTGATTGCACGTTATTGCGTTGTTGCCCGCCTGCTGACTCTGAAGGGTACATCCCATTGAAGCCGAATTACGTACCAATTGCATGCATGCTGACAAATTGTCAATCATCAATGTGATTAGTTTTTTTTAAGGTAATGATCGATGTGGTTAGCTTAGCTATATAGGCATGCTAATCTTCTGCTTGATCGATCGCATTTCCGAATTAAAATGATGTTTCTTGATTGATCGCATGTCACATCCTGCTATATATATACACACTGTTTTTTAAGATAATAGAATATGTAGGTCGTCTCTACATCTTGAAATGCACATAACCAATCAATTATTACATAGTTACAGCTAAACTATTGTCACACAAAAAATAAAATAGTCATAACAAGCCATAGGAAAATTAAATCATAAGTGATCAATGCACATATAGTTTATTACTAATAGGCCTTGTTTGGGAGAGCTCCAACTCCCAGCTCCAGCTCAGATCTGAAACTTATAGTCTAAAATAAAGTGAATTAAATTTATATTTTTAGTCTAAAATGTAAACAAAATGATCTACCTAAATACTTCTAATGTATCCACAGCTCCAGCTCTATGAACTTCTGGAGCTAAAAATACCCTGCTCCACCAACTCCACAGATTTTGGTAGAGCTGGAGCTGTCCCAAACACCCCCTAAATCTCTATCCATGTCCTTTGAAGAGATCACTGATCACGACCTCAAGCAATTTGCATCCCTATGACACCACATCCCAGTCCTCAGGAAGCTGCAGTACAGACCACGAATGCAACTAATTAGTGTACATGTAGATAACCTGCAATGAATGAGAGATTTTTTTCTTATAAAAAACTGCATCATTTCAATATAGACAAATTAATTAACACAAAGTGATAGCCCCAAACAAAATGTGAGTCCTTAAATCTTTTCCCATCCCCTGTAACCAGCTCCCAACTATATTGGTCATGTTAATAGGAGGTAACAAATTAAAAGCCATTTGAATGACGCGCCATGCGAAACTAGCAAAGTAGCAGTAAAAAAGTGGTGTTGTATTGTGTCCTCATTGTTACAATGACCACATTTTATACTACCATTCCAATTTCGTTTTCTAAGGTTGTCTTTTATCAATATGACTCTGACACGTATGCACCATAATTTTTTTTAATTTTTAAAGGTACGTTAAGCTTCCACAAATGACTGTTTGTAATGGGAACATTTTCTCTTTTTTTAGACTAATGTGGGATTTTCTAGTAATTTTTCTTTTTTTAGATTAACGTGTTATATATATATATATACGCGCGCGCATGAATCTACTATACACTTTAATGGGAGTCCCCATCTTTATATATGGTCGTTGGGAAAAGGGAGCTAAATGCTAAACGTGACGATTTGTCGTAAGTATCTTTCAGGTACGGATTTTGAGTTGGTCGGTTGGTAATTTGTAATATGCCCTTTTCACTCACAAATAAAAGAGTTCCCGTAATGCTGAAAAAAGAGATGACTTTACGTACATCTTTAATGGTAACTTCTCCGATTTCATTTTCATAAACCTCTTCTTTTTTTTTCATAAACATCTAGAACCAAAACTGCTCCCTTTTTTGCCTTATGGAAACAGGATGATTTCTAGCCCCAAGACCGGTCCGGTTTTGATTTTTTTTAAAAATATTATAGATTTGAGTTATTATGTTTTATGTTTGGAATATAATTAGCAAGTCATAATAAACAATTTTAGCAAGAAGAAGTGAACTAGGTGGTTTCCGGTGGTTTTTAGAACCGTGAGATAGGCGATATGACTCGTATACTAATTTTGATATATGCAAAATGATTTCTATATAAATTTTAATAGGGTTAGAATTTATACTTTTCTTTAGATCAAAACTAGGGGCAATAAGGGTGATCATAGAAAACCAAAGCAACAAATCAACTTATCTAAAACAAATGGTGCACAAGAGGGTTAGCGGATAGGTTATTTTTTAGCATTAGATGATCTAAAGGTCTTACAAGATTTGGGAGAGTTGTGAGAGAGTGATAATCTCTCGTAAAATTTTGGGGGCCATGTTTATGGAATTTTCGGTTGGCTTCGTCAAAATTTTCTTTCTTGACGTGATTGTTTCAGTATTTTAGCTTGGTTTTCCTTGAGATTCATCTATTTTGTTTTTAACATCACACACGTTCATATGGTATCCCGCAACGTTAATTCAACCTGCTTGCTGCTGCGCATAGAAAGAAATTTCAGAGTATAAAAAGGCCCTACTTACACCTATGCACGTACACATACCTTTAATTTTCAAAGTCCAGTCCAGTCATCTAATTATACGCACATACGTACACAAGCTCTTTCATTACACTAGCTATCTTCAACACATATGGTTTTGCTCAATAATCAAATTCCATAGTGATTAATTTGAAGCTTTCTCGTCACAAGGTATGCTGCTCGATCGTGCCGACAGAGAATTATTACTACGTAGGTAGCTAGATGATGGATGGACCATGCACGAGATGCGTCCAATGGGAATGGGAGTGCATGCGTCCATGGTGGTAAATTTAAAGGGGAAGATGCCACGGCTGCAAGCAAAGCAAAGCAAAGGCAACCATGCATCCATCCATCAGGAACAAGTGATCAGAATCAGATCGATCAAAAAGGGATCAAAAGGAAATGTAGAAAAGGAAAAGGGATACATAAAAAAGAACCCGGTCAGTCAGTCAGTCAGTATTCAGTGAGGTGCCATGACCATTTTTTTGGCCCTTTCTTCTTTCTAGCATGTAGATTATTCCTCATACAAATTACTAGCCGACAATTATTCTAGGAATTACCCCCTCTGCCCAATTTTTATAAAAAACTCACGTATTTTGAGATTTAAATTTCATATTTTTACCAATAATTAGCCAAATATATAGGTTCAATTACACAAAAATGGTACCACTAGATTGGTACTTAATAGTACACTTCTAACATTTCCCGACAAGTATATATTGCTAACAGTGGTATCGTTCAGCAATGATTTTTTGTCTTGTCGGCTATCACTTCATTGGCAATTTTTTTATCGCTAATTTATTCTCACCGTTGGAAAAAGATTTGAATTACACTTGGAACACCGTCTGTTATATGAGGAAAAAAAACTAAGTGCAATAACCACGGCCAAAGCATTCACAAATAGCCGTCGGAAAAAAATTATAAATCTTCTAATGCTACATTCATATAGTCATGATTTTGTACCTATTAACAATATATTGTACAAAAAAAATTAACAGTTAAAATTTAATTTTGAACATCATGCATACACATGCAGGAGTAGTGCTTGTTACTCGACCGTTGGGAAAAAAGCGCGCCAGCGTAGGTGTAGACACGGCGCCATATATGGCGATTGGCTTTGACTGATTTAATTTGGTTCATCTGCACAAACATATCCTTGTGTATGCATGATGCGTCTATACGCACTTTACATGATTGGGGATTTGAGAGCTACGTTCTAACTACAAAGACGGATGAGAGCATAGCAAAGCTAGCATTACAAGTTAATTAGCAAATGCTGCTATGTACATGGGGGCATCGAGAAGTGGGGCCCGGAGGCAGAGATATATAGCATGTCTAACGGCCCCACACACCTCTCTCTTAAGATGACGCGATGCGCCGAAGGTCCGTCTCTCTCTTTGATCTGGTAAACCGATCACCGACATCGATCACGTTAACAAATCACAACCCTCTCAAAAAATCACCTTAATGGCTGCTCCATCCGTTCTTGCGTACATAAAATTTCAAATTTTATTTTTAAATATATTATTCTTTCAAGTTTTATTTTTAAACATATGTTATTCTATAATTTCGAGATAGCTTTTTACTATTTTTTCTTTGCATATCACTACCATTCATTATTCTTAATGTTATTTATTAGTATAGATTAGAGTACCACACACCATTTAAGAGCAATAAGAAAGTTAATGAAGAAGGACAATTTGATAATTTTTACATGTGCCTTAATTAAAGTGCTAAATACTAAAACATCATCTATTTAGCACCGGAGGGAGTAGCATTCTATCTCAAAAAAGAAGAAAAAGGAGAGAGGCCTTCACAGCACCCTGCAACTAAGCTACAAAGTGTGTTTTACAGATGTGAATGGCTGAACTAAGGTCAAGACTGCCTGAGTTGCTGGTCCCACTGCCCAGCCCTGCTGCTTATTTTTATATGATTGTGGTGTGTAGTAATATCAACACGAAAAAGAAAGGCTACCCTGATCGTTGATATGCCTAAGTTTCCTGTAATAATTAATGTGACTAAGCGAGCTCAAAGATTTGAAACTGCGTCTAATTAGCCGATGATACCATAGCAGCAGATCGCTAGCCGTTGCTCCGCTGAATTGGCTATCAACTCGACGTTTGACATCCATGAAAACACGTCAATACTTTCGAACCATTACGCGTTTGTAGGTGCATAAATATTTCAGAATTCAGATTATATAATCTGCGAGAAAGTCGTACGTAAACCCCTGTAAGCTGAACTGTTAATGGTTTTACGCAAAACGAAAGAGAAAAACATAAGCAATCTTCCTCCACGTCACCGCCGCCGCATCCCATTCCCGACCGTGCCGCTGCCACCGGGCCCCACTCGTCAGTCATCTCCTACACCGACGCCCCGCTCCATCGCCTACTTCGCAGTCGCAGACCAAACCTTAATTCCACTACTTTGATCTCGCATTTGCCGCTATAAGTATTAACAGCTACGCACCAAACCATCACTTCACTCGCACCCTCAAAGCTTCTCACCAACACCGCGCAGCAAGCTCGCTCGGCACCAAGAACCCCGCGCGCGCGGCGGCGATCCATGGCCGAGAAACCGCCCCGGCCGCCGGCGCCAGCCACGAAGCCGCCCCGGCCTCCGGGGCCGGCCACGAAGCCGCCCAGGCCCAAGCCTGCCGCTGCAACGGCGCCGGCGCCGGCGAGGACGACCGCGCCGCTCAAGAAGCCGCCCCTCGCCCCGCCGCCGCAGGTGCTCCCGCTAAAGCCTCCGCCGGCGCACCACTACCGGCAGCAGCAGGGCGGCGGGGCGCCGCGGAAGAGGCCGTACCGGCACCACCGCGGCGGCGGGTGCTCCGGCCGCCGCGTCTGCTGCCTCGCCACCGGGTTCGTCCTGCTTGCGTTCTGCCTCGCGCTGGCGGCGGCGTGCCTCGCGTACCTGTACTACCACCCCCGCCCGCCGTCATTCCACCTCCAGCCCGTCTCGCTGACGCGCTTCCGCGTCGGCAACTCCTCGGCGGTGTCCGCCATGGACGTCACCGCCGGCGTCAAGGTGATCTCCTGGAACCCCAACGACAAGATCGCCTTCGCGTATGGCGATGGCGAGGGCCGCGTCGCCCTCGCCGACAGCGACGGCGACATCGCGCTGGGCTGGGCGCCCGTCGGCGGCTTCGAGCACGACGCCCGGAGCGTCGCCACGGTGCGGTTCGTGGCGGCGGCAAAGGGGGTCGTGGTCGACGAGGCGGTGGCGGCGCGCGTGCGCGACCGATACCGCCGGGGGCAGCTCGCGTTCAAGGTGGTCGTGGACACCCACGTCGGCGTGCGGGTCGGCGCGGTGCGCACCGGCATGGTGCCGGTCAGGTTGTTCTGCGACAGCGGCGTGATGGCGCCGCGCGGTGGCTCCGCCGGGACCGTGGTGGGGCCAATGAGCAAGTGCCAGGTGTACCTGTTCAGAATGAGATGGTGAGTTCACTCTTCCAGCATTTATCTAGCTCCATTACTTGCTTGCTTGCTGTTACAACAATTATTCTGAACGTTTGCATGTAGATTCATATCATCATATGTATTATTTAGTATCATCCGTAATGCCATACGAATTTGATGAAATTTTAACTACATCCAAACACAATTTAGTAAAATGTTGCAACATTTACCATTAAATAGGAGTACTACAGAAGCATGTCCACAGGGAGAAACTTTGATCATACGCATAGAATCACCCGTGAAACACAATAACACACGTTAAATCATTACTATATGCCACCAATTTGTTGCACATTACATCTCATTTCGACATCTTATCGATCCCAGCTGGTGCATCCATCCAAAGCATGCACTAGGAAAGATTCCATAGATCAATGGTGAATTAGAACATAAGCCAAATATTAAGGCATATGTTCGTACGACCATGAGATGTCATTGTCGTGTAGAGGAGCACCTTTTAGTTTGGTGATGAATCCCTAGCAGGACACATTTTTTGCCACACCGGATGCCACAGGCACAGGCTACAGTCCGCTACAGTGGATCAGGTAGATCCGTGGATTATAGAATTGAGACGGGGCATCTGCCTTGCTTGCCGCCGATGAGTAAAAGCAACCCGGGATTCTCTCTGTCCCTAGCTAGTGTAGCCTTAGGTTGCACGCTTCTACGTACATGCACGTGTACGGTATACCATACACAGACACAACCATCGCAATCCAAAAGTGTGCTTTACTTTTCCTCTAT
Source organism: Guadua angustifolia (assembly GCA_036346375.1). Lineage (NCBI taxonomy): Eukaryota > Viridiplantae > Streptophyta > Magnoliopsida > Poales > Poaceae > Guadua > Guadua angustifolia. The sequence goes on from CM070503.1 coordinate 36,312,921, forward strand.
CTACAGTCAACATTTGAAGTCTTTAGATAGAAAAAGCTTACGAGCAATCACGTACAGATGGGGCATATTCCCACAAAAATATAGCATAAGACACGAATGTGTCTATTGGTTATTTGCCATTTACATCCTAAGAAATCTGGTATTGCAATGCTTAGAGCTAATGAAGGTGCTAAGATGTTGTGTGGTACATTACCACATGTTAGTGTGTCTCTATCCAACTTGCTGGCCCCATGGTGGTGTACCAAAATTTTTTACAAGTTGGGGTCCCACTTGAACCATCAAGGTAGCTCCCATTTATAAAAAGACATAAAAATCGCCTAATGACAAAATGAGTGGACGAATGGGGAAACTCTTTAGGGACATTGGATCCTAGATGAGAGGAACATACATGATTGGTACAACTTTGCAGGTAAGGACCAGTGTCTGAAACTGAAAGCACCTACCTAAAGTGGCTTACAAGTTGAGTGATCAAATATATAGGCACGTTCGATAATTTCTGTCCAGTCTCTAGTGTGTCATGGCTCTGATGCCCACTGATCATGATCCATCACCTATGCTTTGCTAATCTGTCATCCATGCATTTCGAACAGTCTCAAGTACGTAAAAGTTGGCTGATTCAAAAGCTCAAGTAGTTGACCTTTTTCGGGACGAAATTCTTTCAGGTTTAGCTTGAACTGAAGGCACATCCAGGACAGGAGCTGTCTTATGCTTGCTTAGAATCGAGCTAATGTCAGTGGCGCCGAAGCTGCAGATGCTGTAACTTGTCTGCGTTTTCAGCCGATGAAATGATGATTGGTTTGCTTTGGAACTCGATTGGTGCCTGGTGGCGATCGAGTACGTCGTGATCGATGGTTAAATATATAGTCTGAAGACTGAACTCTGAAGCATGTAAGAGTTGAAGAAACAAGTTTGTAACTGTATATTACTCCAGCTCCCAATTCTTTTGATTGTGTGGTATATATACATACATACATAGCAGGAATGAAATGATCGTTCGGTGTGCGTGTGCGTTCTTGGCACTCCCAATCTCTGTTCCTTGTTAACACCTCCTTCCAGATTCGAAGTGATCGTGTGGCAAATGTCATGATCTGATGGTTGGATTTGATCCAAATTGATCATCTGCAGCTTAACTCTCATTATCAAAACAGGTAGAGATGGCACTGACAGTTGAACTGATTTCTCGTCACAAGCTTGCTTGGACAAAATTTGCAGTTTTGATTTCGTGTCTTGATGCAGCCTATCTGTTGAAAATCAGCCTGATGAAGCGTTGTACTTTTGTAAGGGTTTTCCAGATCAAGCCTGAAGATGAGCATGAAGATATCATGGCATGATGAAACTGATGATGGGGTCAATAGCGGATTAAAGCTGAGCAAGTGTGTGTGTTTGTCTCTCCTTTTAGTTCTGTTCGTCAGTAAGAGAACTGAATCGTTCGCCTACGCGAAGTGTATCTTGCCTGGTTCTTGTATGGCTGGGTTGGCTAGCAACCCCGGCAGTCATCCTGCGAAAAAAGCAGTGAGCAATGGGGACAACGGCGGCGGGCCGGCGATCGGACGGCGACTGCGACACCAACGACGTGATCCAGTGGATCCAAAACGGTATCCAATCATGGTGCAGGTAAGATGTAATCGGCGTGCTGCCGACCAGCCAAAACCGCGTGGACGGTCGACCGTAGCTTGACTCGGGCGCTCTCTCTCTTTCCCCTCCCTTTCTCTCGTCTCTCCCACTGTCCTCGAGGCAGTCCGCGTCCGCGTGCTGCACTGCTGCTGCGGTGCTGCCGCAGCCAGGAAGCTTCCGGGCCTCCTCCTCTTCCTTCGCCCTTCCTCTCTTAAATACCCCTTCCGATCTGCCGTCTCCGTTCCGTTGGACTCAGATTCAGGGAGCTCGTCCATCGCCTGCTTCTTGAGTTCTTGGTTTGGTTTGTACCGGGGAGGAGGCAAGGTTTAGACGATAGAACAGTGGTGTCGCCGCCGCCATGGCGTCGAAGCGGATCTTGAAGGAGCTCAAGGATCTGCAGAAGGATCCCCCGACCTCCTGCAGCGCCGGTACCTCTCTCTCTCTCCTCTCATCCTCTTTTCCTTTTCTTTTTGGAAAATATTAAAACTTTACAAGTGGTCTAGCTCGTGGTGTATTGTGCATGTACGTATGGTGCTTGTTGATTTGCTCTAGTTGGGATATCGCTAGATCTCTGCGTTGATGAGGGAGAGGCATCGTTGGGTGGTTACTGGTTAGGTTGATTGCTTGTTGCTGCCGACATGTGGATGACGGTTTGTGTGGAATTGGATCATCAGGGATTTTCATGGACAAATTTAGAAATTTCGATGGGCGATTCTTTCTAGCGTAGCTTCGTCATAAACCAACTCTTAGACTCACTCAAAGAAAACATTGAAAAATATCTGCAATCCGCAATTTTGAATTATATACCTGGGTACTTGTGGTTGTCAAATGCAACATCCTGGCAGCTAAGTTTAGATCAAGAGAAACCTTGGACCTCACGACGAGCGCGGACCGATTTATACGTTGTAATCCAGAAAGCATTAGAAGATGAGCTTCTGTTTAAACAAAACTACTTGGAGTAGCCAAGTCCTGAATGTTAAACTGTCAAGAATTCGGTTTTCAGATGTGAATTGGGCAGAGATAGGAAGAAATGCTTAGTTCTGAATGAACCTTCGAATAAAGGGCGTGGCTAAACTTATTATGGGCATTACTCTTTAGGTGAATAGAATTTTTTGCATAGACAGCGCTTGCGCTTGTGATCATCTCAACCTGGAAGTTATCATACAGGTTTCTATTTGTTTCCTCTATATTGTTGGAATTGGGGTAGTCTGTTTCCTGCCTTACAGGATGATGTAATCTGTCTTACTAAGTTGCTATATATGAATGAGTTTTGCATTTGAGCTTCTTTCTGTACAAATGCTTCCTAATTTGTTTACTATAAAACCGAGGTTTGTATACTCAATTCCTCATTTATGACTAATATGAATGCCCTGTTCATGTATCAGGCCCTGTGGGAGAAGATATGTTCCATTGGCAGGCAACAATTATGGGTCCATCAGATAGCCCTTATGCAGGCGGAGTATTTTTGGTTACAATTCATTTTCCTCTGGATTATCCATTCAAACCACCTAAGGTAAGGACACTGATACATCATATTTAACTGACACATTAAAGGGTAGATTCCTTGCTTCAATCGTAGACATCTAAAGTTATTCAAGCAATGGAGTAAATCGGGTCTTGTAAACATTTTATGCTTAGAATTTTCTTGGAACCTGTCAGCCAATTGTAACATTTCTTTTTCTTGGGTAGCATATGATAAGTTGACAACTAGCCTAATCTTTGCTATGTTTTAGATATTTGAAAACATTTTGTTGTCTTTTTTTGTCTATGCCTCGATAATTAGATACAAGATCTCAACAGCACACAATCAGTGTCTTCCTCTTCTCTTCTGAATCATATAGCTGCAAGATGTTAAGAAACTTATTGAAACCGATGTGCTTTTTAAAATCAAAACATGTAGATGCTCTTTCCTCTCCTTGCTTGAAGTGATTGGGTATCCATACTGATAATTGTATTGTATTGATTTAAGAGCATCAATGCTTTCACTCATCCTCTGGTATATTTGTGTATGTGATCAATTGTAGATGAGAGTTATTGAGTTAATTATGATGGTGTAGGTAGCAGCTGTTCTCATTACCTTGAGAATTACAATCACCTTAGCTTCCCTGTTCCCTTCTTGGTCTTATGAAATGCTGTTTGCTTAACCTTAGTAGAATCAGTCATTGATAGAATAGCATATTATCTCAAAGTATGATTATTTATTTATTTGTTCATGGTCTTGATCTGGTTATGCCACCGCCAGTAGGTTCTTGGTGCTGGGAGCACAGCAGTGTGCAGCTTGTGACCTAGGTTCGATCCCGGCATGAAAAGCACCCTTGTTTGGATGTGGTGCCAACTGCTACCTTAGCATGGTTATCACAGTTCCCCGGCGAGGCAATTCGCCTCTGGGGTGCCTGGACGCCTAGGCGATAGTTAAGCGACCAAACTGTATGTGCAGCAGCAAGCAATACAGCAAACAGCAGCAAGCAATGCAGTAAGCAGCCATCAGCCAAGCAATGCAGCAGAAGCTAAGCACCAAAGCCATCAATATAAACTCCTTTGTCCTCTAGTCCTCTGTTCGTCACTCCTCAGTCCATCAACCGCAGCCAGCAGCCAGCAATCAAAGCCATCAATCGCCGCCACCTCTGTCGCCTCTAGGCTCTCCACCTCCGTTGCCTCCACCGTCGCCGGTGCTGCGCCATTGCTGCTCATAGCCAGCGACGAAGGTGGAGGGTAGAAGGCTTACTGGATCTGGAGGTGATGGGATCTCAGGCAATGGCGCGACGGGCTGCAGAGATGACGGAGGCAACAGAGGAGGTCCTCTCCACGCACTAGGGTTTACCCGACTCCTCTGTTCTAGCCCTTCTCTCTTTTAACCGGCTTCAACCTCGACTTAGCGCGTGCCCGACTGCCTCCACCGCGACACCAGGGACAACTAGGCGGTCGCATGGCATCCTCCAGGTGAGGCGATAGATCCTAGCGACCCCCTCCGGCTGCCAGGACACCGACGCAACACCGTGATAACACTGTATCATAGGCAGAGTTATTGTACATGCAGATGTTTCATTGGCAATTTCGCAGTTTGTCATATAGCAAAAATTTGAGATCATACTTATAACTCACAGTGACTTAAAAAGTACTGATCCACAACTGAGCGTTTATACTTGGGACTTCATTACTTTTTTATCTTTGTCTTTTTTTTTAAGTTCATTATTCAGATTCTTCAGAACGATTACAATCAAAAATAAATTTTACAGGTGGCATTCAAGACAAAGGTGTTCCATCCAAACATTAACAGTAACGGGAGCATCTGCCTTGATATCTTGAAGGAGCAGTGGAGCCCTGCATTAACTATTTCAAAGGTTGGTTTAACTCTCTTCCAATCTTTTCCTGTTAAAAGCTCAACAGTGTTATGTGTTGAAATTGAGAACGAAACTATACAAACTTAGCAACCAAACTTCTCTTTCGGGCCAAGGTGGCAATCCCGTGTGCGGTGTGCCATGTGTTTGGGTTTTGAAGCTTACACATTGACTTTTAAAGTAAACTTAGTTTGATGTCTTCAGTTCTGAACTAACTTCTTTCATTTGTGATGTTCCTTCAGGTGCTCCTCTCAATTTGCTCCTTATTGACTGATCCAAATCCTGATGATCCATTGGTTCCGGAGATTGCTCACATGTACAAGACCAATCGGGCAAAGTATGAGTCTACCGCGAGGAACTGGACCCAGAAGTACGCAATGGGCTAGCTTTTGCAGACTAAGGAATGTGATGTCTTATATGATGATCTGGTTTTGCCATTGTATTCTCCTGTGATATTCAGTATTTAAGAAACTGCAAGACCAAAATTGAAACTGAGTTCTTTTATGGATTGTTGGTTTTGTGTTCCTGTGTAACAAAACTGTGATAATGGGCACACATACGACTCAGTTGTCAATTATGCTATAATATAAAATGCACGAGTTGGCACTTGTGTCTGTTAAAGTTATCTCTAATTAGTTTGTATTCAGTTGAATAGCTGCTAGATTCGTATGGTAATTAGTCTGTTGATTATTTGTATTTGATGTATCTCTTGACTTGAACGTCAAACATTGTAAACAGCTGTACTCCCGGAAAATTTGTGGTCTGGTAAATATAAGCAAGAGGGGAGGGAGGGGGGTGGACGTGGCCTATTGTGCCATCGCACTATGTTATTTTTACATGATATCAGAGTCAAGAGATGTAATGTCTAACACACCTTGTCATCAAGTTTGCCTTCCCTCATCTTGTACATCATCTTGTTTTCCTCTACTTCTATTGGAGTTCTATCTTCATCCTGCTACCACGGAAGGCGTCTCTCATGAGCGGCGCTGCCAAGGTTCCAAAATTTGGTGAAATTTTGAAAACTTGCTCGAGATTTCGGTTTTTAGCCGGGGACGGGAACCAAAATACCGGCGGGGTAAAAAAAACTTGAAAAAAATGTAAATTGCTACAGTATCTTAGAAATTTTGTCCCGAGTTTTTTTACTGTTTTTGACTTTTTATCATATTTGACCGCATTTGGTTCAATAACCCTTATGAAAGTCATCTTACATGAAAATTTATTAAAAAACTGAATTTTTGAGACATTTTATAATTTCAGCAGAATCACTGTCAATTTTTTTTAATAAAATTTTACAAGATTGATCATGATCTAAAAACTTTATGGTACTATATTTAGTAGTGTAGGGTTGTACATAAAAATTTTCAAAATAATTGAACTTCATTTGTTATCTTTAAAAAATCAAAAATAGAATGAACATAATTGAGACAAGAACATTGTCATAATTTTATAAATTTGCTCGATTGAGATCGTGATTCAAAATTTTTATGAGAGCTTAATAATTGCCTCAGTGCCATTCTCTAAAATTTTCAAAATTTTAACCTTTTCGCTTGCTCAATCATATCTATGTAATCATTGAACTTTATTTGTTATATTTCAAAAATAAAAAAGCAGAAAGAATATAAATGGTACAAGGCCCTTGTAAGAATTTTATAAATTCATTGGAGTGTGATCATGATCTAAAATTTTTATGAGAGCTTAATCATTTTCTTATCACCTTTTTGAAAAATTTTCAAAAATTCTAAACGTTTTTTGGTTTGTTCAAGCAAATCTATGTATTGATTATCACACTTTTATTAGGATGTAACACTTTTAGAATTTTTGAAAATTCTAGAAGTTTGTTCATCATGTGAAAATTATTCCAACTTGGTATGTACCATTTTTCATTCGATTGAAGTTGCTGGTATGGCTTTTATCAGGACAATATTACTGTTAGAATTTTTTAAAATTTTTGATGCTTAATCATCATCTGAAAATTTTATAAAAATATTAATGATGCATCAGGACCATCCACAAAAATCTTCAAAATTTTACAACGTGGTTTGTTCTATTTTTTATTTGGTTCAAATTGGCTGGTCAGCCTTTTATCAGGATAGTACTACTCTTAGAATTTTTCAAAAGTCCTAAAGCTTTATAATCATCTAAAATTTTTACGAGAACATTAATGACATGTAAGAACCATCTACAAACAAATTAAAAAAAATTGGCATCATTTGAACTATTCTTCATTAGGTTGAAATTTACTAAGATTTCGACAATTTCGAATGAAATTTTGTAAATTTTGCCGAAATCTCAGTTAAAAAATTCTAGATCAGAATTTTTGTTTTGTATTTCGTTCAAAATTTTCCCAAAATTCTAAGATCTCTGCGAAATTTTGAATTCTGACCACTTCCAAATGTCAACCAAAAAGTAGATTTTAAACCTTAGGCTCACGCTTTCCCTACCAACCCACCATCGCACGCCGTTTCTCAGGCCACCAGAGCATGGTATGCTCAAGGAATCGAATTTCATTTTGAACAAAATTTCGCCCACGGCCGAAATCTGAAATTTTGGCAAAATTTCATCATTTCGGATGAAATCTGTTCAAAATTCAAAAATAAAAATTCAAATCCGTTTTTTTGCTACCGAAATTTCGGCGAAATTGCACTGACCAAAAAATGATTCAAAGATGTCAAAAAATTTGAATTTTTTTAAGGTTCCTGAAACATCAGGTGATTATCAGGTTTGTGTAATTTTTAAAAATTCGAACATGGTACTATGTAGATGAAACGTTGACAAACAAGTTTGAACCGGGTGAAAAATAGTACAAACGACATTAGAAAATATTGAAATTTTTTGTGCATGACTCTGATGAATCAATAATGTTTCCATAAAATTTTCAGATGGTGATCAAGATTCAAGAATTTTTACAAATTCGGACAATGCTACTATCCTCATAAAAGCCTTACCGGCAAATCTAAACGAAATGAAAAATAGTTCAAACCATGTTGGCAAATTTTGGAAATTTTTGTGAAAGGTCTTGATGTATCACTAATGTTTTTATAAAAGTTTCATATGATTATCATGCTTGAAGATGTTCTAAAAATTCTGACAGTACTACGTCCTGATAAAAGCTTGATAATCAATACATAGATTTGCTTTAGCGATAAAAGAAGGTTTAAAATTTGTGAAGAGAGGGAGGAGGAAGGGGGAAGAAGAGAGGGAGGAGGAAGGGGGAAGAAGAGGAGGAAGAGGGGGAGGATGAAAGGGGAAGAAGGAGGAGGAAGTGGGAGGAGGAAGGGGAAAAAGGGGAGGAAAAATCTTCGTTTGGCAGGTAATATTTTTTATGTTTGTATTTAAATTTTAAATATATGATGTAGTGACAAGATTAAATAAAGTAATAATAGTTGTTTGATTAGATGACTTAGGGACCAATTTAATTAGATGCATAGAGTAATAATAGTTGTTTGATTAGATAACTTAGGGACCAATTTAATTAGGCGTGTAGAGTAATAATAATTGTTTGATTAGATGACTTAGGTAACATTTTAATTAGATTAGTTAGTGTTGGGGATTGGATAATTTCTATAATGACTATTATACCCTGGCAGTTAGTTTCGGCCGATCATGCATGCCCTTGGATGATGTCCCCAAGGAGGATCCTCGTATAGTCTAGCTAGCGGGTCTGCCCAACCATGCCTATGCTCGTCCCATGAGCATAGAAGCTCGGCTCTGAGCATGCAAGCTCAGGAGTGCGTAGAGGTCGGTTAGAACTGGGGAAATCCTCGAGTATGGTCGGGAGTTCGCGCTCACCCCACAACGTTAACGTGGCGATAATTACTCCACGACTGGAGCCGTTATGCGCACGACGAGAACGTGGAAAGAATCAAGGCTACGGTTAATGCAATAATTGCGTATTATTCGGCCACGGTTAATGCAGTACGTGGTGCATTGTTTGGCTGCAGTTATTCAAGCATCTTGTAATCTATAAGAACTCCCCGATAGATCAGTAAAGGGGCATGATCAAGTGACAACACGAGCAAAGCATACAGACATACACAAGAGCTTTCCTGTAAAGAGCTTAACAGATACAGTGAGATCATTGGAGTAGGGTTATTATCTCTGCCGTGAGAGACCTGAGCCAGTATAAATCCTGTGTCCATTTTCCGAGTGTCCCATCATCTCAAGTGCATCTTTCAGATGCAAACCCTTCACCAAAAAGGGGCTTTTGTTGATCCCTCATTCAACAAGTAAGCTCGGCGGGGACCTGTTTCCCAATTGTCGACAACTGGCGCTGTCCGTGGGGATTGTCATTAGCAGTTTCCTTTTGTGAAGAATCCCTGAAGATGCCCAATTCCCATGATACTCAAGACCTCTGCGCCTTCGATGGTGCCGAAAATGACGATATGTACTATGCCGATGAAGGCGTAGCTGGTGTTGCTGACCTCGAGGGTCACACCAAGCCCGGGAGTCTTTCCCCGGTGGCTACAGCACGAGGGCGATTCCTCCGCTGCATGATTCCCTCACAGATGCGGAGGAATGTGATGGGCTTTATGATGGTCTGGACATTCCCGATCATTTCGAGCCCGATCACGAGACTGCATCGCGAGGAGACACCATGATGTCACCTTCGCGATCTTTGTACTCCCGTGATGTCAACATGGCGGGAGGAGAAGAAGACCCTAAGGTTGAATCCTCGGGGGCTAGCCATCATTGCTGCTATGAAGCGGCCAGAAATCACCTGGAGGCGTCCCTAAATAGGACCCTGGCTAGCATGTGCCGTCAAGCTCATGAAAAACCGGGCGCCAGGGCTGAAGCCTCAGCTCGCAAGATCTCCCGCGAGCATGTGCGCGATCGTCGATCGAACTCGCCTCCTCCCATTCCCCAGAGTGGGGAGCGATTGCAAGCTATGGCGGTAGTTGTGCGTGATCTTCGGAATTTCCCTAGTTAGGTGGACTTGGAAGCAATGGGCGCGGTCATAGCCGAAGGCTTGGAGAAGCTCGCCGCTGACATGAAGCTTTTAGGGTCACCTCGTGACAAAGAAGGCCGGAGTATTTCCTGGGAAGATCGTCGTCACTCCCCTGTTCGCTCCCGCCATGGCGATTCCCGAAGTTTTGCTTGAGAAGGTTGTGGGAAGTATGAACGGTACCGCGAGGACTCTCGGAGCGATTCTCGAGCAATCTCGCGGGGTCAAAGCTATGCTCGTCATGATCATGGGCGTACCAAGCATTCTGTTTCGGATGGATCCCCATCACGCCGACGTCGAGAAGTTTTCTCTCGCCTTGGTCCGCACATTGGAAGCCAGCGCAGAGATGATCGCCGTGATCACCGTGGCCGAAGAGACTATTGCGACGCCCCAGTTTTCGGGTGTCGGGCTTTTTTAGCGTCTCTCCACAATGTTTCATGGCCGAGCAAATTCAAGCCTGGCCACATTGAGAGATTTAACGGGACTCAGAATCCGGATGAGTTCCTCTCCATTTATACCACCGCGATCCTAGCAGCTGGAGGTGATGAGGGAGTTATTGCTAACTTCCTACCTACTGTACTCGACAGAGCTACTTGAACTTGGCTCTTCAATCAGGAGGGGTCAATTCGCTCCTAGAGGCAACTCAGCAGTGCGCTCCGAGCAAACTTTCAGAGTTGTTATACCCGTCCTGGCAAATAGTGCGACCTCGAGCGTTTGATCCAAACGAAAGGTGAGTCTTTACGACAGTTCGTCCAAAGGTTCATTCAAGTAAGGAATTTGATCCCAAATGTTTCGGATTAGGCGGTCGTCCATGCCTTTAAGTTTGGGGTCCAAGACATCCGCTTCATGCCGGATCTGGAGATTCATCCTGATCTAACGGCCAGCGAGCTGTTCCGCATAGCCGATCGGTACGTGAATGCCGATGAGGCAGTCCAGTGGAAGAAAATGCTGGATGAGGGCAAGCTCCCACCTCAGCCCGGCTTGGAAGGTTCCACGAGTAAGAAGAATGCAAGCTCCGTGGAGTAAAAGATCAAGAAGAAGAAGAGGTCATCTGCGCCGAACGTGATCGCGGTTGTCGAGCAGCAGCAGCCACGAGCATCGCAGCCTCAGTAGCTCAGGAATTTTGGTGCAAGAGGCAGGGGTCGACCACCCCAGCACCGCAACGACCAAGGTCGCGATGACTAGGGTCGCAGCAACCAAGGTATCCCGTTCCATCAGGCATACGGGCACGACCTCCGCAATTGCCAAACTTGGATGTTCTGGTTGGAACAGTTCTATGACGGCAAAGGCCTTATGCCTACGCTCCCAAAACAAGGTGAGAGCAGTAAGGCCAAAGAGCCTGCTAACGAAGAAGAAGAAATGGATTACTAGGAGCCCCACAATCATATTGCGGTAATATTCGAGGGCTCCTCAGCCTACAAGTCTCGTTGGGATCTAAAGGAGGTAGCACGGGAGGTGCACCACGTCGCTCAGGGCAAGCCCCCCGTGCAGCATCTCAGGTGGTCCGAGCTGCCCATTACTTTCTTCAAGGATGATTGTTCCCTTGGATTGACCAAGCCCCAAAAGCTTCCATTGGTCGTAAATCCGACCATAAGTAACACCATGGTGGGACAAGTGCTCATCGATGGTGGAAGCTCCTTGGATCTTATATCCGCCAAAGTCTTGGACGAGATGCAAGTCCCTCGGTCCAAGATCAAGAACGTAGTAGTCCCCTTTTTCGGGATAGTTCCAGGCACCTCGGCCAAGCCTCTCGGCTAGGTCGTTTTGCCTGTTACCTTTGGGAGTCCGAGCAATTTTCGGACAGAAATGATCACCTTTGAGGTGGTCGATTTCGAGTCAGCCTACAAGGTTCCTAGTCTAGGCGGAGTAATCACTGTAAGAGGAAACCAAGAGGCGGCCCTGAGCTACGATGAAAAAGCACTGGACATGGTCGGGCAACTGCCTCATCGTGGCCCCGACCAAGACCCGAAGAATTCCCGGCCAAAAGTTACCCTCCAGCCTGGAGGGGATACCAAGGCTGTTCTGCTAAGTGACGTGGAGCTGACCAAGCTACGACATTATTTTCAAGCCCACAAGATCATGGTCCTAACCAACTTTCCACTTGGGGAGATCCTAAGAAATCAAGACGCCAGTGGCCGGATAGCGAAGTGGGCCATAGAGCTCGCCGAGTTCTAGATCCAATTCTCAGCTCGTACGGTGATCAAATCCCAGGTCTTGGCAGACTTTGTGGCGGAGTGGACGAATCCAGCACCACTTGCTACCAAGCTCGATAGATCTGAAGATGACTGTTGGACCATGTACTTCGATGGGTCTCGTGCCTATGAACGCTCGGGGGTTGGAGTTGTGCTCGTCTCCCTTCAAGGAGAGTAACTCCAGTACGTCATTCAATTGCACTTTGCTGCAACCAACAACGCGGCAGAGTATGAAGGCCTCTTGGCCGGGCTACGAGCATGCAAAGCGCTCGGAGTCCAGCGACTGATTGTGAAAGGAGATTCACAGTTGGTCGTCAATCAGATCAATAAGGAGTATCAGTGTTCCGAAAACTCAATGGCACTTTACCTGGTTGAAGTGAGGAAGATGGAGAAGTACTTCAAGAATTTCGAGGTACTCTTCATCCCTAGAAAGGACAATTCCCTGGTCGACCAACTCTCAAAGATCGGTTCCTCCCAACTTTTCGCTCCGGTAGGAGTGCTCGTTGAGCACTTATACAAGCCCTCCATTCCCTCTGTAGAGGAGGCACTAGAGGCGTGCGGTAGCGTCTCTCTTCCCGAGCATGGTGCGAATTGGATGACGCCATTCATTCAGTATCTTGCACATGGGACACTGCCTGAGGAAGAAGTTGAGCGTTCCTAGCTTATAAGGCGGTCCTCTCTTTACAAATTGATCGAAGGAGCCTTATACCGCAAAGGAGCACTGGGAGCTCTCTCCAAGTGCATCTCTCAAGAAGAGGGTAAATATCTTCTTAGAGATATCCATGAAGGAATGTGCGGGGTTCACTCATCTTTCAGAATGCTTGTGAGTAAGGCCTTTCGATTGGGTTATTATTGGCCAACAACCTTAGCCTTAGCCAGTTTCATGCTCGCAAGCTCTATCAGCCAGCATACGTACTTCAAACTATTCCTCTATCATGGCCATTCTCGACTTGGGGAGTCGATATACTTGGATCTTTCCCCTAAGGACAGAAAGGCTGCAAGTTCTTGCTTGTGGCTATCGACACTTTCACTAAGTGGATTAAAGCTGAACCCGTGTCGACTATTTCGGCTCAGGAAGCCAGGAAGTTTTTTCGCAACAACGTGGTGACGCATTTTGGCATTCCCAATCGCCTCATCATGGACAATGGCACTCAGTTCACCGCTGAGTGCTTTCTGTGCCTATTATAAGACATTGGGACGAAGGTCCTTACGCCTCAGTAGCACATCCATAGAGCAATGGAGCGGCCAAGTGAGAAAATGGACAAATAATTCAAGGGATCAAAAAAGAGGGTTTTCAAAAACCTTAACCAGCACGGACAGGCGTGGGTGGACGAGCTTCATTCCATCCTTTGGTCAATTCTCACTGCGGTGAGTCAAGCTACGGGTGAAACCCCTTTCCACTCATCTACGGTGCAGAGACAATTTTGCCCGTTGAAATCGTGCTGGGTTCTCCAAGAGTGCACCTGGTCGACAACATCGACCAGGAGGGTGAACGTCTCCTAGATCTAGACCTCACCGAAGCAACACGCGAACGGGCTTTGCTGTGGTCCGCGGTTTACCTACAGGTTCTTCGTAGGCACGCGGCTAAATCAGTTCGACCAAGGACTTTGCAAGTTAGCGATCTCGTGCTACGTCGAGTTCAGGATCTGTCGAAAGCTAACAAGCTATCCCCTAGATGGAAGGGTCCATTCACGGTCGTCTCAGCAACTCGCCCGGGGGCTATTTGCTTGGCGATGGAGGATGGTCGGGTGCTCACCAGCATTTGGAACGTCGACCAGCTGCGTAAGTTCTTTGTCTAGTTTTTGTTACTACATGTTCTACGCAAGACCAACGAGTTTTTTCTATAAAAATTTGGTTCTTTCGCCCCTGTGATTTCCATTCTTCCCAAGATGTTGTGAATGTCTTTGAAGTCCTTGCTTGTTGGTAAGCCGACTCTGCTTCGCACAAGGGCACACTCTCCTCACGATCTTGATGATGGAATGAGCACGTGCGGGCAAGAACATTCGCTTCAATCGCATTATCCTAAGGTTTGGCTAGCGTGCGTGAGAATGACAAAAGTGCAAAGACCAGTGCCAGATCACTAAACTCACCGTTAGAGGCCTCAGTCTACATAAGCCGATTATTGTTCGCAGTAGTGCTTTGCTGCAAGTTTACAATCACATACAGACACCCTCTCAGATGGTCCAGAGTCTTAGTTCATATCTCGCGTGCTTGGTCGATGTGTGCATTGTTGAGCAACCGCATGTCTTTCCCATCCTGGTCGTAACCATGCTCGCAAATTAAGGGCATGGGTTAAGTCGTTTGGGGGATGAAGCCGCGCACATATTTCTTTGTCCTGACCTAACACATGCTCGCAACCCGGGGAATTTGGTGTTAGATCGTTAAGGAAAAAGTATGCGCGATTTTTTCTAACTCTCCTGTGAACGAGCTCGTGCTCACAACTTAGTCGCACGAACTTCGTTCACAGCGGGGGCTAGTAGGGATGAACTACCGTATTTTCCTAAAAAATATGCACTCGTATTTTCGTCCTTTACTTTTTCGTTCTGCTCATTCTTTTTGTCTGTTTTTTAGGACATTCAACGACAACGGACAAGAAACAATTTGAGCAAAGCAAGCAAAGTACTCAAGTACTCAAGTCAATTTAGATTAAGTCTTTTATTCATATCAATATGGTTACATATGAAGTATGTTACAAAAAGTGCCCTAAGGAGCTACGTTCCACTGAGCTTTGCCTCTTTGAGGGTCGAGATTTCTTCTTTCGCCACATCAAGCTCAGCCTCAACCTCGAGGACCCACCGTCGGGCATCGCGTCCATCGTGGGCTTCTTGGCAGAGTCGCTTTGCCTCTCTACAGTGGTTGGCCAACTCGGTAGGCTCTCGTGCAGACTTGCTTAGCTCCTCCACCTTCTTCCCCAAGGCCACAAGCGTTGCCGCTCTTGCTTGAGCTGCAGCTCACCCTGGAAGATCCGCTCCTTGCAGTCCATGGTGTATTCTTTGGCTTGGCACCGCGTCTCCTCATTTGAAGCCTTCAGATTGGCCAGCGCTTGCTCGAGCTTCACTATCCTAGCGTCTTGCTCGGCATTGTGCTTGGCCACGACTTCGGGAGGAACGGTCACCGCCTCAAAGTCCACCTTGGTTGCGTTGAGCATCTGCAGCATAGAAAGATTTAGTCCTTGCTCATTGCAAAAGAAAAAAGACTTTGAAGACAAGAAAACTTACCCAGCGGAGTCGATCATGCAAGTTTCCTCGGAATTGCTTGGCGACATCTCCCGACTGAAGGTCAACAAGATCTTCTGCGTTGACCTTCGCCTGGGGAAGCTAATCTTCTCCCTGAGCATACTTTGCGCTCGGGGGCTCCTTATTTCCTCCTCGAGCATGTGCTTCGCTCGTGGGAGTTATGTCCTCCTCTTGAGCCCGAGCATTTGCCATGCTCGATAGCCCAAGGGCCTGTCCCGACAGAGTCAGTTCCATCGGGGCAGGATCCTCCCAGGGATGTCCTTCCTCTGGGGCATCAGGGCCTGACTCACAAGCTATCTCTATGCTCAGAGAACGACCCTGGTCTTTAGCCATGCTTGGATCCAAAACTGCGAGCAATTGGCCCTCCCGGGGAATTTGTTCCTCCAGGGCATAGAGCTCCCCCTCCATGATATCTTGGTCGTGGGGAGCTTCATCGGCGAGCTCTTTGGCCACCACGAGGTCGGCGAGGCAGGCAAGCTCCTTTTCTATTATAGAGTCGATGAGTTCATTAGCCATGCCCTCAAATCCATAGCGCCCCTATTAGCTATTTCACCCACGTCAGCAGAGTGGGGTTAGGTCGAGCACAAAAAAAGAAAGAAGACAAAAGGAAAAAAAGGGGGAGAAATGGAAAAGAAAGAGCAGTGAAGTTACTTTCACCGGGCTTCTTGCCGTTATCCTCAACCACGAGCTTGGTTCACTCCGCAGTTGCGTGGCTGGCCCTCGCCATAAAGGGGTCGACCTCGTCTAGGTCGACCGCCTCCAAAGCATGCCCCGGGTGCTTTGGTGTTGCGCCCGGCGACTTCCGGCGCCTTGGTGCCGGATCTTCCTCCTCCTCCTTGGGCCCTTTCGCCTTAGAGCCCGAGGATACCTACTCTAGCTTGGCCTAGAGGGCAGCGATCTTCCCCTCCAGCCGCTCCTGGTGCGCAGAGCCCACCGCCTTCGCTCGCTTCGCCTTCTCTGTGAGCTGGTACAGACGAGTCATCAGGTCTGGATTCTTCTTGGTATGCTCCTTCAACCATAGTTTCAACTCCCTTACATCCACTTTGTCAGCATATTCCAAATGCCACCGGAGAGGGCTCTTGCTCAAGGTTGCCTGCCTCTTAGGGTGTCGGGCAGGAGAAGATGGGGGTGGTAGCGCTCGCCGCTTGAGCTCCTTCTTGGTCTTGGCGGCAAGGATGATTCCTCCTTGGTCGCGTGTCAATGGCTTGATCTTAGCCAACGCGGCCGCAAGGGTGACCTTCTCCTAAAAAAAGGAACATGAAATGTCAAATATGCTTGGGACGTCTTTCCTCGAGCATGATACGCAAGTTTACTCACCGCCTCCTCCTGTTCGAAGATGTTGCTCGGAATTTGCTGCCCAAGCTCGAACCCTTTGCCCTTTGGTGTGCCGAACATCTCGGCAACACACTTCTCAACCCAAGCTTTGCTCGGGGCTGCAATCTGACCAACGAAAGTGTTAGTATGAGCAAACTAATTCCAAAGGAAAGAGATTATGTGCACAAGGTTTGGAGTCTTACCCAAATCAGCTTCACGGGTGATGTCTTGCCACCCTGCGATCTTGAAGAAGGGGTGCTCCCTCCTCCTCAGTGGAGACACCTGGTTCCTGAGGTAGTCTCGGGCAATGTCCCGACTAGTGAGCCCCATGTTCGTGAGCTCATTGATCGTCATCAGCACCTGCTCCTCCTCGTCTTGCACGGGGGGATGCGGGGTCTCGATCTTCGGAACCGCCGCTCTGATATAACGGAGAGTGCTTCCCTCCGTCTTCTTCAGATAAAACCAATGGTCGGCCTAGCCCGACACCGAGTCCTTGAGCATGAAGCTCGGATACTCATAAGGTCGGTTGGACCAAAGGCGAAAATAGATGCAACCAGCGGGAGAAGTCCCACAAATGCAGAACAAGGAATAAAAATGAAAGAAAAGGCTTGCCATGGGCATAGTGCCCACGTATCCCTCGCAAAGATACGAGAAGATCGCCAGAACAAGGAAGGAGTTAGGGTTAAGATTGGAAATTTTGCACTCCCACTGGGCGAGTACAGATTCAAGAAACTCACTTTTGGGAGTTCGCAGCCCATTGATGGTGTAGAGCTTGCAGGAGATGATCTCTCCTTCCTGCGGCGCTAGAGCCTCCTCGTTGACGGGAGCGCACCAAGATTCCTCGTCGAGGTAGCCAAGCTGCACCAGCATTTGGAGCCTCTCCTTGCTAACCTTGCTTGCTCTGAACTTTGCCATGGATTCGGTGGAAAAGGAGGATGCAAATGAAGAAGAGTACAAGACTTAAGAATTTCTAAGGACTTAAGAGTGCAATGTAGGTGAAGAGTTTCTCACCACCGATGCCACCCTATTTAAAGAGGAGAAGTAGCTGAATGGACATGACCGTTCCTGCCTGTTCGCGAACCGGCGCATGGGAGCGCAATTTTCAAAACTGTTTAATAAAAGCGCGGTTCCTAAAAAACTGTTCAAACCACTGCCGCAAGGCTTCGCGGAGAAGAAACCGACGCGATCTTTTGATCTTCTCTTGCCCGAGCTTCTCTTGGTCGGAGGCCGAGCTAATTGACCATGCTCGTCCACGAGCAGGGCCATGCTCGGATGTTGCAGTAGTGCTTCGCTGCAAGATCCAATCCCTCCATTGAGTCTGTAGGCTCAAGGGGAAGGCCCCGCCAAGTAGTTTTCCACTTGAGCCTCGGGGGCTAGCTGTCGAGGATTAGATAATTTCTATAATGACTATTATACCCCAGCAGCCAGTTTCGGCTGACCATGCATGCCCTTGGATGATGTCCCCAAGGAGGATCCTCGCATAGTCTAGCTGGCAGGTCCACCCGACCATGCCTATGCTCGTCCCACAAGCATTGAAGCTTGGCCCCGAGCATGCAAGCTTGGGAGTGCAGAGAGGTCGATCATAACTGGGGAAATCCTCGAGTATGGTTGGGAGATCGTGCTCACCCCATAACGTTAACGTGGCGATAATTATGCCACAACCTGGAGCCGATATGCCCACGACGAGAACGTGGCAAGAATCAAGGCTACGGTTAATGCAATAATCACGTATTATTTGGCCACGGTTAATGCAGTACATGGCACATTGTTTGGCTGCAGTTATTCAAGCATCTTGTAATCTATAAGAACCCCCAGTCTAGATCGGTAAAGGGGCGTGATCAAGTGACAACACGAGCAAATCATACAGACATACGCAAGAGCTTTCCTGTAAAGAGCTTAACCGATATAGTGAGATCGCTGGAGTAGGGTTATTATCTCCGCCGTGAGAGGCCCGAACCAGTATAAATCCTGTGTCCATTTTCTGAGTGTCCCATCATCTCAAGAGCATCTTTTAGACGCAAACCCTTCACCAAAAAGGGGCTTCATTGATCCCTCATTCAACAAGTAAGCTTGGCGGGGACCTATTTCCCAATCATCAACAGTTAGTAAATAGTTCTGTGCAGTATCAGTAGATTTTTAGATGCTCGAACTATCAATCGTAGTAATTAGGTGTGTACATAATTAGTTTTGCAATATAGCGTTAAATTGTGCACGTGTTAAGAATTTGATATAATACTTGACAGGTATGGATGAATGAGTGAAATTTAAAATATACTATGGAGAAAGGATTCTGCACATGGGTGTTGAAGGCGTAGATCTAAGTCATTTCGCAAGTGTCGAGGCTAGCCTTTCACATGCAGGGGAGCGTTCATGTGGCTTGGTTATAAGATTGTTGTACGACATGTTCTCTTTGGACCATGAATTGCATGATCTGATGTTGCACAGAGTAGGTTGCTAGAGAATGGATTGCACGTACTGGGAGTTTGTGGAACTGAGGGGGGCGGAGTCTTGGAGTTTGTATATAAGAATTGCAATTAAGAAAGGATGGCCATTAGTGTTGTTAGCACAAGCATTTGATAAGGCCAATACCGGCCATGCGACACAGCAGGAGGTTGTTGGTGAAGAATTAGAGGAAGTTGGGGAGAGCAGTAGAAGTAGAGAAGTTTGTTCTAACATGAAAAGTTTGTCAACAGCAACTGATCCATCACCTGACCAGAGTGCGAGCAACTTCGGTGACTTCGCTACGCTCAACAACGATGACTTGGACTGGATCGTGGATCCTTACCAGCAGTCCACGGGTGTGGTCCTTGGTCCATCGCAGTTCGCCGATGCGTCCAACCTCGGCCCGACTCAGCCGTCACAGGACGCCTTTGCTACTCCGACAACACCAGTACGGCCTGCTAAGAGCACTCGTGGACAGGTCCCTGACCAGCTCACATATCCATCCAGCATGTGTAGCGCCGTAGGAGGCCTGAGACCACACGAGGACTCGCACCGCACAGGGGCGCTAGCTAGCTTGTATCTTTCACACATGATGTACCACACATAATATCGTGTTTTACTTTCTTAGTTTATGTAACATTCAGATACATTATTTTTTATTAAGTTTTGTGCTATTAACATATCATCTTTTGCTTTTGTAATGCCATCAGCTATTAGGCCGATTGGACAGCACACACATCGGCTTTATCAGTACTATTTACAAACACACTATTAGCAGCTTTCTCATGACGATTGGACAATACACACAACAGTTTTGTCAGTGCGATGTGACAATAGGCTGCTAGTAGCTTTCTCAGACTGATTCGACAACACTCTGCATACCACAAAGTGATAAAACACTGCCCATCTTAGACCGACGAATAACACACTGCCTATCTCAAAGTGAATTGACAATACCTTGCAACCTATTGCTTTCTTAGACCGAAACGACAACACACTGCAGTCCGCTTTTTCAGACCAAAGTGGTATATAAAACCACCCGCCACCCAAGCAGCCCTTTTTCCCTACTCCAACCTCTACTCCAAATTACAAGCACACATACATAGCTCCTACTCACACTTCACCATGGCTAGATTCTCTAGTTGAGCATTTTCGTGGACACCTGATATGAGCAGCGTAGCCCTTCATTACACGTTGAAGGTTACGCGTAATGGTAAGAATGATCCGTTTAAGGAGGAAAATCTAAGTAAAGTGGTGTCCAAATTGCAAGAGTGGTGTCTGACATTATCGAGGCATAAGGTGACAACCTCTAGCCTGAACCTTGTGACCTCCAACGACCTCAAGGCGTACTTGTAAGGGTGGCGTCAAAGGTATTTTAGGCTATGCGAACTAGCCGACCACCCTTCTGCTACAGGTTTCTCTACGAGATTTTGTAGGGTAATGATGCTGGTTGATCAGTATAAAGACTATATTAAGATTAGTTATTTCCTATTTGTTCATCGTACTAATATTTTTAACATTATCCATAAGTTCATTAATTCGTATGCTCGTCTTGTGTGTTAGTCATTTCCAGAGGATAATGAGTTGCTGAACAAAGATATCCCAGAATTCCTAGCAATGTATATTCTCTTCAACAGCGGTGTAATACCTGGTTCACGTAGAAGACACAGAAAAAGATCTAACCGGAGGGGTAAAGGTCCACCCAGTACTGTTATAGCAGAAAGTTCAAGAGGATGTTCAACCATCACAGAATGAGGGCTTGCTCCTAACTATACAAATGACGATGATGACGACGATTCATATCAGCTTGACCTCGACGTTTAAGCACTACTGCAATAGGCCGTTCAAGAACAATGCAATAGGGCGTTCAACCAGTACTAAAGGAGGGCTAACTCGTAACCATACAAATGATGATGATGACAATTTCATACCACCTAGGCCACGAACCTTGTGTCCTTGGAATCCTTCGAATTCTGATGATAATATTTCATTAAGCCCTATCAAGTATCCAAATGTAGTACCCCGTCAGGAACCAATATATAACTGTTATAACTTTTATAGTAGCGACCTATTCTGACAACCATGACTATAGAATATATGGTTTTATGACTTAGTCCTTCACCAGAGGCATGTACCTATGTTGTATCCCAGTTTTATGAATTCCCTAAGGTATGTATGTATCTTAGGTGTCATTCACATGCCATACTATTATAGTTATTGTACTTACTGCACTTTGTAGTATCAATGTCGGGTTTTATTCAATGTTTTACTATGATTTATTGTCAAATTTATCGCACACCGAAAGAGAACGACGAACAACGAATTTTGAATTTTTTGTCATAAAAATAAGTGATAAATAATTTTATAAAATACTACATGAATTATCACTAACAAATATGAATTTTTTGAATGTATTGAATCCTGCTTTGAACTCTAAAATTCTAGCAACTATCAAAATAAAAATAAAACAAAGGGCGCTCTGTCGCCATTCCAATTGGCGATAGAGGCGACGATTAACGTGCTTGTCGCCAATTGAAATGGCGACAGAGAGGTGCCATGGTGATAAGCTCTCTATCACCATTTGAATTGGCAATGGAGAGTGTGTCATCATTTTATTTGGTGACAAATGCTATCGCCAGGTGTATAGTTGTGTAATTTTTATTTTTGGCATATTATTTTTATAAATTTTGATTAAAATAATATTATTTAAAAAAATTCTGACGAAGGACGGTCATGTTGCATACTGGTAGCTCGTGAAGGATCGAGTAGATGCAACACGGAAAACACGACGCAATGCAGAAGTGAAGTCTCCAGACTCATGGGTCCACCTTTGTTGTCATCCGCGGTACTCTCTCACCCATCCGGGCTTTGTCTGGCCAAATCAAAAGATGCCAGAGAAGTATTTGTTGCAAGGAGAGGATTGATCACTTTTTTAGCATTATTTATCTTATTTCTGGTAAATTTAGCGTCTCCTTCTAAGTCGAATTATAAACATAATTCTATTTTTGACTATAAAAGTTTTAGATGTGACATGCATCATCTTTCACACTTCTTTATCATGGAAGGTTAATGGAGCTCTCGGTACCATGGTAGCATGCCTCTCATGCTCGTCGACCGTGGTAGTGCGTCTTCCACGCTCACCAGCCATCAGTGTTCAAAATCTTGCTGAGATCTCACGATATTTCGGTTTTCGGCGGGCGACAAGATACAAAATCTGGCCATATGCAATGCAAACAAGGTCCAACAGTTGGTTCAGTTGGTAAGCTGCCCATGCTACCTGTGCGAGGTTAGGGGATCGAACCCGAACTTCCCCAATTTTTTTCCTGTGTTGCGATTCAACCGATTTTATTTTTTTTACCGTCCACCACCCCCATTCTCTTAGAGCTCACCTTCACGCTGTCCCCATTCTCCACGTCAAGCTCCTCCTTGTGCTATCGTGCTAGATCCTCACGCCGTCCTCGCCCTCGTGCCATCCTCGCCGAACTCGCCCTCGCACCAGATCTAAGCCGTCCTCGTCAAGGCGCTGAGCTTCCTTCGCCAAGCAATCGTGGTCGGCTTCTAGATCCAGCATCCACGCTGACTGGCCTGTGTTTCATTTCTAAGATCTCATCATTTTTCATCAAGATTTTGGTATTTCCCACCGAAATCTCAGGAATCTCGTTTGAAAATAGACCAGATTTGAATTTTGTTTGGATTTCGTCCAAAATTTTGGAATCTCGTCTGAAATTTTGGATTATGAAGGGTGACGAGATATGAACCGAAAAACAGAATTTGAAACGCTGCCAAATGCGCTTCCCAGGCATGGTAGCGCTAGCTCTCACACTCGCCAACCAATTGCCAAGCTTCCTGGACATGGCAGTGTTGGGTTCCGCGCTTCTAGGATGCGGTAGAGGATATGTATCGTCTGTCACAGTTGGAGAGATGACTAAATCTATAAATACATTCACGAAGACGTAAGATTTGCAAAAATTGAGCTAAGGAAACTAGAAAATTGATCGATTCGTGAGGAGGGCATACGGTTATGTGCTAGTGAAGTTGCACGATTGCAATGTTTTCTCATTTTTGTGTACTGGATGCACACTGCCCCGTGCTGATAACAAAGCAGCATCGAAAAAAAGAACTCACGATAAGGTTTTAAATTTCGTTTCTAGCAGATGTCTTGAGGATTGAGATCCAAAATTTCAGTGAGATTTTAGAATTTTGAACAAAATTTGTGAAATGCAAAAAGGAAATTCAAATCCAAAATTTTTTGGATCGAGATTTTGGCCAAAATTGTCAAAATTTCATCCGAGATTATCGAAATATTAATAAATTTCAACCAAGTGAAAAATAGTTGAAAACATGTTAGAAAATTTTAATTTTTTTTAGAATTGTCCTAACACATCGCTAATTGTCGGTGTTTCGTATACCGGCAAATAAATTTGTAAGTATAGGGGCTGCGCGTTCTCTCTCCTTGAATGGTTAGACTAAAGTAGTTCAATATGTATACTGGTTCGGGCCGAATATCCCTACGTCCAGTTTGTGGTAGTGGTTTTGTATTGCTTGGGGTACAGTAGACTACACTGGGTTACAAGCGGAGGCTAAGGACAGGCCCTTAGCGCTCGTCCGAGTGGAAGAGCTCAGGGGTATTTGTCTGTGTGTTTGGCTGCTAGTTCGTTCGAATGGGTTCGATCCGATCCGATGGTTTGCTATCGCTTGCCCTTTCCCTCGAGGGCCCCGCCTCCTTTATATAGACGGAGGGGGATAGGTTACACGGAGTTTTGAATAAAAGATAGGGTACGCCACGCCCGGAGTCCCGGCCTTCGATCTTGATGACCGACTGTGTTTCGCTTATCCCATACTGGGTTGGTAGACACAACGACAAGGTTCGTTGGGAAGGTGCGACCGCCTTTGTGCGCCGTTCAAACAAAGGACGCCATCGCTATGCTCGCCGCCGAGGGAGCGATCTCTCACTGCGCATGATGGGGCGAAGGGACGGGCTCTTGACTCTGGCGGCCCCCTGGCCTCCTTGGGAAGGAACCACCTGCCCGAGCACGGTCGTCGTGTCCATGGGGTGGGTGACCAGCTTGTGGTCGACTGTCGACGTGGCGGAGGTCACTGAGTTGAAGCTCGTTGGGGCCCCAACCTAATGCCAGGTCGGAACCTGCGGGGGCATAGGACCCGAGTCTAGGTCGAGACGCGGGGCGCCGGACTCGGTCTAGGGTCGGAACTCGCGGGGCGCCGGACCGGGTCTTGGTCGAGCACTCGGGGCTCCGCCCCGAGGCTAGGTCGGAGTTCCCTTGGTGGGCTTTGACCGAGGCCGGGGATCCTTCGTGACCGATGAAGCCTTCGACCAGAATGTGGCCTAGGATGGCCCATTTGGTGTTCCAATCAATATTCAGTGATAATCCCATCTGTGAGGGACGAAGAATTTGATAATACTCCCTCCAGTGCTCCGCATTGCTGCCAATCTTGCTGCCGTGTTCGTACGGCTGAGAGAGAGACGATCTTGAAATAGACGTATACCTTGCTGTGGGGTACCCCCTGGTATAAGTATTTGTCAGTAGCCCTCGAGGCCATCCTGAAACACGTGCGTTCCTGGATGGGCCCATTGTCTTCGGTGGCGCGATTCCTTTGTATGCATGGCGGTGCTTCGGCTTCTGACGCCTTCTTTTATTGGGAACCGCTCGGCTTCCGCGCCTTGAGCATATAAGAGCGGTACGGACGTAGGCATTTGGGGCAATTGCTTGACGCATATCCTCCCCCCTACATCGCGGCATTTAGCTTCCTTCAAATCTTCGATGGCCGGGCTAGTATTCAGTTTTGGAGACGAAGGGTCGCCGGGGCTTCCGGACGAGGAGGTCTCCTTGGCGGAGCTTTGGGCCGACTTCGAGCTTGCCATGGCCGAATGGGCCGAGGAAGACGCCGCCGCTCGCGATGCCGCTATCATCGACGCGCTGATCGATGCCGTCCCGAGGCTCGTCAAGGCGAGGGACGCCCTTCTCGAAGCGGTTAGGTGCGCGCGCGCTTAGATTGTTGCGTCATCTTGATGTCTTCAGGCTAGATTTGTTGTGATGCGGGTAGCAATTGTATGTAACTCATGCACCATATAAATATCACTAGCCTTTGCTCGATGAAAACTCTTCGCTCAGGCGATCCCCGGTCTCAGCCACGCCGTGCCGTGACTAAGTAACGTCCTTCCGGGTGGACGCTTAGCGGCGAAAGTCTGACCGACTTGGTCGGCCGGTCTCGACCGGTGCGCGCGAAGCGACCGGCAGTGTAGCCCCGAGCGTGCCTGGAGAGCCGGTCTGGGGTTACATTAGTCGACAAAAATACGACTGGGTGAACCGTGCGGACTCAGTTGGTCCCGAGCCCCCGAGTGGATCGGAAGGCTCCTTTAGTTGACGGAGCCCGATCGACTTGGTCGACCGGTTTCGATCGGGTGCGCGCGAGCGCACCCGGTGGGTGTAGCCCCCGAGCAGGTCGGAGAGCTGATTAGGGGGTTACCCTCACTAGCTGAGCCCGACCGACCTGGTCAGAGAGCTGATTGGGGGGCTTGGTTTGACACCGTTTTGATCGACGTGGATGCCCAGATGCCTTTAGACAAGGTTCTGGTGTGAGTGCGCTAGTTTTACATCGTTGCTGGACGCGGCCTTGGTCGGCAGGGATGCCCAGATGCCTCAGCGAGGTTCTGGTTTTCGAATGCCCGTTTTACGTCGTAGCTAGACGCGGCCTTGGTCGGCGAGGATGCCCAGATGCCTTAGCGAGGTTCTGGATTCCGAATGCTCGTTTTACGTCGTAGCTAGACGCGGCCTTGGTCGACGAGGATGCCCAGATGCCTTAGCGAGGTTCTGGTTTCCGAATGCTCGTTTTACGTCGTAGGTAGACGCGTTCGTAAGGCTGGTTTTACACCGGAGCTAGGCGGCGGGCGCCCGCCCCAGCCCTTGTCCGCGAGGCTATCTCGGGAGGAGTAGCCGCTGTCCGCCCCACGATATGCCCCGGCCCGCAGTGTGGGACTCCGGAGGGGTGAGCAAGCCCGTGTTTACTATGCGCTGGTTTGAACACCGTGCTCGTGGAGCTACTAACAAGTTATCCGGAAAGGGCCCCGGAGATCCCTCCTAAGGGGGACCTTTTTCCGAGTGACGATCTCATACGGTGTCTGACCACTGGGGCGCACCCATAAGAAACCTTTTTTACTCGATCCCAGATCGACTCGAGCCGTCCGCCGACCCGAGCGCACTGCTACCACCGCCGATGGGCTCCACGGGAGAGTGTGAAGTATGGCCTCGGACACGAGTTAAGACGATTGGGTCGTCCGCCGACCCAACTAGAGACCCACTAGGGGTTCGCCTTGTCCTCGCCCCTCGCTTATTTTGTGCCGGGCGACCCTGAATCCACTTGGTGGATTAGGGCTTTGGAACCCGCAGCGCCGGATTAGATCCTGGCATGAGCTATTGAGCTCTCTCGCCACCCCGAGGCCGGTGCGGCCTGGTGGACTTTTCATACCTGTTTCGGCCTAGTTGATCTGGCCCGGAGGCGGAGACCGAGAGGTTGTGGGGCGTCTCGCCCGGAGCGGTGCCCTAGCATCTCCTACCGGCATTTAATGCGCGTGCGGGAATTCAATGCGAAGCGAAATGATTGGGGTCTGATGCACCTCACCAGCGGCGTGGCGTGGCGGTCTGACGGGACGAGCGACACTTCACCCGAGACGAGGTCCGCTTAATCGACGCCCGCCGGCCGGCAAGATTCGGCTGGTGCATGTTTTGGTCGGTGCTCGTTTCGGTGCCTAAATTCGCAGACCAGAGTGCTAGGGCACGCCTCGCCTCGCCTTCTTTCCTCGCCTCCCTTGCCTTCGTTTCCTCTACCCCCTTGCCTTCGCCTGAGACGAAAGAGCAAAAAGAAAGCCTGAGAGTTCTTCACCTTTCTCCTTCTCGCCGCCTACATCTTCGGAGATGTCGTGGTCAGAGTGCACCGCCCAGCCCGACCGCGCGCGAGGCTTGGAGAAGAAGGGGTTCCTCCCCCCGCAAGATGCTTCGCGATGGAGAGTGCCGACGAGGGCTGCGGAGCTTGCGCCAGAGGATGAGGAGATCGTCGTGCTGGCCTCGTTCTACGAGCGCGGGTTCGAGCTCCCGCTCCATCCCTTCGTCCGCGGGCTGCTGCATCACTACAAGGTGGAGGTACACCACCTCAATCCCAATGGCGTGCTCCATATTGCGATCTTCATGACGCTGTGCGAGGCATTCCTGGGGATTGAGCCCCACTGGGCGCTGTGGAGGCACTTCTTTCAAGCCCGGCTATGGAAGGACAAAACGCGGACGCCACAAGATCCATAGGGGTGCCGCCTGCACAAGGTGGCAGCTGGGCATGGGCAAGCAGGCGGAGTATATCACTTTGAAGCTACCGTCGTCGAACCGAGGGTGGCACTTTGAGTGGTTCTATGTTCGGAACTTGGAAGGCAGTGCCCCAATCTTCTCCGGCCGGTTTCCTAAAGCGAGGTCCGAGTGGGCTTGGGGCCCTGACCAAAGGGAGAAGAAGAAGGTGGAGCTGATCGCCGAGGAGATCAAAGCCCAAAAGGGCCTGGGCTTGACCGGCGATGTCGCCGCGCTGCAAATATGAAGATGCTGGCCCAGCCCTCTCATGCATGTGGCACGCCCATGTTCCAAAGATAGGGGCATCTCGATCCCGTGAGGATGGAGCAGTGTAACTTGCCGCTGGCCGAGCTCGAGGCTAGGGTGGCCGCCGTGTTGGTTCGGGAGTGCCACTGCATGCGCGCCCACCCCGAGCCTTTTTCAGTGAGAATCCTCGAACTTGGTAAGCCGAGTGACTCTCTTTTCCTTTTTCTTCCTTCCTCCTCAAACCTTAGCACATTGCCTGACCCAGGGCCTTCTTGTTGTCCAGTGGGTTTAAGATGGTCTCCTGTGCGTTGTTGCTGTGGGAGAAGGAGTAAGGCTAAGGCTCATGAGGCGCCCGTGACTGGCAGAGTCCGCTCCTAAGAGGCTAAGGAAGAAAGGAGGAGGAGGAAGAAGAAAAGTCGTGATGGCGAGGACTGCTGGGCGAGGAGGTCTCCGAGACGACCGTCCGCGACACACCGATTCGAGTCGCCCTCGAAAGCAACAACGGCGGGCAGCCCATGGCGACGCACCCGCATAACGCCGGCCGGTCCGGGCCGGTGGTGGCCTAGAGGAGGGTGCCTGCAGGGAAGGCCGCCATCGCTGCACTCCCCAAAGTGAGGTGCTCTCGACGAGACGCCTTTGGGAAAACGGAGGGCGATTCATCTCCGCCAGGAGGCCAACAAGAAGATGCGTTGAGTTCCTCGCTTCGCTGGGTTCTGCTCGAGCGACGACGGCCTGACGAGGACCGACGTTTGCCTCGCCACGCAAGAATACCGAGGCACTAGACACTGAAAGGGCCACGGCAAAGATTGGGGCCACAGAGGAGAGGGCTCGAGAGGAGCTGGAGCGCGAGGAGGCCCTAGCGCCCCTTGGCGGGTCGGGGCCTCAATCAGGGGCCGAAGGGGGTGAAGGAGATCTCCTACCACTGCCGCCAGGCCCGCTTAGCCGGGCGTGGTCCCGGACTGCCGCGCTTCGCGCCATCGCCAGGACCCACCGAGGGCGCGGGTCCAAACGCCGGAGAGGCGGCTGTCGCCGGGCTATGGTGGAGGCGAGGCAAGACACCGCAAGAAGCTCGACACCTTGGCTCAGGCCGACTGCTAGGGCACGACCCAACCGCAAGCCGCAGCTTAGCCGGACAACGAGGCAGAGGATAGAGTGGGGGCCTTCAGAGGGCGCAGCCGAAGTCGAGGTCGGGTGAGCCAGTTCGAAGGGTTCCGCTTCGCCCGAGTCCGCAGACGAGGCACTGAACGCCATTTCTGAGGTAACCCGCCTGATCAGAACGGTAATCCAAGCCGAACCACCTTCAAATTTTCAACTAGCTTTTAGCGCTCGAGAAGTTTAATAGAGTGCTCGTGTTCCGCAGAATTGAAGGTCTTGATGGTAGAAAAGTCGGTTCCTTCGGATCTCTGTGATGGTCGGAGGATTCGCGGCCGAGGAGGAGGGCGACTGCCTTACGCCCGAAGCACGTGACGCGGGAGGCCCTGGCGCACAGCTAACGGAGGCGGAGGGGGCCCGCCAGGAGCTGGGGCAATCCTCCAAGGCATTGCTGGAGGAGCGTCGGATAACCAAGTCCCGGGAGATGAGGATATCCGAGCTTGAGTCTCTTCGGCGGTGGCTAACAAGTGTGTGGACGCCGCTGCTGTCAGAAGAAACCGCAATGATCGGAGGTGACCCGCCTGTGGTGAGCGCAACCAGGCTCGGGAAGAGTTTGACTCTCAGGAGGAGGGACGTCGCGCCATGATCAGAAGCCCCATGGAAGGTCAAGAGGACCTCCAGCGTCTGATGGCCTCCGCGGCTGGTAAGCAACCCAATCCTGGTTTTTGTCTCCGCGATCGCGGACCGCCAGGCATGTTTTTTGATATTGCTTCGATCCGCAGAGTTGCAGGAACTTCTCTGCGACGCCGTGGAGGCACGGAAGCTGGCTGTGGAGGAGCGCGACACAGTGGCCACATCGCTGGAAGTGGCCACGTCGGTGAAGGGGCTGGCGGAGCAGGAGCTATCCGAGCGAACCACCGAACTGATGGCCCTTCAGGAGGTCAGCTAGGAGGTCCGCAACCGGGTGTTCGGAACTGCTGTGCAGGGTCTGAGCTTGCTTGTCGCCGCGTTAGCCTGCGTGCCAGAGCACGTCGAGCGTTCGATGGGCAAGGGGATCAAGCTCAGGGCTTCTTCGGCGCTTGTTTTCGTCATCTCCCACTATGATGGCGTCGTTAGCAGTGGGGTCGCCACGGACCGGACCGACGAAGAGGTCGATGGGTTCGATACCCAGGTCGGCCCGCACGCCGCAATGATCGCCGGCCGGATATCGCCGCAGAGCATCCTCCACCGGAAGCGGGAAGAAAGTTAGATATTTTGCCTTTAGCAATGTAAAGAACTTTATCGTGTAATGAATCGGAGTTCGTTTTAGCGTTTTGGCCAGTCGGGCCATTCCGTAGGTCCGACTTTAGCCTTCGTACTTCCCTGAGGTGATAAACATTTGACGACCATAACTTTAGAAACCGCGGGGGCTATATAAGCGTAGGTTGGTATGTTAACACCTTTGAGAAAAGCCCAAGAAAAACAGGGACCTAAGGAACGAAATGTTCGCTTGCACTTCGACACGAAAAAGAAGTGTTCCCGACCGGCTATGGATCATACCACACGGGCACTTCCTTCTTCCGCAAAGCACTACTTCGAGACCGTAGCCGTTGGGGCGTAGGCCGTAGCGCTTGGGTCGAGAGGGTTGCCGCTAGGGAGAACCGAATGGCCAGCCAGGTCACCGACCCGTGTGAGTGTGCGAACTTAAGTATGAATCGCTCATCCGCGACTTTGCGGGAAAGGAGTGTTCTCGATCAACTATGGATCGCACCACACTGCACTTCCTTCTACCGCTAGCACTACTAAACCGTGAGGCGCCGGGCGAGGCCGAGCACTTGGGTCGAGAGGGTTACCGCTAGGAGAACCGAGTAGTCATCAGTCACCGAATTGCGTGAGTGTGAACTCAGAGCCCCGAGTGGTGCGCGTGGGGACCGAGCTATGGACGTCACGCAGCGCTTGATCTCGGAGGAACAAAGGATTTAGTGCGGGAACGGAGAAAAGTTTTAGGGATAGAGTTGCCTTAACTTTTCCTTCCGCGGTCGGAGACGACGGTATTGCTGCCCCTCGCTTCGCCTCTTCATCGGGCGGTTGAGCTGATGGGCCTTCGCCACTCGGCCGCCATGTCCATCCGTGCCTTTCTTCGTTATGTTTGCACGGTGGGTCTGGCCCAGGAGTCGAAACCAAAGAGTCACGCGCTACTGCTTAGCGGCATCCCGCCCCTGCGGTACGCCCCGCCGTGTTTTAATGCGTCGTGGGTTTTTAATGAAGGAGTGGAAGGAGTGGAAGGGACACGTCTCATCGCCAGGCGCAGAGTTACTGTGCAAGTGGCGGCGCGACGCCTGACGCGACGCTCGCTTGGACCGCCTCCGCCTGCCTCTATAAGTAGGGAGGGAAGCAGAGAGCGATGATGTTCGACATTTGTTTGCCTCCCGCCTCAAGACTTTT